>CM039127.1:45147507-45191276 GCA_022036555.1 Microstegium vimineum | reverse complement strand
TCAGCAGAGCCAGGGTCTTCGTCTCAGGAGTCGACGGCTTCGGCCCGTACTCCGAGAAATGGAACTGCCAGGGTCGATCCTGTGCGGGATGCTCCTCTTTCTTTATCTAAACTATGTGTAGACCGGCTCAGCCTTATAAAATCCATTTAAAATCAAAATCAAATCTAAAAATCGCAATTCAAATTTATTTAGGTATCCTTTTATCAGACTATATTCTACAAGTGATAAAACAAATGGTACTAGTTGTTGACACCGTTTTTCGACACGTGTCAAATGAGTTAAGACTTGTGTTTATCGGCAACCGTTTTCCATCGGCATCGTAAAGTTATGAGTCAGTATTGTCGATGGGAGTGTGCTGTGGAAAGATTAAGTGTGTTGCCGATGGAGGTTGGACGATTGCCGATAAGGTTAACTGGTGGAATCAAGTCGCCTGAGTTGTAAAGTTGCTGTTGCCGATTTCCGATGAGGAGATGTACCGATTGTCGATAGGGGGGATGTTGCCGACTGCCGATCGGGAAATATTGCCGATGCCGATGGGCATGACTTGGCACTTGGTGTCAGCAGAAGACTACAGGTGGCCAAAGAAGGAAGTCGCAGATTGAAGGGATCTGCCGATGGAAAGTTTCCATCGAAGGGAAGACATAAAGAAACTGGTGATTTTATACCAGTATTATTGTAGTAGTTTGAGTCCGGCTCTTGCATGAGTTGTTTATTTTCCTTTAAAATAGGGTGTGTTTGTTTAGGAAAATAATATTGTTATTTTAGATCCGACTCCTGCGCGAGTCAGTTTTCTTAAAGTTAGAAGTTTGTTTTAGGAAAGATACGGGTCGTGTCTTTGTACAACTCTCCATGCGGGAGTATAAATATGTGCCCAAGGGCTGCGTGTAAAAATATCAATACAATATCAAACAAACCAATTTTATTCTTATTCTACTTTTTATCACAATTTATCCTTTACTGCATTAGTTGTAGTTTACCAACGAGTTCTTCAAGCTTCGACGGGCTGCATCAACTTGATCTCCGTCAAATCCTTGCAAGTTCCGCGTGGGAGTATCTCTGAGCTTTGGCATCCGGGCGCATCGCTGTTGCCTCGTTCAGCTCTGCTCTAGTTATCCTGATCAAGCCTCAATCCCAGCATCCGGGCGCATCGCCGTTGTCTGGATTGGATCTTGTTCTAGCTATCGTCCTTGTCGATTAACTGGTCAAATCGACTGGCATGCCTCCGGATATCGAATTTCGGGTATAAGCCCGAGGTGTTCGCAGATCCTAGCGCTTTTTGTGTCGACACCTCTTTTGGCACGCCCAGTGGGACTCGACTATACAAGATCATACATCTATCATGGGTGATTACGCCGACGTTAACCAGAGGAACGTCATTGAAGTCTTTGAGGCCGATTTGAAAGATGATCAGAGGCAGGCCATGGAGCGGGCTACGGAAGAATACAAACAGTTATATCTGAAGTCCTTCAGCCTAACCAGGAGCGACGAGACAATCCAGAAGCAAGATCCGCCGTTGCCACGGCAGGTCACGTACGACGCCAATCCTGGTAAGCTACAAGAGATGGTTAATTCTGCTCTAAGTCAAGCATTAATTAGCCACTCCGGCGTGCTGTCCAATACTGTCTACAATGCTGTCATGCAAACATTCAAAGAAGGACATGCACCTCAATATGTTGGTCCAGCGTATCATCAACCTGGATCGGCATCTATAAGTCCATCGGCAACCCCAATGACGTCTTCTACTCTGGTAGAACCGTCTGCCGATGTAACTATACCGCCAAGGCCGAACCCTGAAAGCATCATCAGGCTCAATACAGATTCAGTGGCGTCGGCAATTTCAGGACCTGCTATCCAGAACCAATCAGCTCCCACTAACTGGTGGGGATACGGTATGCCTCAAATCTATCTGCTGGTTCTAATTTGGTGCAGGGAGACATCTCAGCTTGGAAGGGTTCTATGGCGTCAGCAACGCAGTCACGGCCGGTGGCCCCTATAATGCATTACTCTGCGCCTTCTCCAACTGTGCAAGTGCCATCAGAAGATCTTTAAGTAATTCCTAAGATACCTCTGATGCCACCATCGACAAGCTCTGTGCCGATGCAACACATTATAGCAGCTGGCAGTCAACCTCTGGTGGCAAATCCTCAAGCTGGAGCGCTAGTTCCCCAAGGTAATCTGGTGATTGATTGCTCCAGAATACAAGAGCCGCACGCTCCAGTCAGCTATCAGCCATCGGTAAGTCATGTGCCGATGATTTATAATCCTGGATGGGTCAACCAGCCGCCAGCTCAACAGCCTGGCGTGTCAATGCATCATTATGGAGGCCCAACATACATTCAGAACGGACCATCGGTACAACAACCGATGAATACAATGATTCAACCTAATCTGCCAAGTGTGCAAAAACCATCCATCGGTACATCAAACGATGCATAGTGTTCAGATGACTGGTGCTGCGCCCGTGACTACTCCGCATCATCTTCAAGAGGCGCATCAGCCGACTCCACCAGTCAACAACCAGCCAATGAGTCGGCAGGAGCTGGATGCCTATTGGGCCGATAAGATTGCCGAAGTTATGAAAGAACAATTTGGCATCAAACCCAAAATCAATATGTATTCTTATCGGACTCCGTATCCTCCAGCTTACAACTTAATTCCTCTCCCAAATCGGTACAAGGTGCCTGATTTTGCTAAGTTCTCCGGCCAAGATGACACGTCAACAATGGAGCACATCAACCGCTTCATTATCCAGTGCGGAGAAGCTGCCAGCAGGGAGGAATTGAGGGTGAGATTGTTCTCTTCATCGTTGTCTGGATCGGCATTCACATGGTTTATATCGCTGCCTCCAAACTCTGTAATCACATGGACCGATCTAGAGAGGCAGTTTCATAAATACTTCTTCGCTGGCATACATAAGAAGAAGCTTACCGATTTGGTCAAGATGAGGCAACGCAATGATGAATCGGTAGAAAGCTTTGTTCAAAGGCTGCGGGACGTGAAGAACAAGTGCTACAGCTTGGTACTTGATGATCGACAATTGGCAGATTTGGCCTTTCAAGGGTTGCTGCCGCACATCAAGGACAAGTATGTGTCCCAAGAATTTGAAAGTCTAAGTAATCTGGTGCAAAGGATTGCCGATCAAGATACTAAAACCTTTGAACCTAGGAAGACTTGGAACAAGAAGGTGACCTTCATCGGGCAGGAAGAAGACTCTGGATTAGATGAAGAGCTGAGCATAAGTGCGGCCAAATGGGTGAAGGATAAGAAACCCGTGTCTTGTCCGTTCGGCCAGAAAGAGACCGAAAGGTTCACCTTTGACATCACCAAGGCCGACAGGATGTTTGACTTATTGCTTCAAGAAGGGCGAATCAAGTTGGCGCCCAACCAAGTAATTCCATCGGCTGAAGAGCTCAAGAAGATCAGGTACTGCAAATGGCATAATGCAACTTCACACGGTACCAATGATTGCAAGGTGTTTAGGCAGCAATTGCAGTCAGAGATCGAATCTGGACGCATCAAGTTTGAAAACTCCAAAGTCCAGAGACCGATGAAGATTGATCAGCACCCGTTTCCAAACAACATGGTGGAAGCTAGTGGGAAAACTAAAGTGCTGACATCGGAAGCTGCCAGGAAAAACTCATCGGTAGATCCTAATCACCAAGTAGCTGAGCGCGATGCAAGGAGGTTTGCCGATGACAGAAAGGGCGAGAAGGTTGCCGATGAAGGTAGCAGTGCCAACAGGGCTCCTGGTGTTGTAATCACACACAAGCAGTCAAGACGAGATCATCGGCAAACACGTGAAGAGCGGTATCGGCAAGAGGAAGAAGAGCACCGGGAGTGGCTTCGGCATAAAGACCACTGGAAGTGTCCCTTCTTCATCCACTGTTGGGAAGAAGGCATCAAGCTGCCTGCTGCCGATAATTGTCCAGAGTGCAATGGGTATTACACTGCCGATCGGTCAGGTAAGAGACCTTGTTTTGATGATCAGGCATCCAGATACGCCAAGCCGCTCAGAGAGAACAGATCGGCACATGACCGACTGGGGGGCAAGCTCAGTGCCCATAACAGGCTTGGCAGACGTGTCAATCAAGAGGAGCTGGAGGAGATGGCCAATGTAAGAGTACCCGACGAAGAGATATTCTCCAGAGATCCCAACATCGGAAGAAGTACCGATGCAAGCAGCGGGAGGTAGCATCAGCCTATCTGGAAGACCAAGCTTCCTCAGTGGTGCCCTAAGGGTCTGACCAAGACTCAGAAGAGGAGGATTCAGCGCCAACGCCGCGATGACCTGTATGAAAATGAAGAACCCTTAAGGGAAAAGCAGTGGAGGCCAAAGCGTAAGGACAGGGATCCATTGGCAGACATAAACATGGTCGTCATGTTGCCGATGGAGTTTATGACACCTGTCAGTGATGATGAGGAGCCTGCTGAGATGGCACAATTGGTGCTGGATCCGATGACGGCTATCTTTGAAAAGCCTGCCGATGACGAGAGGCAGCACCTGAGAGCTCTGTTCGTTAAGGGCAAAGTGGATGGACAACCGATGACAAAGATGCTGGTAGATGGTGGAGCATCAATAAACATAATGCCGTACGTTGTCTTCAAAAAGCTTGGGAAAGGCGATCAGGACTTAGTCAAGACCGACATGAAGCTCAAGGATTTTGAAGGCAACGTGTCAACCGCCAAGGGAGCCGTATGTGTTGACTTAACCATCGGCAGTAAAACTTTGCCGACAACATTTTTTGTAGTCAGTGGTAAAGGCACTTACAACTTGCTCCTAGGAAGGGATTGGATCCATGCCAATTGTTGTATTCCTTCCACCATGCAACAAAGCCTTGTGCAGTGGATCGAGGACAAAATTGAAGTAGTTCGAAGTGAAGCCCCATCTACTGTTGCATCGACAGAATCGGAAACTTATGAGCAGACCAGATGCATATCGGGTGAAGCCTGGGACAAGGAGTTCCTCAAAGTTGCCGATTACCGCATCGAACCGATCCAAGCAGTCGGTCTTGAAGAAGAGTTTTAATGGATCGGTTCGCTGACGACGGGAAACTGGGGCAGGGCTTCACGTCCGCCGATGATTTACTTGAGATAGACATCGGTGATGGTAGTAAACCTAGGCCTACCTTTATTAGTGCTAAGTTAGATTCCCAATGTAAGCAGCAGTTAACTGTTTTATTAAAGGAATATAAAGATTGTTTTGCTTGGGATTATACAGAGATGCCTGGTTTAGACCGATCAATAGTTGAACATCGGTTACCCATCAAGTCTGGTTTCCAACCACATTGGCAACCTACGCGCCGATGCAATCCTACTATCCTACCCGACATCAAGGCTGAAATTACAAGGTTAATTGAAGCTGGGTTTATTCAGCAATGCCGATACGCCGAATGGATTTCTAATGTGGTTCCTGTGTATAAAAAGAATGGAAAACTTCGTGTTTGTATTGATTTCAGGAATCTCAACAAGGCTACGCCGATGGATGGTTACCCGATGCCCGTTGCCGACTTACTAATCGATGCTGCTGCTGGACATCAAATCATTAGCTTCATGGATGGTAATGCTGAGTATAATCAAATATTCATGGCTGAAGAAGACATATCCAAGACTGCTTTCAGATGTCCAGGTCACGTCGGTTTATTTGAATGGGTTGTCATGACTTTTGGCTTGAAAAATGCCGCTGCTACTTATCAGAGAGCAATGAATTTCATCTTTCATAAGTATATCAACACGATAGTGGAAATCTATATTGATGATGTGGTGGTTAAGTCCTGAGATTTTGAGAAGCACCTTGCCGATTTGCGAAAAATATTGGAATGCACAAGGGAGCATGGGTTAAAGATGAATCCTAATAAGTGTGCATTCGGTGTATCGGTAGGACAGTTTCTGGGCTTCATGGTGCATCAAAGAGGCATTGAGATCGGCAGGAAATCCATTGATGCGATTAACAGGGTGGTTGCTCCTACAAGCAAGACTGAGCTGCAATCTTTGATCGGCAAGATTAATTTCATCAGAAGGTTTATATCTAACTTATCTGGTAAGATTAAGTCTTTTGGCCCATTGCTAAAATTGAAAGTCGATCAAGAGTTTACGTGGAAAGAAGAACAAAAATTAGCCTTGGAGGAGATCAAGAGGTATCTGGTGAACCCTCCAGTCTTGGTTCCACCTCAACACGGGAAGCCCTTCAGATTGTATTTGTCTGCCGATGACAGTGTTATCGGATCGACTTTAATTCAAGAATTTGAAGGGAAGGAACGTGTAATATATTACCTGAGCAGAAGGTTGGTGGATGCTGAAACCAGGTATTCGGCCATAGAGAGATTGTGCTTATGTCTATATTTCTCTTGCATTAAGTTAAGACATTATTTGTTGTCGGCTGAATGCACCGTTATCTGCAAAGATGATGTGGTCAAGTACATGCTGTCAATGCCGATATTAAGTGGACGAATCGGTAAGTGGATTCTGGCGCTTTCGGAGTTTGACCTAAGGTATGAATCGGCTAAGGCGGTTAAGGGTCAGATAATGGCCGATTTTGTTACTCAGCATTGCAATATGGTAAGCTCCGTCGAGATTGCTCATTGGACTTTATTCTTTGATGGGTCCACGTGCAAGGGTGGAGCAGGTATCGGTATTCTCTTGATTTCACCCCGAGGACGGAAGTATGAGATTTCGTTGCTGATTGTTGCTACTTCGACAAACAATCAGGCTGAATATCAGGCTTTACTTAAGGGGTTGGAATTACTCAGGGAAGTGCATGCCGATGCTGTTGAAGTCTTCGGTGACTCTATGTTGGTGATCAACCAGTTGATTGGGACTTATGAATGCCGAAGTGAAGCTTTAATTGCAGCCCATGAAAGGTGCCTACAGTTATTAAAAGAATTCAAAGAGTACCGCCTTGAACATATTCCTAGGTTGCATAACGAAGAGGCCAATGGGTTAGCACAGAATGTCTCAGGGTATCAGCCGATTCAAGAAGTCATGACATCGGTAATGGTTGCCGATGACTGGGAAAGTGAAATTGCCGATTACTTAAGGAACCCGTCTAAGAAGGTTGAAAGACGTTTGAGGTTTCAAGCTACTAAGTATGTACTCCTCGACGATGAATTGTATCATCGGACGATTGATGGAGTCTTGCTCAGATGCCTTAATAAAGAGAAATCAAAGGAATTGATGGGTGAAATCCATGAAGGTGTGTGTGGAGCACATCAATCGGCGTTTAAGATGAAATGGATGATTAGGCGGAATGGATATTATTGGCCGACAATCCTTGAAGATCGCTTCAACTATTTCAAAGGGTGCCAAGGCTGTCAGAAGTTTGGAAACGTACAGAGGGCACCTGCATCGGCAATGAATCCTATAATCAAGCCTTGGCCGTTTAGAGGATGGGCTATTGATCTCATCGGCCAGATTTATCCGCCATCGAGCAAGGGACATAAGTTTATACTTGTTGCTACCGATTACTTCACTAAATGGGTTGAAGCGATTCCTTTAAAGAAAGTGACATCGACAAACATGGTGGATTTTGTTAAAGAACACATTGTTTACCGATTCGGTATTCCTCAAACTATTACTACCGATCAGGGAACCATGTTCACATCGGGAGAGTTTGATGAGTTTGCTGCTAGTATGGGGTTCAAGGTATTGAATTCTTCTCCTTATTATGCTCAAGCTAACGGTCAGGCTGAAGCAACTAATAAGGGAGTTATTAAGCTTATAAAGCGCAAGATTGAAGAAAACCCTAGAAGGTGGCATGTGGTGCTGAACGAAGCCTTATGGTCATATCGGATGGCTTGTCATGGTGCAACTAAAGTCTCGCCATATCAGTTGGTCTATGGACACGATGCGGTCCTACCTTGGAAGATTAAAACCGGCTCTAGGCGATTATCTTTTCAAGATCAATTGACGACCAATGATTATGCTACTCTAATGAAAGATGAGTTAGAGGACTTAGCGAGTCATCGGTTGAGGGCATTGATTAGCATTGAAGAGAATAAGAAGAGGGTTGCCAGATGGTATGACAAGAAGGTAAAGGTAAAGGAATTTGCCGATGGTGATTTGGTTTGGAAGTTGATTTTACCGATCGGGACTAAGAGCTCTAAATTTGGAAAATGGTCTCCCAATTGAGAAGGTCCTTATCGGGTAAAGCAGTCTGCTCCTGGTAATGCTTATATCTTGGAAACTCTCGAAGGAGTTGCATTCTCTAGAGCGATCAACGGTAAATACTTGAAGGGATATTACCCTAGCATATGGGTCGACGCATAGTGCTCAGTTGAATACCGATGAGAAGAGAAAGTTATAATACATCGGTAAAAGCGTATTGACATTATATTACAGAGCAAAATCAAGTATCAATGTTACAGTTGCTGATACAATGGATAAATTACAGCAGGGATTGGATGGCTGATATCGCACGCAGGCGAATTTGTTCTATCTCATCCATCTCCTTAGCGTCGGCATCGGCAGAGCCCTCAACTGGTTTGATTTTCTTCTTCAATAAAATAGCTTGTCGGGCATTTTGGTCTCTTTCCTGCCGCAGGACTCTGATGGTATCGGACAGTTGGGCTTTCTGCTGATTGGCTATGTTCAGGGCCTCCTCAACCCTTTGTAACTCAGCCAATAGCTCTTCCTTCTTTGCCGATAGCTGAGTGATTTCTTGATCAAGGGCGGTGCTGGAGACTTCTGCTTGGCCGATGCTCTTGTGCTTTTCATCGGCAATATTTTTAAACTTGAGCTTCTCTTCCTCAGTCTTGGATTGGGCAGCCCTATCAGCAATGCGACGGGAGAGCCTCTGGTATTGAATCTGCTTGCTGTCAAGGAAGGTTGCCTGGAAAAGAGTTTCTTCCATATCGGCAGGGAGGTGGCCTTGGATATCTTTGAAAGCTATCCTTGCTGCGGTTGAGTCATGGATGAGCTGGGACGTGTCTTGTTGCAGTAAGGGAAGCAATGCTTCCAGCTTGGACTTGACCTCTGCCGATAAAGCTGGAGCAGAGCTTTCTTCGTCCTCATCATCATCGGGAATATCGATGGTGAAGGAAAATAAGCTGTCTGCTCGAACAAGGCCTTCTTGGTGCTCCTCCTCATCCTGGGGGTTGATGCCGAAGGAAAAGAGACTGTCCGGGGAGTCTTGGGCCTGAAAAAGAAGAGTGTTAAAATGTACCGATCATAACGTTATACTATAATCTTTTAGGGTGACCAACTTACCATCTTGAAGCGAATTTCTTGCCTGGGACTTGGCATGGTAGATGGTCCAGCTTCGTCCTGGAGATCGGCAGCAGTTGCCAATGAGCGAGCTTCTGCTTGGGAAGCCGTTGACGCCGTTGGTACTGGCGGCATCGCTTCCGATGTAGTTGCTGGCTCTTGTGGTGGCGACACCGCTCTCTCATCGGGAATTTCGGCTGGTGGTGCCGATGCCGATGCTGCTTCCCCTGCTGCAATAGGTGGAGTTGTCTCCTGATCGGGGACGTCGTCTAGCGGGTGATCAGGGATTGGAACCGTTGACGGTCCTGCCGATGGTGCATCGGTGGCTGGTGGTGCAACTGGAGCCGACGGCAAAGATGGGGAAGCCAGCCTCAGACGCCTTTTCTTCCTTGGCGCGGCAGCAGGAGAACCAGCCCATTTCGATGAAGACTGGGGGGCATCGGCAGCATGGCTTGGAGATGATTGCGTATTTGGAGCAGCTGCCGATGACCTCATTGCCTGAAAATATAGTGCAAGTTGTACAAAGTAAATATTGCCGATGAGACAGTATGTAATCGGCGTGGGTGAAGATGAGTTTACTACAAACACCCGCGTCAGGGCAGCAGCAGCGGCCGATGTAGCCTTGGCTTTTGCAGGTGTTGGTGTAGGTACCTGTTGAGGAGTGAAGGCAGCTAGCGTCGGGGCCTTATTGCCGATGAGTGAGATGGGGTTCATTATTCGGAGATTGAAGGGCTTGCCACTCCTACTCATCGAGGGAATCAGATCGTCAACCTATCGAGTGAAAAGGGGTCAGATGCCGATGATAAAAGTAAAAGTGATAAGGAATGCATCGGGATGAAAGATTTACCGCGTCATCGGGAATGACATGATCGGTGTCAATTATATTCCGATAGTAGTGCGGTGACTTGGCAAACAATTGACACCTCCATTCTTGCCACCAAGACTTGTACTCGTTTGTGATGAAAGAGGTTGGTGACCAGGAAGACATGTCAATATCTGATATATCGGCACTGGGAGGAAGATTGACGACCTTATTCCAGTCTAGGGCGCTGGAGATTGTCTGCCTGGGCTTCACCACTTTGGAGTAGCAGAGCTTAATCGGTAGTTGGCCAAATGCCAGTTGTCTCACGGCTGTCGATGGGTAGTAGAATTCATAGGATAGAGTATTTTTCCCAGTTCCGAAAATATTGACTGGGATGGCCCGAGGCACAATACTGACCTTTATAATTACTTGATTCTCAGGCACATTCCCGTCGGTAAGATTGAACAGCAGTGGGAATTGATTGTTCTCATCTACATATGGCCACCAGAGTCGCTCTGTGGCAGGAATTCCATTGTAGAATTTCTGAAAGAACAGGCCAAATTGCTCTGCATCGGCATTGGTCCCGGGCAGCACTATGATGGCCTCTCCGAAGTTGAGTGGAGGGCGAGTTGCCGATTCATGATCCCTGTATTGGTGGTTTTCCGATATGTCTCTTGGGAATTGCTGGGCAAACAAGTGAAACTGGAGAGTTTTGTACATGTGTGCATTCAACCACATGTTTATGAACCACCAGGGGCCTCCAAGGTTACCGATGGGCTCGCCTAATAACAACTTCTTGGACACTTGATGTAGCAGGCGGTACACTGATCCAAGAAGGTATCGGCCGAGAGGGAGTCTTGTCCCATCGGCAAGGAGCTCAGCTGCTGGAAGGTGCATAGTGGGGGTCCAACTGCCCTGCCGCAGAAGATAAATTTCTCCAACCACATGTTTAGGAAAGTGGCGTGCTCCCTCTGGTTTACCGATCCTGTCTTCTGGTATTCATGGATGTAGCCTGTCCAGCCGTCGATGTTCCGAGTGTTCACTTTGTACTCAGCTTTCCTGTTGAACAGGGTGAAGGTATCGGCAGACGAGACGTCCAGGTCGGTTAACATGTGAACATCGGCAAGGGTAGGGGTGGCTGGTCCATGTCGGAAAAGGAAAGCATTCATAGTGTCAGACCAGAAATAGGAGGCAGCCATCAGCATGTTCTCGTTCTTTTCCATATCGGCAATGGAAAGCCGGATGCATGGATCCAAATTGCGGTCTTGTCAATAAACTTGCTGCGCCCTAGCGACCATGAGATACCAGTTCTTCCACCCTTTGGTGGGCTTGGGCCATGAGCGGAAGGCATCTTTCCATAATCCTAAACCAAAGCATTCAGATCTGAATGGAATCCGGTTGGTTTCCACGTTGATTATGAAGCTGGGATCAGGATTGCCCATGGGGCCTAGGCAGCTGAAGTTGGATTGGGCGAGGGGGATCACTACCTTGTTGTATAGTTCCTAGGGTTCGAAGAAAAGAAAGGAAAGAATCAAAAAAGGAACGGGGATGATTCTAGATTCGTGCGGAAAAGAACTAGCAGGAGGTTGGATGAGGAGGAAAAAAGACTTTACCTTGGGGATGTCGACTTGGATCGCCATTAGAGCTGAAGGAGTGCTTACGGTTCGTCCTTGGATTGAGGAAAGAACTGTTGCTTGAGCTCGTGTTCTTCGGAGGCGCCGCTAGAGGTTGAAGACGAAGGCAGATGGTGTGAAAGAGAAGGTGGACTCGGGGTGAAAAGCAGATTGGATCCTGGTAACTTTTATAAGCTTACTCAGGGGTATTTTGGGGCTTCGGTTCACACTGTGCCGGAATGTGGAGAGACCTGCGGTAGATGCGCGCAATGATCGAGGAGATTTGCAACTGTTTGTGCTACAATCGAGGGATTTTATTATTAAATTGCGGTTCCGCGCGCGAATCGAGGAAGTTGTGCAGTTATCTCGGAGGCAACGGCTACAGTAACGGCTACAATAGAGAGAATTTCGGCGTGTAAAGTATTATACACTCCGAAACTGGAGGGCATGTGTTGACACCGTTTTTGACACGTGTCAAATGAGCTATGACTTGTGTTGATCGGTAACCGTTTTCCATCGGCATCGGAAAGTTATGAGTCAGTATTGTCGATGGGAGTGTGCTGTGGAAAGATTAAGTGTGTTGCCGATAGAGGTTGGACGATTGCCGATAAGGTTAACTGGTGGAATCAAGTCGCCTGGGCTGTAAAGTTGCTGTTGCCGATTTCCGATGAGGAGATGTACCGATTGACGATAGGGGGGATGTTGCCGACTGCCGATCGGGAAATATTGCCGATGCCGATGGACATGACTTGGCACTTGGTGTCAGCAAAAGACTACAGGTGGCCAAAGAAGGAAGTCGCGGATTGAAGAGATCTGCCGATGGAAAGTTTCCATCGAAGGGAAGACATAAGGAAACTGGTGATTTTATACCAGTATTATTGTAGTAGTTTGAGTCCGGCTCTTGCATGAGTTGTTTATTTTCCTTTAAAATAGGGTGTGTTTGTTTAGGAAAATAATATTGTTATTTTAGATCCGACTCCTGCGCGAGTCAGTTTCCTTAAAGTTAGAAGTTTGTTTTAGGAAAGATACGGGTCGTGTCTTTGTACAACTCTCCATGCGGGAGTATAAATGTGCCCAAGGGCTGCGTGTAAAAACATCAATCCAATATCAAACAAACCAATTTTATTCTTATTCTACTTTTTATCGCAATTTATCCTTTACTGCATTAGCTGTAGTTTACCAACGAGTTCTTCAAGCTTCGACGGGCTGCATCAACTTGATCTCCGTCAAATCCTTGCAAGTTCCGCGTGGGAGTATCTCTGAGCTTTGGCATCCGGGCGCATCGCTGTTGCCTCGTTCAGCTCTGCTCTAGTTATCCTGATCAAGCCTCAATCCCAGCATCCGGGCGCATCGCCGTTGTCTGGATTGGATCTTGTTCTAGCTATCGTCCTTGTCGATTAACTGGTCAAATCGACTGGCACGCCTCCGGATATCGAATTTCGGGTATAAACCCGAGGTGTTTGCCTGACGCTTTTTATGTCAACACTAGTATCAGTGTGACTTTTTATATAAATATATTAATATACTAGTATTTATATTGATTGTTTGTCTATAATATTTATGTTTGATCACGCTGCTAGAATTACTAGTCTAAAAGATATTATAACCATATTTAACTTAATTATGTTTGATTAGTTTGTATCAACTAGCAACGTCCTAGTGTACAAGGATTATATTCATACTTGATCATGACTATATGTAAGAATTAAATAATTTATAGATAGCTAAATAGATAACTCATTGTATGGCTTGTCTATTTGCGTGAATTTAAAAAACTTATAGATAACCTATTGTCTGTAGGTTGTATATGCCCTAATAATCCAACCTCTACTCATTGTTTATATTTATGGCCTATCTATTAGTCTACCAATATATGACATACTTTACCATTAATATATGGGTCACTTTTTTCTCTCACAAAGTTTCATGGAGCTCACAAATCAAGTGGATGTAAAGCCGAGTTTTTTCTCTTATCTCAGTACAAAGCTCGCTTCCACCCTTTTGTTATATTATATTATATTATATTATATTATATTATATTATATTATATTATATTATATTATACTTTCCAATTTTATGATATATTACATAATTATATATTATATTATACTTTGTTATGATGGAAGGATGTATTAAATTGGTACATCCTCCGACCAAAAATAAATGCAACTCTAAAATTTCATAAAGACATCAACATCCTCCGATCTGGAAAGAAAGAAACTCAAGAACTTTCGAACGGATGCTGACATCGGCGGAGCAGCTTGCCGAGGACATTCCGGTAGAGGCGGTGCTCTGGGGCCGCGGCGGGTTTCAAGCGCCTGGAGGCGATCCTGGCCAGGCGCTAGCCTTCCCTAACTTCTGCTGGGAGCATCTCTTGTTTCCATGTAATACACGATCACATGTGTTGCCTTGCTGTGCTTGGCTGTTGTTCGCTGCTGCTTGTTTCGGCTTAGGCTGGTAATCCTTGGATTACCGTTTGCTGTATTCAAACACTCTCTTCTTTTTAATGAAATACGTGTGGGACTACACATTCTCTAAAAAAAATCTCTTAATAAACCTTGGAATGAAAAAACCATATAATTAAATACAAATGCATCATAAAAATAGATCAAGCAATTTAATTCGAATGCATCCAGGAAATGGAGAAAAAAAGGCAAATAATCAACCAACTACCTCCTCCAAAAGTTACAAGTGCATTCATTATGTGATAAATTTTTGAAGCAATTACATTTGCCAACCTACCCTATTACATCAATCCAACAATTCTCTTACCGTTCCCGTTTGATTGTGGTTAGGGTGTAAGTTAAACAAGAAAAAAACTCACATTGGATTTAAGAATAATATAATCAGGCTTGAATTGATGAATTTCACCATGTTAAGGTAACACTGTACCGCTGAGTTATATCCCTCTTCCCTGTTTCATAGAGAAAGAGAATTAATAAATCACAAGGCAATGAGATAAACTCAAGGCCAGACCACTCTTCCTCTAGACTTTGTCTTCGCATATTATGGAATTTTTAGACGAAACATTACCAATGATGTGTCTGAACAAATCCGAATTGGAACAGTTGTGGCAGCCTGTCACACTGAATCCCATTATAACTTTTCCAGTCGAATTTGTTGTCCCCTAGAATTTATTGTAGGCATAAATTAAATTCTTATATCACTAATATAATATATATTATCTATTTATCTTGTTCTATCTCATCCTACAATTTTTTAGTGTGTCCTGCGTGCCTTGCGCCTCACTCTGCCGGCCACCTATACATCGGCTATCGTCATCCCGCTATTGTTAGGACTGCAGCGGGTCGGATAAAGCAGGCAAAGTAAATATACGTCCATGACAAATTGTTCAATATAATTGATAAATTTCATACGTCCGTACCCATAGATTTAGATTGCTATATATTATAATAAATAAAATCCTATTCTCTCTATAAAAAAAATATCGCTTAAGTTTAACTAAATTTATAGAAACAATATTAAGAGCATTTAATTTATATAATCAAAATGGGTGAAAACAGCATACATTCATGTACGTGGCTCCAGGTTGAATTTAGCCGTCCCTAGCCATTATTTGGCAAGTAATCAAATATGTAATATTAGCTTCCCCTATCTAAGCGAAATCCTTTTTAAGTAGTATGTAATAAAACATGGTCATAAAAACACAACCTGTCTGCAAGCTAGTTACTACTAAATCACTGCTAAATCTGAAAGGCCCCTTTGTGAGTTCTTTCTCCCTCGTGAAACGTCCGTCATGGCAGCCGCTGCATTGCTGCATGGCCGGCGTGGTTTACTGCCGCTTCCGGTGATCACATCTCCGGTGGCCCCACCTCGCCGGTCGCCGCTGCACACTGCTTAACACCTACGCGACGCGCAGTCCCCGGCCACCGGTAACGGAAACCAGCCAGCCAGCCACAGCCAGGGGGCGGGCGGTGCGCTACCGACAAGCAGTATGCAGGCACCCCGTCCGGCCGCGCGGCAAGCACGCAACGCCCAGCATCCGCTGTGGCGTCACCGCGTCTCCAGCAGCCTCGATCGACCACCGAGGGCAGGTCGGCGTGCTCCCACTCCCACTCCCAGCTTTCCCACATTGCCTCGATCCATCCCACTCTCCTCCTCACTATCCCCTGGCCGCAGCAGCAGCAGTTTCCGAATCCTGTCAGTGGCTCAGTGCGCGGCGCGTCGGGGCCGAGACGAGAGAGGTGTCTAGACGTACGGTGCGCGGCGGCGCCATGGGCGGGCGTGGAGCTCCGGAGGCGACAAGGAGGCTAGTGGTGGCTGTGGTCGGCGTCGTGATCGCTGCGGCGGCGGTGCTGTGCCCGACGGCGGCTGGGAAATTAGGCAAACAAGGTATGTGTGCTGGTGCTGCGCCGCCGTCGGTCTTCCTAGTTTTCTTTTTCTTCTTCGAAAGCAAAATCAGATCCTCTGCTCGATCGACGCGCTCTTTTTGGTTCTTTGCTGCTGCGTTGCGTTCCCTTCAACCCATCAGCGTCGTCGTGGTCTTGTGTGTGGTTTGCAGCCCAGGCGCTGGTGGCCATCAAGGCGGCGCTGCATGATCCCGGCAACGTGCTCTGGGACTGGGACCTCAAGTTCGGCAACAACGACCCGTGCCACTGGAGCATGGTCACCTGCCAAAACGGACAAATTCAAGAGCTGTATGTTCTCCGGCCTCATCATCCTGTACATATATATATATGGACGTTTACTTCTGTTCTGTTCTGCCATGACGATCTTCACGTCTGTCTGGCTCATGGTTCTCTGTGTTTGTATGCTGTTCAATCGCAGGTCTATGAAGAACAAGAACCTCTCTGGCACACTGTCGCCGGCGGTCGGAAAACTCAGGTCGCTGCGTCTTCTGTAAGTACTCAAAAGATCTACAATTTCTATGTGAGCCCTGGCGGAACACATGTAGTAGGAATGAATTTTTAGCAGGGAGCCTTTCAGTTCTAGTGAGATTTCCTTGAAATTCCCCAGCAGGCTGTGATTTTCTAACACATTCATTCAGTTCGGTGCATGCAGCCATGCATTTCCAGCTTGCAGTTGTGAGCTCTGAATTGTGAGGAGGAAATGAGTTGTTTGTTTTCATTTTTTTGGCAGGTTATTAAGCCACAATGCCATTTCTGGCCGTATCCCTGACACCGTAGGCAGGATGAAGCTGCTTGAAGTACTTGATCTGTCAAACAATCATTTCAGTGGAAGCATCCCAAGTACACTGAGTAATCTGGCCAACCTGCAGTACCTGTAAGACTAATAAATCTTCCTGATTGCCAACTGAACATTATATCCAGACATATCTGTATCTCAGTTCTGTAGATTATCTTTTTATCTGAAGATTGATGGAATCACGTGACATTTATTTTATCTGCCGCTTATCTCTTTCCTCCAGGAAATTGAACAATAACAGCTTATCTGGAACTATACCCGAATCACTAGCCACTGATGTTCCCAAGCTCTTCAGCCTGTACATTCTATTGACAACCTTCTTTTTATCATTGCTGTATTGTTCTTTGAATATGTTCAGTTGTCACTGTGACTGAGCTTTACCTATTCCTTATTTCTAATAAACAAAAGTTATCTATATTCTACAGAGATGTTTCCTTCAACAACCTTAGTGGTCACCGACCGACTTTTCGAACATGGAATGTCTTGTAAGTGATCTCAAGTTCATATTTTCGTGTTCGCTATATCAACTGGGGCAACATCAGCTTTAGGGTAAAGCTATTTATATATGGTTTTCTACCTTTCTCATTCCCTTAATCTATTATTATGCCTGAATAGTTTCGAAGGTAATCCATTCCTAAGTGCTGTCGGCTCAGAGTCAATTGCTACCCCCGTTGGCCCAGAGGATGGCAAAGAAGGTTGTTCAGTGTCCAATTCTGGACACTTCGAATTTCGTTTCAGTAAAGTTAACTCATTCAAGTGAGCATATTTTTCTTGTGAGTATGTGTGCTCACCACAATTTTTTTTCCTCCAGAGGATTTACAGGTGATGAGTAAACGCATGTTTATCCTCCTACTATGCATACCAATTGGTTTTTCACTGGTTGCTGTTGTGGTTGGAGCTGTCCTGTTTTGGCGAAAGCGTCAACATGAGCGCGTCTTTGCAGTTTCAGATGGTAATCCTTTTTCTCAAATGCTATATACGTGTTTAGATCTGTTGAACTTTGGGAACATTAATCTGAAACAGGGGTTGACAGATTCATGTCTCACATTGCAGATGAGGATCCTAGTGTTACATACGCTGGGATCATCGACCTTATCTTCTTATTAACATGTTTGCCATCGCATAAGAAATTTGTTTAGAAATAAAAATGTTTCACTGTTGTATGGATTTTTTATACATAGAGGCATTTCATAATACTCTCATTCAGTATATATGGGAAATTATATTGGAGTCCATCTGGATTTTTGTTGTTGTTTTCCTTTATTGTTTTATGACTTATTTTCCTAAAGATTGTATCAACACCCCTCGTCTCGTCGATGATGACACCCCTTGGGTCCAAGAGGATCTAAGTTAATTGATGGTCCATCCATAAGATGTGGGAGCATAACTCACTCGGCTTTTGAAATCACTAATCCATTATGATATGTTTCTGAGAGAATTAAAATTTGTAACCCATTTATTTTGACTACTATTTGTTAACTTAATCACCATTATTCTTGACCATAAAGAAAGAAAGGCAAGAAATGATGGTGTCAATCCAAAACTCATAATTTGAATAGCCCACTAAATACCATAACATGATGATATAGTTTTGAGGGTTGTTCTAAGGCACTGCCTTGTAGGGCTATGATGTTCATTGCTTGGATTAGGGAATATGTTCATAGGATGGTGATATTAATGTTGCAAGAATGAGTGGCAATGATAGCAATGACCCAAGGGAGGGGGCATTAGGGAAAATGCGACAACGAGGGATGGTGTGCTGGATGTCATTGTCATCTGCCATGATAAAAATATGGCAACAAAGGATGCCAAGAGAAAAGGAGATAAGGGGGGAGGCATGCCCATTAACCACGGTTGAATGTCCTATTCCATAGATTGAAGGCTTAGAAGTGCGGTGGTAGGGGTCTTCAGAGAAGGCATGTGTATTGCTTCTATTGGAGCCACTAGGACATTGCCTTTTGGTTTGCCCCAAGTTCCAGTGTTTGATCCAATGGAGTTAGTTCCAATAGATGAGGGGTCTTGGGGATGTTTATTTCAAATGACTCTAGCAGCGACCGTGATGGGCTTAGATATTTGAGGCCATATTTTTCTAAGAGAAGCAATGATCACACCTTAACAAAATATGGTGGTGGCATATTCATCTTGATGATGGAGGCCATTGAGTTCATATTCTCATTTAGGCCATCAAGGAGCATGATGATATGGTGGCAGTTCAATTCGTACCGCATTTCACAATGATAAATGTTGGTGATGGTACAACTAATGTATAGGTGAGTTTAGTGGCTCTTGACTCCTTGTGAATAGCTGAGCATGTCCACCTTGGACCATGTTTTTGAAACTTAATCTCCATATACAAGGTATGGGAGGTCTTCATATTCTAGAATGCATACTTGTTATTCTACAATGAAGGCGATCACATCTTCATCAACTACCCAAGTATGCGAAAGGTTTAGGACTCCTTTCAAATCATCATATCGGTTGGGGATCAGAAGCTTGTGTTGCAAATCGGCGATTTCCTGAACCTTTGTTCTCTTGTCTGGATTGACAAAATTCTCGTTGACCTCTAGCATATTTGGATGTTCCGGAACATGCTCATCTTTAACTTGGGGGACATCACTGCGGCCTGCGGCCTACGGCCTGCGTCCTACGCAAAGTAGCGAAACATCTCTGCTTTTGGGCTAATAAATTCAAGAGTAACAAAGTGCTCATTTGTACCTAGATAGTCACATCCAAAAGTGTCTCTCAGAATTGTAATATCTACATTTGCTTCTCCCCTCTCCCTACTCTTCTCTTCCGGTATGCCGGACAACATCTTGTAATCGTACAACCAATGTCATTCACTCGGTAAAAAGTACGTGGCATCTCTCCCTAAATTGGTAAAAAAACCTTAACCACATGTGTTGTGACATCATAGGCGATGAAGGTAGCAATGTTTTCTATGAAGATGGATCCATAGGGCGCTCAAGTGAACCGAATAAATTGGGTGCCACCTAGGTCATGTAGGATGGTTTGCGTGACTGGTGCAGATGTGCTCTTGACGATCAAGCTGTTTCCTTTTCCGATCCGATAAAAGAAGAAATCAAGCCTAGGAAGTTGGGTCAGGTCTTAGACTTTTTCTTATTTTAACCTTTTGATTTCTATATTAAGGATAGTTCGACAAAGTTGGCCTAATTTATTAGTTTTCACTAACCCTAGATTCTTTCGCTTGATCAAAAGGAATTATGTCCGAAATAGTCAGGAGAATAGGAAAGAAAAAGGCCGCATGCAATTGAAGAAAGGTCTTATCACACTGTCCATCCTTGGCTTCGGTTAAGAGCCTAAAGAAAGAGGGGTTATGCTCAGTGAAGTGAGGCATGCCCTTCTAGGGTATCACGAGTGGAGAGGGAGGTACGGTTGGGGGAAAAGCTCTCGAGCACAGGTTGAGGTTCGTCCTTAATGGGAAAATGGAGCACCTAACAACGCATCTTCACAAACTAAGAACTACGAGATCACCACTTTCATTCTAGGGTGACATGGATAAGTTCCACGGCTCTTCCTAAGCTAGGAAATTGACAAGAAATAAGGGAACCTTAAGCTAGCTAGGAAATTGACAAGAAATAAGGGAACCTTGGGTTAGACAAAGAAGTTTAATTCCATGACCATGTATCTAGCTAAGGGGATTCGAACGCCTCCGTATCATGTAGGTCTTACCTGTTTGTAGAAGTTGGTGGCTAGCACTAACCCATGTTATCCCTAAGTAGGAAACAACTCCTAGTAAAAAAACAAGCTAAGGATGATGTGGTTCTTTTGACTTTATGGGGTGCGAGCTTTGCTTGCCGAGTTGTCCACCTAAACCAGAGGCGGTTATAGATTCCCATGCCATTCTACTCAACAATGATATATATGACTAATAATGAGAAGCGAGAGGCTCTACACTCGAAACTTGCCTCCTCGATTCGATGGGAGAAAAAAAGGTTACGAGCGGCAGAACACAGAGATAACGGGTCAACCGGACTTCAGCTCTTGGCTAGATAAGCTACGGAACTACACTGTCCAAAACGAATGGACTACGACGCATTCTCTTCATTTTGGTCTTGATCTTTCTCGGAAGCCTTGTATTGAAAAGTCTTTTCATAGAATCAGGACATAAGGTGAGTGGTCATCGGCCACTAAAATTGCAATGGGTTGGGTATGTTTATAGTGATTCATTTTGTTTAACAACCGAAATGAGGTAAAGGTTATTCACTTGACCGTGTGAAGGTGGCCACGTGAAAGGGCCATTAGAGGCCAACAATCGGCAACCCTCCGTCGACCAACTAACTTTTTTTGCCAATCTACTCAATTCCATGGGTTGAGTATGCAAGGCTGGCGACAAAATCACTCATGCACTCGGTGCAGTGTAAAATACGACTATATAGGGAGAGGTTCTTACCAAATACCAAGTCTGAGTGAGGAGGATCAGCTACAAAGATGCGATGTATTCTCATCTCAACAGAATTAAGAGGCATAGAGGTAGGTATAGCAAGAGAAAGCTATGTGGGTAAGCGACGAGGATTAAATATAAATAACAAGTTAGAGTTTCCAGAAGTATCTCCACACTGAGTGATGAACCTCGCCAAATGTGCTACATATCAATTGATTGATTGGGATCTTCAAGAGCTCTCCAGAGTAACTAGAAAGTGTTTAGTTTCGCTCTACGTGATATGCTCCATTGACGGAGCCGAAGCCTATAAGCGTGCCAGTTTTGGCACTCTAATTCCAACCACCAAAATAGCTTTGGCTCCACACACGGGAGGACAAAAGCGCTCCTCCACGTGATCTCGTTTGGTGCTACTTTGCCTGCTCCGGTGTGGGAGCCATACTAGACGGTCTCTAGGAGAATACTGGGTAAAGGTGAAGGAAATGTGCTAACACACATTTGTAGTGAAGAGTATGGAAGCTGGATTTGGTGGAGCCATAGGTTAAAGGATGACGATGATGTAGTGCAAGGGTTGTGGTGGGTTAGCCAATGCGAGGAGGGACACAAGGTGGAAACATAGGAATGGTCCTTAACTTGATATCATTAAAGAATATAGGTTTATGATAAAATAATAATAATAATAATAATAATAATAATAATAATAATAATAATAATAATAATAATAATAATAAAGACATTCTAATGGATAACATACACATTGTGGTACTAGATTACATGGGTATGGTTTAGATTACATAAACCTGCAGCAGACATGCTATAGATGTAAAATTACATTTCCATAGATTAATAGTCGCTTGTTGCCAAGTGGGTCGTATAAGGAATAATAGCACAAGTTTTTTTTGCTTTATTTCACTGACGATGAACTAGGGTAAAGAATCTAATCGTGATCATAGCAGCATGTCTTTAAAAATATAGGGTTATAGAAAAACTCAACCTATGAAAGATCTCTGCCGCAGCATTGCCTTAAGAAGAATCTTCTCAAATAGACGCTGAAAACAAATACTAGAGGGCTGGTAGCTGGACATGTCGCCAGACATGTCACCAAATGCCTATGATACATGCTTGTGACCATGTGCATCTCACTAAAAGCAACTCTGTGGGTTACACATCTATCTCAATGTCACATTCGACATTGAGTGTTTATAACCCAAGATGTTTAAATTTGCTCCCACGGTGAGTCGAACCCAAGATCTGAGGTGCTACTAATAAGCATCTTGTGACCATTGGGCTATAGAGTCATTCGCCAATACAAGGAGACCATGATTGTTTTTTATGCAAAGAATACTAGGTGGGCCTAAACTAGCATATGTCTACTAGCTTATTGGCATAGCAATGAAGATATATACCATAATCCAAAATGTTGAGGATCCTCTCCTTGTTTTATAGAAAGAACATTTCCCCTTCACCAAACTCTAGATGTAATACTTCAATCTTTGTTCCAGGAGTTATATTTTTGGAACATAACTTAGCCAATTTCAATATATGATTGTAACTATAGCAATTATTAACTACCAATAAAAGTCGACCAATGCAAGAAGTTCCATATCTCTTCTCCATGAGAAGATGAGTTTGGTTCTTGGATTTAGGATTACCAAATCGACACAGTTGAGTGGTAGACTCATATGAAACATGCCTATTATGGGTGAAACTATGGTGTGTGGTGCGAACTAGACACAGAGGAGGCTAGGGAGAAGATGGCAGCTAACTTTGAGCGAAGATGAGGGCTGATATGGATCTTTGTGGTTATATAGAGACCTAGTCACAAGATCAGACATGAAACATACAAACAACTTGTCAATTTGGGTATGAACTGTATCGATTTGTTCAAAATATTGTTGTCTATGATCCTTCTAAGGGAAATACAATATCACCTGACTTTTATAACATAACACAAGAACTTCAAAGTTATATGGCCTTTTAGCAATATTTTTTAAAAAGACAAAACTTCAGTTGTTTTCTTTCCATCCCGTATTTGTATGTATACATATGTTCCCTACCTAAGTTTGGTAAATTTAGTGTAGCTGTATGTGAGGCATCTAGCTATGCAGTGGTTGTGGTGTCTCCAATCATGGGCAATTGAGGTTCATTTAAAAGGATTGGTTACTGGTGATTTAGAATATTGAGTTATATATGTTTAATAGGAGGTGGGTTGGAGGGTCCTTGGTGGCAGTGATGGATCCAGTACAAGATTGTTGGAGGGGCTGATCTCTTCTTCTTCCTATAATCTTTCTATTTTTCTTCTTTTTTTCTTCTTCAATCTCTCTTTATTTCAATGGATGCAGCAGCTGTAGGGGGGCTGGAGCCCCACCAGCCCCCCCTTTGGATCCGCCACTGCTTGGTGGTAGAGTATTGGCTGGCCACAGGGGCTTGAAAGGACACAGAGGAGGCTAGGGAGAAGATGTCAGCGAGGCGGTGGGCACAGAAGAGCACCAAGGCTATGAACATAATATCTCAGGTGGAAAGAAGTGTTTTGGTTGTGATGAGTGTGGCAGTTCTGTGGGGTGCCATGAAGGTGGATGGATTATAGACCGAGAGGAATCAGTTGTCGTGTAGAAGATCTAGCAGCCAACACATATTATGTTAGATTCGATGGCAATATATTTATTTTTTAATATTTGCATAAAGTATAAACTCATGATGATTTCCTCGATGATCTTGTTTATTTGTTTGGAATCAAGGATCGTAATGTACCTGCTGGCCACATTGATCAACATGTTTAGACTCTAGGAATTTAAGGATTCTTTTTAATTACCCATTGTGAAATACACTGTGTTTTCATATCCTCTCGCAATTAAAAAGTTGTCTACATTGTTCATTTTGTTTTGTGATATAAATTCCTTCCTATAATGATGTGATGTTCATGTTAAAAAACGCTGCAGTTCAAGGTTCTATTTTTTTTGAAAGATCCATGGTTATGGTTTTTTATTTAACTTTGGTGTTACGCCCATTTTTATTTTTCTAGATCATATATTAATTACCCTGTATATGTCATTAGTACCCAATTTTCTCCATCATGCACTCTTATACCTGATAATTTATATATGTTCATAGTTTCAGTTCAGCATGATCCAGAAGGTTGTCTTGGCCATCTGAAGCAGTATAAGTTTAAGGAGATCAGAAAGGCTACCAATAACTTCAGCCAAACAAATATTTTGGGAGAGGGAGGATATGGAATAGTATACAAGGGTGATTTGGCTGGCACAACTGTTGCTGTTAAAAGGCTGAAGGATAATGATTCAGTTGTTGGGGATGGTCAATTCTACACAGAAATTGAAGTGATAAGCTTGGCTGTCCATCGTAATCTCCTTCACCTTACTGGGTTTTGCATTGCAAATAACGAAAGGCTTCTTGTGTATCCCTACATGGCAAATGGAACTGTTGCTTCTAAATTAAAAGGTTAGTATTGTACTTCATGTTCTTCTATCCCATGCATGCACACACAGTTGCACCTTCATATTGAGAATCTCATGAGGGTAAAAATGAAGAAACAACAAATTTTCCAATAATCATGTGAAGGTTTCACCAATCCCTTTTATCCAATCACTTTTACTTTGTAATTTAGGATATAGACTTGGTCTCAGGAAGAACTCTGCCCAATATAAATGTGTATTCAACAGGTCGAGAAAATATCTAAACTTCTACCCCACCCATACACACGGCACCATAGCCCATGTGAGAACGACCACGACTGGGCATAGGTCTTAAATATGTGCTTTGGCGTGGGACATACGTGAATTTTTTTTAACCCCAGCATGAAATTGGCTCCCATGAGAGGTCAAACTCTAAGACTAACGAGTGCTACTCAGACCACCTAACCAACCCAGCTAGGCCCTTTCGCGCAAGTTGAACAAAACATAATGTAGTAGGCTCTCCTTTAAATTGTTTAGTTCAAAGCAATGCAAGCATTATATTCTGAGGTTTCCCTTCAAGCAAATTCAGCTGAGTTTTCTCCTTTGCTTTGTCAGAATGTGTTAATGGGGAACCAGCCTTAGACTGGCCAAGGAGAAAGAGAATTGCCCTTGGTGCGTCACGGGGACTGCTGTATTTGCATGAACTATGTGATCCTAAGATAATCCATCGTGATATCAAGGCCTCCAATGTTCTCCTTGATGAATATCTTGAAGCAGTTGTTGCAGATTTTGGATTGGCAAAACTTGTAGATCACTGGGTGTCCCATGTTGTCACTTCAGTGCGTGGAACAGTTGGGCGCATACCACCAGAGCATTTTATGTCTGGCCACGCTTCGGAGAAGACTGACGTCTTTTGCTTTGGACTATTGTTGATTGAGTTAGTCACTGGCCGAGTGACGTTGGAGCTTCATGAGAATGAATACGAGAAGGGAGGAATTCTTGAATTGGTAAATATTATTTCTTGTTCTATATGTCTAAGTTCAAATTTAGTTTATTTACTGGAGTAATTGTTTTTTTTAGAATGGAGACGCAAGACGTTTGCCGTATTTTATTAGACGAGGGAGTAACGTTTAAAGAAAGAGTTGTTTTCCTTTAGGTCGATCGATCACTATTGCATAGGAGAAGTCCAGTATGTTTATAGGCATAAATAATATTTGGGCACCCATGTTAGAGTCATCTCAACATAAATGGTTAAAGAGTATATAAGTTAGATGTGATGTCAAGCATTTCATTGGAAGGACAATCAATAAGAACTTTAAGTTACTCCCTCCATTTCAAATTATATAGTTCATTTTGGTTTTTATTTTAAGTGAAACTTCCCTAACTTTGACAAGTTTATAGTAAAAATATATCAATATCTAGAACACATCAAATTATATAGCTTCATTAAATTCTCCATGAAATAGGTTTTGATTGAGCATTTATTTTAACACTTTTAGATGTTATATATATTTTTTCAAAAACTTGGTCCCAATTAGAGAAGTTTATCTTAGACAGAGCCAAAGTAAACTACAATCTGGAACGGAAGAAACAAGTTCAAGTATATATCTGTATTTTGTGTTTTGTTCTATACATACCATCCTAATACTCCAGCTATTTTTTCTGCATACTTCCGCTGAGAAATTATATCACCAGAGTCATATAACAAAATAACCAACCAAGTATGTCTGACTTAATAATAGAAGTACAGCTTTCAGCCTCTGCACTAAAGAAGACGTAAAGACATCTTGTTGGATGCAAAGGGCCATATAAACATCTGAGTTTTATTGTAATCTGAATTTACACTTATATAGTTATATATAAAGAATGGAAGATAATCGTAAACTCCCCGGACGGAAAAATATGGTCTAAGTAAATTTAAGCTACCAAGAAAGCTGGTACTTAATAAAACATATCATGCACTTCCCAAAAACCTGTTTTGAACTCTTTAAGCTTAATATAACTAAAGATAAGCGTTTCTGAACAATGTCACCATTTAACTTGACTTTAGACAACATGGAACTCCAGAAGATATAATCATAGTTTAGCACAATAATGCATATAGCTTGAAATACACTTTTAGTTTTTCTACATTCATTCCGGACCTTAGTCGGGAGCGGTAACCGGCAGCCATCGGCACATTTAAGTTTCTCTCATTTTTTTTCTTTGTAATTACATTAAGAAATTTTTAAATGCAGGCCATGTCTATAGTAATGTAACCATAATCTATTGCTCCCTGAAGTTTTGTATTCCACTTAAGTAGTAACCAGACAGTAACGGCTAGGATCTAGATCGAATTTCCGTGGCTACGCCACTCCAAGAATTTCATTGTTTTTTTCAGAAGGACTCTGTTTTTGCTAATTGTGTTTCTTTTGTTCATTCACATACCATGAACTTCCCTTCCCACAAAGTTGTGCCTTCATGTTTCAGGCCAGAGATCTTCTCGAACAAAATCAGCTGAGCATGTTTGTGGATCGGAAGCTAAGAAGCAACTACAACAGTGCTGAATTGGAGGAGATGGTTCAGATTGCTTTGCTCTGCACAATGTACAGACCTTACCACCGCCCCAAGATGTCTGAAATTGTTAAAATGCTGGAAGGAGGAGATGGGGTTGCCGAAAAATGGGAGGCCATGAAAGATATTGAAGACCCAAACCCCAACTGGTCATCAGAATTTGTGTGCATTGGTATGAATTATGATGATGACAAGTGCAATTCGATCGAGCTGCAAGCCACTGAACTCTCAGGGCCAAGGTGATCTGACTACAGCTTGTCATGTGTATATAAATATATAGGGCATATATATATATATATATGCAATAATCAGGTTTAGACTACCAACTTGGGAAGGCAAAGGAAGCGTAGGGATGCTTCAGACTTTCCGTTGAGTAGCAATGTAGCATACTAGCATGGCATGTCTATAATGTCTGTTCATGCATATGGCTTTTCTGATAAGACCTATTTAAAGCAAGACCCCCTTGCTGGACAAAAGTTAGTGACAATCTGACCTAAAGAAAAGAATTGGAATATGTATATGTACATAAATAAATTAACTAGTGGACTCTTCTGTTCTGCATCTGAGATTTTACTACTACTCTTTTTTTTCCCCTCATATTAGCTTTCATTAAAGGCGTGCCAAAGCTATCACATCACAATTCATCTGCTTCGTGATTCTGGATCTCTAGTCTCTGCTTCGTCCTTATAGGTCCTGTTTTCATGGGCCATATTATTACACTTTGTGACCAAAGCTATACTAATGACCGCCCCATTTTTTAACGATGCCAAACAAGGATCATCACTTTTTTCTTTGGCCCGTTTGGCTGCACTACTACGCAGCCGTTTTACTGTATCTGCAGCAGGTTTGTTTACATTTGGGGTGACCCCTGCTCGGAGTTGCTACAGCCGCTGCGCTACAACCGCAGCAAGATGAACAGTAGCACAAGCTAATAAGACCTTGAACATTTGTACTAATCCATGTGTGTATGAATTTGTCCGCGCTTATACTTTCTGAAGCTGTCATATAATCATGTATTGCATTTTTGGTGCTCCTTATTTGAATGAAATAAGCATGAAAAATCTATTTATCTTTGAATGCTTTCTACTGCCGTTCGTAACCAGAGTTATCTCTATCTCTATCTCTTCTATAACTAAAACACAGTTAAAGAAATCGTTCACGGTAGACCCATGCTACCTCTCCGTAAAAAGTTAGGACTCCATGCTGCCTCTCCTATACCTGGCCGCACCACCGCCTAGCACCCTCGACCACCAGAACTCCCCAATCAGCAACAAGCTCGCCGTCCTCCTCTCCCAGTCCTACGCTCTCTTGTCGAACGCGAAGTGGTTGTCTCGGCCTGATATGTCCCCCCTTAAGGTTACCGTCCATTCCTAGCCAAGATTCGATCGCAGCCGTCCCACTTCGGCGAAGCTTCTTCAACACGGTTGCACACGAATCTTAAAGCAGAAACACACGGTAGATGAGAGGGGGGACATATCAGCCCCGAGACAACCAAACATTCGGCCTCTCTTGTCCACTATCTCCCTCGCCTCTCTCTCTCTCTCTCTCTCTCTCTCTCTCTCTCTCTCTCTCTCTCTTTTGAAAGAAACAGGAGGGGGGGCAGAACCCCCTACTGGGCTTTTATTAGAAAATAAAAAAAGGATAAAAAAGGATACAAGTACAGAACACCTTATGAAACAAAGAAGGTGTGGAAAAAAATAAGAAAAATCACATGTGAGAATGTAGCCATAAATCTAAACTTGGTTTCAAATCTGCCTTTGCTCTTAGCCTAACCAGAGCAAATTCTTTCTTGAAGACCTCCTTGCAGCGTCGGATAGAGTGGAGAATATGTCTAAAGATTACATCATTTCTCATCATCCATATGGACCAAGCCATAGTAACGATGATTTCCATAAAAAAAGGCAATCAAATTTGATTTTTCAAAGCTTCCACAATGAGCGAGGGATCAGATGAGTTGGGTATAAACAAAGAAATCGACACCCAGCAAGCAGTGGCAAAGGGGCAATGAAAAAGAAGGTGAGCAAGATCCTCTTCAGCTTGGAGATGACACAGGACACATTTATAGTCTGGTAGATGCATGTTTCGACGCCGAAGTAAGGATTTGGTGCTTAGTCTGTCTTGCAACACTAACCAAAAGAACACCTTCCTTTTATTCTGACAGTAAGACTTCCACAACCATTTGAAAGAAGGATGTACCTGATGTTGACCAATAAGTCTTTGATATACTGCACTGGGTAAATAGGAGTTGCCCCAGCTGTAGTACCAAAAGTCATTATCACTTTGGAGTTGCAGGTTCTGAATAAGGTCAGAAAACTGAAGAAATTGGCCATAGGCTTCGATTGTCAAAGGCAGGTGAAAAAGTTCATGAAGTAAAGTAGTTGAGGCAGCAGCTGGTAATGAGATTTGAGGATTCTTAGCAAAAGAGTAGAGATGAGGGAATCTGTAACATAAAGCCTCTGTGTCCCAAGGATCATGCTAGAGGAAACAAGTTGTACCATTGCTAACAGTAATATTGACAAGTCCTTTGAATTTGGGAAAAAGCTTAATAATATCTCTCCACCAAAAGGAGTGTCTGTAGGAAACACCACCAACCATAGGAAGTCTGTTCCTAGAGTAATATTTTTCCCAGACAAGCATAACCCAAGGTACTGAAGCTTTATTGTAGAACTTGTGTAAGTGTTTGATAAGTAAACTCTCATTTTGAATGGTAATATCTAGAACACCAAGACCACCATCATCCTTAGGTAAACAAACCAATGGCCATGCTACCTTTGAGGGTTTCTTGCTAGAAATATCACAACCTCTCCATAGACAATGTTTTCGATACTTGTCAATTTGTTTAATGACAGCTTTTGGTAGAAGAAAACTGCACATTGCAAAGGTAGGTAGGGCTGTTAGGACAACATTTGTGATTTGCAATCTTCCTGCTTCTGTGAGAAAAGAGGAGAAAGCCACTAATTTCCTCTCACATTTACTGACAAGTGGCCAAAAATCAGCCACATTTGGTTTGGAAGAGCCCAGGGGCAAACCTAAATATGTAAAGGGTAGAGAGCCCGTACTACAACCGAATGATGTGGCCAAGAGTGTCAGTCTCTCTTCTGAGACATTCAAAGGAACCATCTAAGATTTGTTATAATTGACTTTTAAACCAGAAGTTTCAGCATAATTGGATATAAGTTGCTTGAGATGACTCAATTCATTTATATCAGCATTCATGAAAATGAGGGTGTCATCGGCATACTGCAGTATTGGGTAATCTGAATCGCAGGCAAGGTTCAGAGGCAAACTAATGTGACCCAACTCTTTTTCATTGTTCAAGAGTGTCTGTAAGAAATCTGCAGCTAGGACAAATAAGAGGGGGGGCAAAGGATCTCCTTGTATAACTCCTCTTTTACAATGAAAAACCTTACCAGCCACACCATTGAGAAGCACTGCAGAGGTACCTGAACTGAAAATGGCTCTCATCCATTGCAACCATTTACCAGGGAATCCCTTGTGTTCCATAATTTGCAGCATGTACTCATGCTCTACCTTATCAAAAGCCTTCTCAAAATCTAACTTGAGAATGAGAATTTCTTTTTTGGATTGGTGACATCCATGCAGGTATTCAAGAGCCCAAGCAACACAATATTGAATAGTTCTGCTCTTTATAAAACCATATTGGTTTTTGTACAACAAAGACGGTAAAACCAATTGTAATCTGTTTGCAAGCAGCTTTGTGATAATCTTAATTGATGTATTCAAGAGGGATATTGGTCTGAAATCTGAAATATTTTGTGCACCATCTTTCTTTGGGATAAGAGTGATATGGGAACCATTGATGCTTTGGAGACACAAATTGTTGTCATAAAAATGGTGACAGAGATTATAAAAATCATGCTTGATCAAATGCCAACAATGCTTAACAAAGTCTGTATTGAAACCGTCTGGGCCAGGCGCTTTATCCCTAGGCAAGCCTTTAACAACCAGGCCAATCTCACTTGATGAAAAAGGGGCTATAAGATTAGACAAATTAGGGTGAGGGGTGAGTAGAGAAGAAAGATTGAAACCAACAGAAGAAAAAGAACTCACACCGAAAGATTGCCAGATATGGTTGGCCTTAGCAGCATGATTAAACACTAGAGCCCCATCATCTTGGTGAATTTGAGCAATGAAGTTTTTCCTACATTTTATTGCAGCTTGAGCATGAAAGAATTTAGTACCTACATCACCAAGAGTAACCCACTTTATGTTCCCTCTTTGTTTCCAATAAGCTTTTTGTTGCTGAAGAAGACTGACAGGTTTATTTTCCAAAATCTTCCTGAAATTCCATTCAACAAGACTTAAATCCCTAAATTCCTCCATAAGATTCAAAAGGGAGAGGATCAGCTTGACATTCTTGATGTTGTCTTTGAGGCTAGAAAGAGTTTGTTTCCAACGTTTCAGGACACTTCTCAAATTTTTAAACTTTGCAGTGATTTTTTTGGCAGGGTCCAGAATGTGAGGAGGAGATGTCCAGCCTGCTTGAACTTTGGGCATAAAGTTCTCATGCTGCAACCAGAAATTCTCAAAGCGAAAATATGGCTTTTAGGAATATCAGTTGAAATAGTTACCAAGCAAGGCACATGATCTGAAGTTTCCATGACAAGAGTTGAAACATAAGGATTAGGATAAGCACTAGTAAAACTAGCTGAGGTGAGAAACCAATCCAAATGCTCTAACAGGGGTGGGTGCTGCTTATTTGTCCAAGTAAATCGCTGTCCTCTCAGAGGAAGCTCCACTAAACCGAGAGCGCTAATAGCTCCATTAAAAAGAAGCATGTCAGCAAAGTCAGCCCCCAACCTGTTTCTGTCCTCAGGATTTCGATAAAGGTTAAAATAGCCAACTAATAACCAATGAACATCAGCCGGCATGGTAATATTCTTAAGCCACTGTAGAAAAACTCTCTTTCCAGTGTGCGTACAGGGGGCGTAAACATTGGTCAAAACAAAGCAGGCATTGTTGTGGGTCGATGAAAAAAAGACAGAAGAAGCATATTCATTCTCGAAAATGAGGTTTCCAGAGAACATCGAACTTTTCCAAATGATCATTGATCCACCAGAGGCTCCATTGGATGGAAGAAAATAAAAACAATCAAAGGAGGCATTACAGAACTTATGAATAAAACTAAGATCAAAAGAAGATCGCTTGGTTTCTTGAAGGCATATAATGTCACAGTTATTTTCAACAACTCTATCACGAACTGAATTCCACTTCTTTTCAGAGTTAATACCCCGAACATTCCAACTTAAAATCTTCCATTGTCTTACGGCCATGGAAAATAAAAAATGTTTATGATAAATATCTTAGATAGCTAAGATAATTGTAAAGGATTAAAGGCTGAAGTCACTGCTTCTTGCCCTTCTTGGGCTTTGGACCGGCTTCAGCATCCTCGGACTTCCCTGCATCTGCACCTTTCATAACAGGCTTGCTTGTCTTGGGCTGGGTTGATTTGGCCCGACCAACAACAACTTGCTTTGCTGGCTTGGCCGAAAGCTTGTCATCAGTGAGGGATTCAGGATTGATCTTGCAGAAGGAAGTCCCTAGGTCACGAGCTACAGAAGCAGAAAGAGTGGGTGGTTCGGTACGGCGTGGCAGGGGTACGGCGCGGCAGGTAGGTCGGTAGCGGCGCGTGGGGCGGGGGGGGGGGGTGGGGGGCGGGGAAGGGCCAAGGCGACGCGGAGGGCCGTGGTGGCGCAGCTGGCGGCGCGACGGGCGGCGACGGTGCGGGGTGAGGGAGACAAAGTGAGTGAGCGCAACGGCCGAAAATGCCTAAGTCCCGGAAATTCTTTGCCGAGAGCTAGATCTGGGGCTCTCGGCAAAGCATTTTTTATTTTCTCAAACAATTTCCTGTGCCGAGAGCCATGACGTCAGGCTCTCGGCAAAGAATTTGATTTTTTTTTCTTTTTTTCACTCAATTTTTTTGCTTGCTTCTAACATTTCTAGTGACCTAATCTTAGAATTTGGTATTTTTTAGTAGTTTTGCTATATTTGTTTGGTTTTTTTATTTAAATTGTTTTTTTTAAAAAAATAACTTTGAACTGTAGGTGCATCAAATAATGGAATTTGATGACCGAAAAAATGATATCCGTGGTTTGTATCGCACTTTGAGTTGGTATCCAAGGACAGACGCGAAATTTTAAACATCTTATTCACCAAACTTGACCAACAACTTGCGTGTGACTTGTTTTTTAAATTGTATTAAATACAAACGAATTCCAAAAATCACAAAACTTGTTCAGTGAACTTGATATCACATATGTAGGCTTGGGGAAAAAATTGAGACGATTTTGAAACGTTCTGTGACGTAGGGTAGTCATCACATATGATATATCCCGCACATATGATCATATGTGATGACATGAGATGTATAGTTTTCTTCAATCCTACGTCACCAACGTTTCGAAATCGTTTTAATTTTTTTCCAAGCCTACACATGTGAGCCTGACGTCATGGCTCTTGGCACAGGAATCGCAAGGGAAAACGGCCTCACAGCGTTCAAAATATTTGTCGAGTGTTTGACGGTCGACTCTCAGCAAAGGATAACGGAGGAGGCTACCGTCTCGTTTGCTGAGGGGCATTTTTTGCCGAGAGCCAGCAACGGGAATTCTTTGCCGAGAGCCGGCTCTTGGCAACGTGGTTTCTGCCGAGCACTGTATGGTGCCGAGTGCCCGATAAAAAGCTCTCGGTAAAGCTTTGGGCACTCGGCAAACGTCCTGTTTCTGGTAGTGTGTGTTATATCAGTTAATGAGAATGAAACTCATTTGAAATCCTCACTGAGACTGGCCTAAAGTGGGTTTTATTTGAGCGATGGATCAAACCTGGGGGATGGGTATGGGAAAGCGGTTCCGAGTCCTGAAGTTGGATCGTTCCGCAACCATAGTAACCAAGAGGCCCATTCATAAAATCCCCCCACCCGAACGATGCATCCTAGGAATCCATAGTCCGCACTACTCAAACCCTAGCATCATGAATCTGCCGATCTCCATGTCGCCGTTCCGGCGCTGGGCTGACCTGCTGCCAGAACTCCTCAACCGCATAGGAGACTGCCTCGACCTCAAAGGGTATGCCAGCGCGCGGGGCGCCTGCACGGCGTGGCGCTGCGCGCTCGCGCCGCCGTCGCCCGCGCTCCTCATGGTCGCCGACGACGCCTGCTACTGCCCCTACGCCGCGTCCCTCCCCACGCGGAGGTCCTTAGAGCTCACCGGCATCGTCTCGGGAAGCCGCTGCGTCGGCTCCAGCAACGGCTGGCTCGCGCTTTTGGTCGGCCAATCCAAAAGCCTGACCATCTTCGTGCTCCTCAACCCCATCGCTGCCGTGGAGATCCTCCTCCCGCCGCTGACCTACGAGAGACGCTGGGCTTCCAAGGTCGTCTTCACCCCGAGCCCTGCCAAGGACGACTTCGCCGCCGCGGCAATCTGCGGTATCGACAAGATCGCGTACGTCACCGCCGGTGCCAGGAGGTGGGCCGTCATCGACCCCGTCCCCGTCACCAGCGGGGACCAGCTCACCGATGTCGTCTACACAGACAAAGGTAAGGTCTACTGCCTCACCAAGTGCGGGGACGTGCATGTGCTCCGTCTCCCTGAGCGCCGGCATCAGAAACCAGCCGACGTACAACCTGCCGAACAGCAATGGCATCAGCCCAATTTGCGGATGATGCACTATGAAATGGCCCGAACAAGATATCAGGATCCAACTATGCTGACATCACCATTGTCTATAGAGGCATTCTTCCCATCCTATGACAATGTTGTTCGACCTGAATCGCAAGGACCACACCTAAATCTGCCAGCCACTGTTGAGCCCCTGTTGTCTGAGGCCAATCGCCCGTTCGACCCTGCCACTGTTTTTGCTCCACCTTATGACACCGTGTCGTCCTTCACCAGTGCCAAGAACTTGGTGTTCTGTGAGGGCAATCTGTACCAAGTTTGGAGGAACGAAAGCTGCACTGTTACTCTGCATCTGCCTGCAGGAGGAGGAGGTCAGCGTCGCCGCCTCGTGGAAAATGAGATATTGGTGCTTAGGTACTATCCTGAGCGGCAGCCTTGCTGGGATGTGGTGAAGGACCTGGGAACTCACTCGTTCTTTGTGGGAAGGAACAATGCAGTGTCAATGTATGCAGAGGGTGTGCCAGGACTGAGAAGCAACTGTGTATACTGGATTGGTGGGCGTGGTAGGCCTGAAGGCATGGTTTTTGACATGAAATCTGGGAGGTCCACGCCGTGCAGGCCGGCTCCTCCGCTTGGCACTTTACCTGGGCATCTGCATAGGACAATCTGCTGGTACTTCTTGAGCGATGTAATGTAATGAGCATCAACAACAGTAGTGTTAGCTCATGGATGTGCAAGTTTTTGTAGGTTGGTGTTTCGCACATGCTTATAATTTGACTATGTTGAGTAGAACAATTATTTTATACAATGGTGTAAAAGTTAGTGACAAATTTTTTTGGATCAATCAAATCAAAAGAATAAAAGTTTAGATGTCCTTTGTGTCATAAAAATCGTAGTAGGCTGTTGTGATTAAAGATGTGTTTGGTTGCTTGTGTTTTTATGGATTGCATCGGATCATCCATGTATCACTAGTAGCATTTGGTTGGATGGATCACTCGGACCATCAAAACCATGGATAGGAAATAATATTATACCAAATGTCGTATTTCGTGAGCCGAAAAAACCGGCAGACTAACTCATCCACACTCCTGCCCGTTCGCAATACATCGCTTTGCCTCACCCTCATATTCCTCACCGCTCCCTTCGCTCATGCGGTGCTGGCGGTCTAGGCATCAATCGCCCTCGCTCAGCGCATGACGCGTCCACCCTCAGCTCTTCTCGTTGCCCCTCTGCCCCTTCCCTGACCATCGCCCAGTGCCCTACCCTGCCTCACCCAAGACAGATACGAGGCCCTCTTCCCCTTCTCCCTTCCCTTCCCTTCCCTAATCTTTTGCAAAAGGATCTTGTTAAATCCAGCACAGATCGTAGAAATGTATTGATGATTTGCCTATCGATGTGTTCATGCATTTGGATTAGCACAGATCTAGAATTGTAATATGCTTACATTGTTTTCCTTTGCTCAGATCTGAATTTTCCCTCTCTTGTGATGGACAAGAGAACCAAGCATAAGGGGGTAACCTCACCAGTTTGGGCAAGAGGTCACCATATCAGTTTGTCTAGTCTCATTTATCCAACTAAATAGAAAAATGGTCTGTCCCATCCATCAGATATCCTTCCAACCCTCCACGGAAACAAAGGGGCAGAGAGGCAGCCACCGCCGCCGCCGCCCTCCGTCCTCCGCCATCCACCACCGTTGGTCCCCCTCCCTTCCCCTCTGGCATCTCGCCGGGGCTGAAGGGAGTGGGGATCCATTGATTTTTTTAAGTTTGTCCCGCGGATCGAGTCGTTAGGGTTAGAGTTCCTCCATGCCAAAGTTCTTGGTATTGGAGTTTTATTTTCTCCTCCTCTCCGTCAACGGTGAAAGAGAAGGATTGAATCGTGTTCTCCATGTCGGCTTCGTTGATGACGAGGACGACAACTTCGGCGTCACCATCTTCATCAACATGACGACATGGAGATTTTTTGTTTCCGGACGGCGGCATCAAAGCGGAGATGATGACGCCGCCATGGAATAATTTTCTCCGGTCTTTTTTCTGGTTTGTTGTGGTTAGATCTGGCCACAATGAAAGACTAGGGAGAATAATTTTCAGATCAGTCTTCCTTATTCTTCGGTGGTAGAAAAAAGAAGAACGAAGGAAGACAACAGAGAGAAGAAAAAGATGCTCGATTCCACCTACAGGAACGTTGACCGTCGTTTGTTGGGCAGTTCTTCTCAGACCATTTGCCGAGTGTTTTCATGTGCGGTCATCTACACTACAAAGCGATTAACAACTTAGGTTTTAAGTTGTGCTATTCATAATGTGGGTACTATTTTGTAACGCAAAGTGCTTGTAACGTATTGATGTACCCAGGTTTCATATAATATAATTCTTCTTTCGTCGCCAAAAAAAAAATATCCTTCCAACCAAATAGAAAAATGACTCGTCTCATCTATCCAACCAAACATGCATCATGGATATCCTTATTCTAATATCCATGAATCATTTCCCATCCAACTTCATCCTCCAACCAAACGCACCCTAAAACACTATTTTTTGCATTATAACCACGCTTATATATATGTCCTATTAAAATCTCATAGGAGTATCGTCCCATCGTCATGACAGGTCAAACAAAGTTAATGATGAATCAGACAGTATGAATGACTGATTGTGTCTGCGCCTAGTGTATGACCTGGTACTGGTACCTTTTTGTTATTTCCTTTGATCCAAGTATTGCTTAAGGAACTTATAGTACGATTTGTTTTGAACAAATAAATGTATTGTATGTTTGGTAGTTAATATTTCATTTAATTTGGTACTTGTCTTGTTGTTTTGTTTTTATTTTTCCAATGAGCTTCAACATCACATTCAAATTGAAGCAAGTTTCCTAGCATCAAATCATTGTGGTAAATGATATGCTCTGAATTATAATTTGCACAAATTCAAATATGAGTATTAGACAAACAATAGCAAGATAAAATTAAATCTGAATATAAAGAGTCAGGTCAGATTGTTTGATATATATGCCACAATATGACTAGATGTTCAAGATGCCTAACAGGTAACAGTTGTTATTCCTGCAGAAAAAAACAATTTTGTTGAATGTGGATCAACCTAAAAATGAAAGTCTAATTTTTATAGTTTTACCATTTTGTTCACTACCAATTGTTTTGTGTGGATATCTAAGTCACTAAGTGCAAGCACTCTAAGCATTATTGTACAGATATAGCCATACAAAACGCCTTCACGAAGACTTTGGCCAGTTTTTAGAAGATTTAAAGCATGGTATTAGCAATCAAAGCAGATTTTAGGCATTATCCACCACCGGACTCAGGCCCCCCGCGCTCGGCAAAGGCAAAATGGCACTCGGCAAAGGCTTTGCTGAGCGCTGCACATCGCAAAGAGCGCTCGGCATCACATTTATCGGCAAAGCGGCCTTTGTCGAAAGTCTTTTGTCGGGCACTCGGCAAGTTGAAACCGAAAAAACCCAAAAATAATAGAATTAATCGGGGGAGGCCTCCAGAGGCTATCGCTCGCCAGTCTTCGTCGAAGTCTATCGCTGGGATTCGAACCCACACCCTCTTCTCGCTGGGATTCAAACCTACACCCTCTCCCTCGTGCGTCCTCTCCTCTAACCACTACACTACACTATCACTTGTGTCTAAATTCCGTTTTAGTTCCCCACATATTATACTCAACCGAGTGTAAATTGATTGTTTGAGCCACTAAACAAATTCAAATCAAAACGTTATTAACTACAAAGTTTCATAACTTTTTTAGATCTACAGCTTTAATTTAGGAAGTTTTTCCATCCGAGGTTGTTTACAAAAATTTGAATTTCAAATTTGACAAATCGAACATAGTTTTTTACGACAAGAAGATTTCAAATAAAAATGTTATCGGCTACAATGTTTCATAACCTTTCGAGATATACAAAGTTTATTTTGATAGTTTTTCTATCCGAGGTCGTTTGAAAATTTCAATTTTTTTAATTTTTAAATTCAAACACAGTTTTGCACGACAAAGATGATTTCAATCAAAACTTTTCCAACTATAATGTTTCATAACTTTTTGATATCTACAAAGTTTATTTTGGTTGTTTTGTCATCTGAGGTTGTTTGGCAAGTTTTTAAATTTTGAAATTCAAACGTAACTTTGTATGACAATATTAATTCAAATAAAAAAGTTGTCAACTACAAAGTTTCATAACTTCTCGAGATCTACAAAGATTATTTTGGTTGTTTAGTCATATGTTCATCCGATATGATCGTTCTAACATTGTTCACGAATCACATATGTCCCTCGTAGTTTCATAAACTACGAGAGAGATCTTTCACTTTGTCATATGAAGAAATGAGCAAAACAAACTTTGAACATCTTGATGAGTTATACAACTTTGTAGTTTAAATTTTTTCATTTGAATTAATTTATTGCTTCTAAATGTATTTTGATTTTTTTTGCCGAGTATAAAAGAAAATACTTGGCAAAGAGCTCTTTGTCGAGCGTTAAAAAAAGCGCTCGGCAAAGAATTTTCTTGGCTGAGCATTAAAAGAACACTCGGCAAAGTTTTCTTTTGACGCTCGGTGAAGCCCGAGCGCCCCGCTCGGCGAAGAAAAAACTCTCGGCAAAGACAAATGTTTCGGTAGTGGTGGAGGTTTGGACTCGAATACATAATAAAATGATCCATTATCTCCCAAATTAAATTAACTTCTAGAGTTTTCCTAAGTCAGAGTATATATCAGTATATACATAATGAAATATATTTTTATAGTTGTTACTATTTTCTATAAAGTTCATTCAATTTGAGAAAGTTTGACTTAAAGTAATTCTAAAAACTGATTTATTTGGGACTGAGGAGGGAGTCAGCGCTGAGCGCAATTGCCTTATTACAAATAGAGTTATATTTGCTTTTATTTGGTGGGAGAGATATTAATTGATTATTAATTTGGTTTGGCGCGAGGGATCCAATCAGCAGGTGTGTTCATCGAGGATATGCAGTGTGCTAATGTTTAAAGTAAGCGCATATAGAATAATCACACCATGAAAACGCTGACTACATGCTAATCATGCACCGTTCTTTATTACTGTCTCTTTGAATATCTACAGGTAAATTTTTCCTGAAGAATGGGCGGTATCTAGCGGAAGATGCAGCCAAGGACATCTTTAGCTAGAGTGAGTCATAAACATTTAGTTAGACAAGTCAAGTGAGACACGTGAATCAAGAAACAAACAAGCAAAAAATTAAGTCTCTTTACACGTATGTGTATTAAAATATCCTTAGCAGAAAACATTATCTTATAACATATTTAAATAAATTCGAGTACATTTGATTAATGATATTATCAAGCTAATACATAAATTTATAATTAGCTCAAGAGTTCAATTGAGACATCATCATACATGCATATATAATAGAAATACGATTACATGGGGACGTACTGGTAGTGATTGTCCATCGATAGATATCGAATAGTGAAATAACTATGAAGTACACAGAAGAAAAGTTACAAGAAAATTTATGTGGCCCTTGTCGTATGGAAATTTAGTGGTTGTGGTTAGCACTGGGGACTCTGATTTGCGGCTTCCGGAGCTTCAGCAAGGGCCGCGCAGCGGGATACAGGATGATGAACCCGAGGTCTTCCCCGGTGGTTGCTAGGATTGGTGAGCTTAGAGAAACTCAGCACGCGCGAACTCGATCATACAGTTAGGTATATGTACCGATCGATATGCATGCATATAGTCTTTGTATGATGCTAATCATGATTACATGACGAGAAAGAGGCAATCGATCATTGTGTATATATTGATGGATGTCGATATCAAATATGCAAAAAAAAATTTGCTAATTTGCCAAATAATTGTCAGGCCTTAAAATGAACTTCCATAAAACTGAGATCTTCTACTTTGTTCGGAAGAAAAAAGAGTACGAGGCACTCGCGAATCTTTGACTTCTTTAATTTTTCTCCCGATCGTGCAGACTAGCATTTTTTAATTAAACAAGAAAATATATTCAGTATATGGTAGGAGAGGCCTCAATGATTTGCAACAAGCTTATGCCCATGCTTGTTGTAAGGAAAATGGATTCCTGGACTGTTTAGTTTGAATTTTGGTGTTTGATGATCAATATGATTGAATTAGAATAATGAGATTGCAAGTGTTTATTTTATAGTAGTTTAATAGGATGCAAACGTGACTTGGATGAAGGAGATGTAATGGTCAGATGATCAACAACTTAAGAAAAGACCTTAGAAGCATAACAGAAAACCCAAAAAAATCAAGCAAAGTTCAAGCATGGAAGATGAAACTAAGATGGTCACAAAAATGGCGAAGAAATAAAGTTCAAGGTTTTTCAAACTCCATAAATAGTAGCTCCAAACCATGAACAATACTCGTCAGGACCATCGAACAGCTTGGTTTGGAGGCATCCAGAGTGCTTCCAAAGAGTGTGCATAGGGGTCTGGATTGAGTCCATAATAAGGATTCAGACCATGCAGCAATTGTACAGAGTGAGTCCCTCCTGTCATCGTCAACAACGCGTGCAACTGTCGGTTTAAACGGACATCTATTAATGACCATTGGAGGGCTTCAGACCAATGAACAGTGTTCGTTAGGACCAATGAACAATAGCTCCGGCCATGAACAGTACCCGTCAGGACCAATGACAATAGCTCTTGACCATGAATAGTACCGTCAGGACTAATGAATAGTAGAGTCTGGAGGTACATAGACATGCCCTCTAAGGTTTCCAATGGCTCTATTTGTTTGGGGGCTTATAAATAGGACCATGGCCGATGAAAACAAAAGAGTTGGAGTGTGCCAAACATAGGGGAGTGTTGAGACACCACCAAATGCTCCAATCACCAAAGTGCTTAGCAAAAAAAATTTCGATGATTAACCTAGGTGCTTTGCGAACTACTTAGGTTAGTTAAACCACCACTTTGCTCTTGCTCTAGATGTTAGGCCTAGTGTTTATTGAACTTTGCACACCTCTTATCACTTGGTGCTTGCTTGCACCATTGTTGTACATTAGAGGGACTTATAATCTTGCAAGATACACCAGCCATGCTTATGTTGTGGCCGCCACCGTGTACGGTGAGAACAAGGCCCATGGTGTTTCGTCTAGAAGCTTGATCATGAAGATGACAGGAAATAGTCTGAGAGAGGCTTGTCGGAAGGCACATCAAAGACTCACTCACACGTGGGGAAGGCCCGAGGCAATCCACGAAGTTACCTCACCGGGAGCTTGACCCTCGCGAGGGCTTCCTTTCGAGGGGCTCTAACGAGGACTAGAGGGAAGCTTGAGCACTTCTCGACACCTCGATAAAAATATTAGAGTCATCGACAAGGGTTTGCATCTATACCATACTCTTTAGCTTCCACATTTATATTACAATCTTAGTTGTATCTTTACTTTCCTAGCTTAGTGATATGTTAGTTGATAGGATTCAAACCTAGGGCCATGTTTGTTTCCTCGTTTCGGTGGCTGATAAGCCGGCTCTGGCTGTTTTTGGCTATTTTATTGTGAGAGAAAAGTACTATTTTGATGGCTGATAAGTCAAACAAACAGGGCGTAGGTTGCATAGCTCTTTTTTATGGTAGAAATAACAACACACTTAGTAAAACTATAGTTGCACATTTAGATAGTTTATTATTTGCATAGGTTTTGCTAAGGTAAAAATTAGAGGCCAAAGTTAGTAGTAGAATTTTAAGTTACCTAATTCACCTCCCTCTTACGCATCACAGTCCTTTGTGAGACAATGCGCTAAGGTACTACTCATTGTAGGAGACAACCTAGACCCTTCGCATAGGCTAGCATCCACATCTCGGCTTCGTGCTTGATGACGGCCAGCAGCTCTAGCACCTCAGTGTTAGCCCCGCAGAAGCACCTTGTGTTCCTATCTTTCTAAAGTTCCCATGCGACCAAAGCAAAGATAGAATTAGCTCCACTATAGAAACTCCCTATCCACTATGCTCTTCAAACACCCCCACCATTGTAGTGTGGAATTGCAGTCCACAACCTGTTGTGTCTCCCTGAGCGTTGCTCGGATGGACCACCACAATTGCAACTCTTTGGTTGTAAATGGGTTGATACTCACACTCACAACACTTTGGCTGTAAATGGCGACACTCAACATAGGTTGTGGTATAGTGGATTTTTAGGACCATGAACAATAGCAATTAGAAAGTGATAAGAGGATAGAATTAAGAAATCAGTAATAATAAGTAGCTCGAATATATGGTGATAGACTATCGCTGATAAATTTGGTCCTATGTCTTAATATAGGTATATTCCTAGGGCCATGCGCCTAGCCATTACTTAGCTTGTAATCCAAGTAGGTTGTTAGTTTGTTGTATCTTATCTATTGTAATCTTGATCCCTTGTAATCCAATTAGGTTGTTAGTTTGTTGTATCTTATCTAATGAAATCTCGGTGCATGCTTTCCTAGCTTATATTAACATGCACCGAGAGCCTAGGAAGGCATGTCGTTCCACCAATCTTCACATGGCATCAGATCCATACTCACGGAAACCACCCATGGTGTTACCAACATTCCCATCTTCCTCTAATGCCTTGCCTACTCCATTGCTCGCCTTTCCCGTGACCAAGAAGCTCACCCGCAGCAATCATATATTTTGTCATGCGTAGGTTCTTTTAGTGGTAAGGAGGGCATAGCTGGCCAGTTTCATTAGCGCATCTGCGTAGCCACCGGCGCCATTTCTCCATACTTAAGACAAGAAAGGAGTCGATGGCAAGGCAGTGTCGCCTAATATGAATCCTAAATACGAGCCATGGATAGCAAAGAACCAATAGGTCCTTTGCTTTCTTCACTCTCCAAGGAGGTCCTTTAGCAAATCACATATACGGAGTCAGTAGCCACTGCCTAGACTGTGATAGAGGGTGTAACACCTCTGGTGTTTAATTACTAAAAATGCCATGTCATCATAAGCATATGCATAGCATCATTCAAATGCTTGATAACCTGTTCTTGCATCCAACTAAAATAAGTTTGTTTGA
>CM039127.1:45037666-45141474 GCA_022036555.1 Microstegium vimineum | reverse complement strand
TAAGACCCCATATTTTCATTGATAAACCTACCCAAAAGACAGCCCCTATCAATCTATTTATCTACTCTACTAATTTACTCTATTAATTCATCTACCCTATTAATTCACCATCATTTTTCATCGCTAAACTCATCAAAAACAACTCCCACTTTAGATAGCCTCTATCAATCTACTCAATTAATGTATCTATCTACCCTACTAATTCATTATCATTTTCATTGCTAAACCCACCAAAAAAACTCCCACCACTCAGATAGCCCACATCAATCCACCAAAAAAACTATATCTAGAAAAATAACAATGTAAAAACCAAATATCTAGATTGCTTCTAAGTCTTCTCTCTTCTTACTCGCTCACAATCTAATGAATAGGATCGTGCATATCCTCCTCAGCCCTCTTACCATCTGTCGTGTGTAGGGTACCACACGCCATCGCAGGGAAACACGTCACATGGATGAAATTGCCCCTAGCCATTCAACCATCTTCTAGTAGTGCTTGAACCCCATATGTCAAATCAACAAAAAAATTTCTCTCCCCAAACCCTAGATCAGGCAACCATGGAGATGGAAGCTAATGTGGTAGTTAAAGAAGATGGCACCCTTACAGCTCCTTTTGCTACAAGCATGGATGACAATCTTGCGGCTGTCATCAATGATAGTGTGAAAGTGTGCTCACCCACAATGGCCTCTTGTAGTGATGCTTTGGCCTACATGTGTGTTACTTTGGATCTTATCTCGTCAAGTGATTGGGGAGCCCATGTGATGACCTAAGCAAGCTCATCTTCGTCATCGCATTCATCAAAAAATTTATTGAGAAAATTCTAAGTCAAAAGCTATTAAGTCGATGATGAGAGTCAAACATATGGGTAGACTAAAAGCCCCAAATTAATACTGACATTCCCATCAGCCACCTCACTGATTTCCCAAATCAGTATAGGGCCTAGGGCCACACTGAAAGGTCTAGATATGGCTAGAGGAGGGGGTGAATAGCCTATTAAAATTTTCTACAACAACACTTAGGCAAACTTGTTAGAATAAAACACGACGTAAGCAAGTTTGCACTAGCTCTAAGGGTCGGCAAGCCACCTACTAATTCTAGTTACTAGCAAGATGACAACTCGAGCACACAAACTAGCTAGCAACCTAGAAAGCTCTAAACAAAGCTACATAAGCTAGAGAGCTACTCTACTTTGCAAGAATATAAAGAAGGTAAATGCAAAGCTAGAGTTAGGAGGGTTATACCGCCGCGAAGAGAATGCCAATGAGATAACCAATCGATCACAATATGAATCCTCGGTAGAAGACAATGAGACTCAATATTTTTTACCGAGGATCACTTGTTTGCTAACAAGCTACTCCTTGTTGTAGCGATTCACCTACTTGGAGGTTCACGAGCTAATTGGCATCACATACCAAACCCGTCACCGGGTGCCGCAAAACCAACACAAGATAGAGATCCACAAGCTACGAGCAATCCACTAGAGATACCTTTTGCGAACTCCCACGAGGAAGGTTCATGAACCCCTCACAATCCACCGATCGGAGCCGGAGACAAACACCTTCCTCCGCTCAACGATCCTCGACGCTCCAAGCCGTCTAGGAGGTGGCAACCTCCAAGAATAACAAGAACTCTCGCGACGACGACGATCACCAAATGCCACTAGTATGCAATCAATCAAGCAATGCACTTGGTTCACTCAATCTCTCATGAAATTAGCAAGTGTATCAAAGAGATGAGTGGTGGAGGCTCTCACAAATGAGCACTAGTGTGTGAGTGATGAAAATGTGCAAGAGAGTGTCCCAAGGGCCGGCCATACCACCTTATATAGCCCACACTCAAACACTAGCCGTTTTGCCCCTTCAGAACACTTCGTGCGCCACCTCCGGACGCTAGCAATAGTGCAGGGTCCGGACCATCAACAGCGTCCGGAGACCCCCTCACAGCACAAACAACTCCTCTGAATGAACCTCCGGACGTGGCCTCCAGACGTGCGCTATGCGCCGTCCGGACCAATGGCCACGCGTCCGGTCAGCCTCCCGTTCAAACGCCTTCTTTCCCGCGCGCGCCTCTGCCTGCCACGTGCCTCCGGACGCCACTGTAGATAGGGTCCGGACTCGCTGTTCCCAGCGTCCGGAAATATCTTCCAGAGACCCCGAAAGCACCCAAGAGCAACTTCACCTCCGGACACGGGTCCGGAGTCACTGTCCGGACCAACACTAGCGTTCGGACTTCTTCTTCAGAGAACAACAGAGAGCAACTAGGCTCCGAACGTGCGTCTGGAGTCTAGCGTCCAGACCACAAACAGCGTCCGGACTTCCCTTCTCAGCCGAGCCACCTAGGGTATGCTTCCGGACGCACACTGCCATCCGGACAGCACATGCCCTAGCATCCGGACCCAGCGTCCGGACTGCTTTTCTTCGCCAAACTCAGCCACCAACTTCTCCCAAGCTTCCAAGGGCTAACACTAAGTGATCTCAACACTTGTGCACGTGTGTTAGCTTTTAGTTCACATTTTCTTGGAATTAGTTGGTTGTTTCACTAGTTCAATTGATTTTATATGCAATACAAAGAACCTAGTGACACATGATAACCGTAATCAAACACGAGAGCTCCCTCCTTGATAGTACGGCTATCTATCCTAAATGTGATCACACCCTCTATGGTGTCTTGATCACCAAACCGAAAATGGATTCCTATTTAACCTTTGCCTTGAACCATTTTCCATTTTCCTTTGCATCACCATGCTAGAGCCTTGCCATCTTCACATTGATTCATTAGCTCCATCACATGGCATGTACCAACCTATCTCATGATTCACACTTAGAGATCCAAGGTTAGTACTTAGGTAGGTTTCATCAATTACTCAAAACCAAACACATGGGGACTCTCACACACCCATTGTGTATGCTTGCACGAACTTCGGGTCATCAGTGGATTATTTTGTGGGCCTTTGAAGGTCTGCTACGAAGAACGCCTTGCCGACTATGAAATGAAGCCAAGGGCCAACTCCCCGTCCCGGGCTGTCGTCTCCCAATGGTTTGGGGACTTGGCTAAGCTCAAGTAATTCCTAATCTAAGGAGGCCTCGACCGATAAATGCCACCACGATTCCCCAGCCTTGACTCATAGAAGGATTAGACCGACCAACACCGGAATATTCCCTGAATCATGCTCGGGGCATGATGCGGGCCTAATAGGCACATGAATAGCAAAGCGCCAGGCCTTGCCAGGTGTCCATTCTTCTCACCACCATGAGGTGGTGCTGTCCACTCCTAGAGCAAGGTCATGCTCGGGGAATGATGCACCACGACAAGGATCCTCATGTTGTTGTGTAGTGGAGGACTCCGAATCTGCATGGCAGCTTTCTATGGGGGATATATCCTCGGGTACCACAAGATAGTGGAAGATATGATTTGATAGGACTCTTAGAGGTATTGTAATCCAAATATAATACATACTATATAGCTTATTGGGATACTTTCCTTCTAACCCTACCCCTTTAGAGTATATGAGGGACATGGTCCCCTAGTTGGCTTCCACATCTAGATACAAACCCCCTAGTTGGCATCCACCCCTAGAACACATGACATAGTGTATTATGTTGTATTGATGTCCTGAACCTGTCTAGACCTCATGTCTTTGCACTTGTGTTACCATCTGGTTTCTGATCACGCGCACCTCTACCAATCTAGTTACCATCGTGGGTACCCTTCTTGGTGGACTATCGACGATATTTCATCGACAGTGGCGTTGCGAGCACGAAGCACGGTGGCCCCGACGCAAGAGTGGTCTCCACCACAAGCAACCCCTTAATTAGCAATAGGCTGGACAGTGGGCTCTTAGAGGGCAGTAGGCTTGTCATCGAAGTTCGCTAGAATTTTTTCTAAAATTTAAAAATTAATGATACTGCTAATTGATATTGAGAGCCAACGATGATAACTTAGCATTACCACCGGTCAAACTCACTTTCACCAACAACGGGTGAAACCAGCTATGATAAATGCTTTCCAAACCAGTGGTGAAACTATATACATAGTGGTGCATTATTACCATAAATAACTGCTAAATCTCAAATATGTTTTGTCTAAAAAATCCATCAGAAAATAACTCTCGAGCACAACCAAGATTTTCATTATTAGAAATTAAAATTTGTCGGAGGTCCTAGATAAATTGGAGGATATATAAAACCAAATTTTTAAAAAAATCAAATTATTTTGAAAAAAATAGAATTTGACTTATAAGCTATTAAACATCATTTGTTTACAGATAAATTAAGAATAAAACATTAAGAGTACAGAGTTGTCGTGTGGGTGAATTTGGGACGTTTATGTAGAAGAAGGAAAAATAAGAAAAAAGTAGATATATCTAATTTTATCAGAGCGTACAAATAGAATGAAAATTTAAATCAATTTCGGACGATAAAGTTAACCATGGATCCCTGGCGGCGCTTCACGCCAAAGGCAGGAGCTAGTGCTGCGACACAGGACAAAGCAGGAGCCGCCCATCCGCGTGCGCGGCATGCCAAGTATCGTAGCGGGTGGCGTCATCGCGTCTCCAATGCGTTTCCCCCACCGAGAGTCCATGCCTACCGGCGTTCCACTTTCCTTTTCCTCTCACTGACCGTGTCCGCTCAAGCACCAGCATGTAGCGTTCCCAGTATCCCACTCGCACCACGTGCATCGCGCCATCGCCGGCTGGAGCGCCATGGCACTGGGCAAGGAGGTTAGGAGGAGTGCGGCGGCCGTGATGGGCATGGTGGTAGCGGCAGCGGCAGTGGCACTTCTTTCCCCGCCGCCGCCCGGGAGCTTCAACGACGAAGGTACGAACCTGTGCCTGGTCATCGGGCGCCTTCCTTCCTGCTGCCCTCTGTCGTCGTGGCGGGCGCCGGCCGACGGCGTGGTGACCATCTGCTCACTCGATTCATGGTTTTCTTCCTGGGGTTTCTGATTTCCTTTGCGCGTCGTCATCGTCGTCGTCGTGCAGCGAAGGCACTGGTGGAGATCAGTGCGGCGCTGAATGACCCGAGCGGAGTTCTCCGTGCCTGGGACCCGACGGTGATAGCCACCGGCGACGAGCTGTGCGACTGGCCCATGGTCGTCTGCAACGAGGGCCAAGTTTTCAGGCTGTATGTATATGCTCTCTTCGCTTCTGCAGGACCTCTCATGACGGTCGATCGTCACAAGGAGTCCAGGACCTGGTTGGAGTCTGAGCTCATAGCTCTTTTGCTGCTTCTTTTTTTTTCCCCCTTCTGTTTGCAGGGATCTTTCGAACCAAAATCTCTCTGGTAGATTGTCGCCGGCGATCGGGAGACTTAGGTCAATGCGGAATCTGTAAGGCTCCATCTAGGATTTCTATTTTTAGTCATCTCGATCATCATGTCTATATAGAACATGGATGAGAATCTTGGTTTGAATATTTGCAGATTCTTATGCAACAACTCAATTTCTGGCCTTATCCCTGACACTATAGGCCAGATAGTGCATTTGGAAACTCTTGATCTGTCAAACAATCAGTTCGCTGGAAGCATCCCAAGTACGCTGGGTGATCTAGCGCACCTCCAGTATTTGTAAGCTACTAGATCATAGATCTTCCTGCAGCATTATTCGAATACTCCAATCTTAAGTGTTACAAACATTCATCGTGTAATATGCTGTTCTTTATTGAAACAAAAAAACCTTTAACTTGTGCTTGTCTTTGCACAGGGAACTGAACAACAACAGCTTATCTGGGCGTATACCTGATTCACTAGCCACTGCAAGCATGCTCTCCTACTTGTATTTTCTTTTGCTAATCTCCATTCTGTCATTGTTGCATTGTTCTTTTAATATGTTAGTACATTGTTAGAGCCTGCTTGAACTATCCTTTTTTTTCCACAGGGATCTCTCCTTTAACAACCTCAGCGGCCCTCTGCCCATTTTTCACACAAGTATTGTCACGTAAGTCATTTCTAGTTCATATTTTTCCTTTCACCGTATAATTACTGATCACCCTGTGACTTAACATGGGCTCTAGGGCTGAAGCAAGTTCTAAATGGCCTTCCCTATTTCTCATTTAATTACTCTGTCATGCCCTCAGCTTTCAAGGTAATCCATTGCTAAATCCCACTGCAAAAGAGCCACATGATTTCCCCACACCAAAGCCGGCAAATAGAAAAGGTTGTTCCTAGTTCAATTTGCGATGATTTTGATTTTGTCGTACGAGTTCAAATCCTATTAATCTTTCCTAGATATGCTCATAACAATCATTATCATTTTCTCCAGAAAATTCAGATGCTGTCTTGGATGAAAGAGATCGTATCCTTCTTATCCTTGCAGTATGTCTAGCAATTGTTTGCGTAGCGACTACCCTGATTACTGGAGTTGCTGTGGTATATCGCTTCCGTCGCCATCCACATGAGCAGGCCGCCGCAGTTGATGGTAATAATTTTTCAAAGCTATATATGCGTGTGTTTTTGTTAAACTTTGTGGGATTGTCCGAAAGGGGGTTATAACAGGTCTATATCTTCAATTGCAGATGTTTCATCGGCTATAAGTCTTACTGACTCTGGTTTATCCCAGTACTCTTTTTCTTCCTTGTTAATCCTCCCCTAACAAACTCGTTTAAACATAAAAATATACATTGTATGTTTTAGTTTGGGCTATGATGCTACAGGGAAGCTACAAATGAGCCCATCCAACTGAAATGAAGAGTTATGATGGAGATTCCCTATATTTTGGATGTTTTGGTTGGTTTCTTTTCTTGCTTGTGAGTTTCCTCAATTTGTATCACATTATTTTAGTTTTTTCTAAGCCAGCACCAATATAATGCACCCAAAAAGATTCAAAAGTTTTGTTGAATAATCATGGTCTTCAATCAAAGAGTTTCTAGATTTGAGTAGTAGCATGTAAACACACAAGCATGTGCTCGAGCACCAGCGCGCACTTGTGTGCGCACAAACGCGCTCGTAGAGTGACTAGAGAGGGACCAAGACTAAGAATTGGTCCCTATCAAAGTGCCTCTCTCTCTCTCTTTGAGTTTCTTAGCTAAATCACCATTGAAAACACCATAAGAAAAGAAGGAATCCAATCATATAAATGCACCAAAGTTATTTGAAAGCTTTATTGTTCTTAGGATTTGGATCCGTTATTCATTCAATGGAACTTCTTGTTGGATATATATACACTTAACTTTCTAGGGACTATATTATAATATTAACAATACTCAAGATCAAAATATTAGAACAAGGTGGTTTAAAAGAGCTTCTCAGAAGTAACAACAAAAAAGGCATGAATAATAGTATAATTACTAGTTTGATGACATATATAGCAATGAAGATACCATTATCTATCTTGATGCTCTTGGCTTAACGAGTTTGAACATCATCAACTATGCCTTGTGAGAAGAGATGAGAGTGATCGTAGGACTTCCAGATTGTGGAGCTATGAAACAGCGAACTGGGTACCCTAACGACATACCTATAAGGGAAAATCTAAAGGTGCGGCCTAATCAAATTTCACCATTCTAGAGTGAAGCACACTACAAGTCCCTAAACTATTCCTGCATTCTCATAGGTCCATGATTTCTCAAGTGATTATCGAGGTCCTTGAACTTTTCAAAATGCTTCATTCCATCTGCGAATCTAAGGTCCATGATTAGACCTAGAGTGAACTTAGGATGAACCACTTAAAAATTTTGTAGGATCTTGATGGTTTCTATGAGAGATCATGGATCCAGATGAGAATGCGGGAATAGTTTAGGGACCTAGAGTGCATTTCACCATTATCAACTTGAGTAGTATAGTTTCAGTCTTACGAAACCTTAGGTTTCTTGTGGACCTTTTTTCTCAAAAATGCATGAGAGTTGCGCATCATTATATTAAAAAGATAAAAGGGACAAGATCCCAAACAATATAACACACACAACTCTACACACACTCACACTCTGCTGCAGCAGCAGCAGCAAACTACTAGGAAACTAAAGCGCCCGCGACAAAAGGATCATGACCAAGGTAGAGAGGGCTCTAACCACCTAGAGCGAGGGCATCCAAGAGGGATAATCCTCGGCCCCCCGCCAAACACCATGACCTTCTTTCATCCTCAGCTATAGCAAGTGTGTCTGTAACATTTGGGGCTGCTCCATCAAAGAAGCATTTGTTGTGGTGTGTCCATAGGGTCAAAAGCACCTAAGATTATGAGAGAGTTTATTCCTTTCCTCAACATATCATTAGCAACAATGCTCACTCTTACCACCCAAAAATGGAAGGATGTTTGTGTGGGTTGCGGGGGGGGGGGGGGGGAAGCTTGGAGTCCAATCTGAGAAAAAATACGAAACCAAAACTCTCTTGCAAAGGCACACTGGACCAAGAGGTGATCAATAGTTTCTGTAGCTTGGTCACACAAAGGACATCACTCAGGATGAGGGAGCCCATGGCGTGCAAGGCGATCCGCAGTCCAACATTGGTTGTGAGCTACCAACCAAAGAAAGAAGCGACATTTAGACAGTGCCCAAGTCTTCCACACGCTCTCACAAGACTCAAAAGATGTAGTACCCACAAAAAACCCATGTATGTAGTTTGGCCGAATATTGCCCATCCGATGAAAACTGCCAAATGTGTCTATCTTCAACATCTGGTTGCAAAAAGAATTCAGATAGGACTTCCCAGAGGTGGAGATAATCAATAAATACACCAACTGTGAGAGCCCCTGTTATGTCAGAAATCCAAGACTGGACAGTTCGTTGTTTGATTCTCCTTTTAGGAATGACAGCGAAAAGATGAGGCACAAGATCTGCAATGCATTGGCCATGGAGCCAATGGTCTGTCCAGAAAAGGGTTTGTGTTCCATCTCCAACTTTGGAATAAACAATCATCACGAGGAAAGCTCGGACTTGCTCTAGGATATGGATTGGAAGATTAGCCCATGAGCAATCCGTTTTTTTAACCAGACCCATCTCATCCGCAGTGCCCAGCCCAAAGATTTAAGATCTGAAATTCTTAAACCTCCAAGCTCTTCAGGGAGACGTACCTTAACCCAAGCAAGGTTGTGCCCTCCTTTCGCATCTTTACGGACTCTCCAAAGAAATCCACGCCGAATTTTATCCACTGCTTTAATAGCCCAAGGTGGAAACTCAAAAGCTATAGCTAAATAGATGAGCATACCGGTGAGCACAAACTGAACTTGAACCTTTCTTCCAACCTTTGGTCATCAAATCTGCTTTCTAGCCAGGAAGCTGATCAGCAATGCAATCAATAATTGGCTAGATTTCTTCCTTGGTGAGTTTTTTCAAATATAGAGGCAATACAAATATTTGCATGGGAAATCTATGAGTGCACAGGGCAGCAGGTTTTGCACTACTGCAAGCTCCATGTCTTGACGTATAACTCAGTTCTAGATGATATAAAACAAATATGTCTGAACTGTTATAATGGCTTCAATGCATGTTTGTCATTCAGTGCAATTGCTTCAATATTATGTTTAGGGTACTTGTACGTGGGCAAGGCTACATGAATCACAGAGACCTATGTTAGTGGTGTCATGCTAAGTGTGTTTCAAAGTTTACGCACAATTTCATGGATTGTTGTACTCTAGTCACAAATACAAAAGAATTTAGGGAAAGCGTTAGCTCATCGATTCTAACAAATGATCATACTATACATAATATGTTATCCCTTCATCATAAGAGGAATTTATGAAATAAAGTGAATTTATAAAGTAAGTAATAATACAAATATTGTTGGCTAATAATTTTATTGATGACAGTATGATATAACTAATATGCATATATATAAGCCACTTTTTCCGTCAAACATGCAGGTGCACATCATTATATTTAGAAGAAGAAATTCCAAGAGAGAAAGTAGAAAAAACATCAAAAGAAAAAGAAATATAAGGACAAAAAAGGATTAGAAACTAGCGTGTGGCGAACCAACTATTTGGATAAAAAAACAAGCACCACTACTACCACCAAGATCAAGTCATCGAGGACACAGGTTAATAGGCCCTTATGGGCCGGGCCAGTCATAAATCACAATTTTGTCTCATTGAATATCTTAGACAACGACACAAGCATTTAGCGATACACCTTCGAGCACACACCCATTTCAGTGTTTTGGCAATCACTAAGCCATTTGGATGACTAGTTGAACCACTTCTTCTAGCATGCATGATACCACCACTATTCTTGAAAAACCATATTTTCTTGGTTTGGAGTTGGCTGTTGTAAACCATCCTCTCGAAGCATTGAGAACTAGACTTCTCTAGCAAGAAAAGCATTAGAGGGCAAGAAATGTTGGATTGTCTCCTTGTCTTGGTTACACAATAGGACCCTTCAGGGTGGTCAAGCCCTCGGCAAAACCTTATGTTTCATTTTACATCATATTTATACCATGCATTGTACTCTTTCCTTTTTATGGGAAAAGTGCTAAACTTCATATTATTGTATTTCCCTTAACATTTATACATGTAGATTGAAATATTAGAACCTAGAGGCTGGGTAGCCAGCGTGAGTGGCATCGGGTTGCGAGCTAGCGGTGGGTGTGGTTTATGTGAACAGATAAGTGACTATTGATGATTCCAAATTCTAAGGTATGTTTTGGGGTGGTAGGTTGGAGGGCCACCACTACTAGTGATGTCACTCATTAGGGATTGAAAATACTCCAAGGGTAATGGTGAGAGGATGGCGAGTGCTATCAAGATGCATCAAGGCTTTGAAGATGACAAGATCATAGTCGAAGGATTTGTGATCAGGGTCAGTGCTAGTCACTAAAGAGATTTTGTGTCAAAAGAGGGTGGTGGAGGCAACATTAATTTTGTGGGAGGAAGTGGGAACGGGGCGTAGGTAAGGGAAGGATCTAGATTCGCTGGGTATTAGATGTAATGGTTCCACCATATAATCTATAGATACCATGGAACAAACTCCTCTTTTACCTACACATATAGTTTAAGCTCCAAGATAGTATGATTTTATTCCTTGACCAGTTCTTCTTTCTAGGGCAATAGAATTATTCCTTGTGTTCTGATTTTGATCATGTTTAGACGATTGCCATTTCAGAAAATAAGTCTTATAGGCATATCTTTTTAGAGTTTAAATTGTACATACTTGAACACAATAAATTGTATACCAACACAACAGATGAACTTTTCAAATTTTTCTCTGCATTTTCCTCTGATTACCGTTTTTTTGACTTTGCTATCAAATTATATGCACTTGTTAAGTAATGGCTTCCAAATTTTTTTTCTGAGGCCTATATATATTTATACCATTGCCACTCATGTGATGTGACATGTTGCACATTTTTCTGTATCTTATCTTAGTTCCATTCTTTCTTTTCACTTCATTTTCTGGTACAAATTCCTTCCTACAATGATGAAATATTCATAGTTTTGCCAAACAACTTAGTGCAGTTCATAGTTATGATTTTCCCTGGCCCCTTAGTATTAGAGGGACTTTGTTTCTATTTTTTATTAGCATGTAAATTCATTTATTTGGTTATTTTACATTTGCAGCATTCTTATGTATACTTGATCATTAATGGATACATTTTCACACTTTCAGTTCATCTTGATCATTTGAAGTTGTAGAAGTTTGAGAAGATGAGAAGGGTTACCAATAAGTTCAGTCAAAAAAGTATTTTGGGAGAAGGGGGGAAATGGAATAGTATACAAGGGTCGTTTGCCCTGATGGCACTATTGTAGCAGTCAAACTACTGAAGAGGTTGGATACTGGGTGTTATCAATTCCACACAGAAGTTGAAGTGTTAAGCTTGACTCATCTTCGCAATGTCCTCCGCCTGTCTGGTTTCTGTGCTACAATCTATGAAAGGCTCCTTTTGTGTATCCTTACATGCCAAATGGAACAGTTTCTTCTAAATTACAAGGTTAGTATCATGCTTCACTGTCATATATTTTGTACGGTTGCAACATCAAGTGATGTATCTCATGTGGTTAAATAAAAACACAAACATTTATTTTTCAGTAAACTGTATTATGACCATTAATTGGATCTTGGTGGCCTTGCTTGGTATTCCTAACTTGGAGGTCATGGCCTGGGCATTACAGTTGAGGTGACAGTGGTTTAAAAAGACTAGAGTTGAACATCTGTGTACTGATTTTGGAGCTCCCGTCACCCAAATTCTTTAGTGCTCTTCGCCACCGCGATTATCACAGACGTGGGTAATGGGAATAGCACACTGTTTTGGACTGGTTGATGGTTGCACGCCTGCTCTTTGAGAACTTGGCACCAGCAGTTTCTGCATGTGTATACCTTCTAATATTCGCAAGAAAAGAACCATGGCTGAGGCGTTTGACAACCTTAAATGGCTACGTACATGATATTCGGGATGGTCTACCCAGAAATGGTTTAATGGAATTTCTCTGGCTATGGGACTGTCTTATAGAGTTTCCATTCAATGATCAAGATGATCGTCATGTGTGGTGATTTGATGCTTCCGGGGTTTTTTCTTCCAAGTCTGCATACAGAGCTTATTTTTATGGATTAGTGACCTTTGAACCTTGGTGTCGGTTGTGGAAGTCTTGGGCCCCAACAAAATGCAAAATTTTCTCGGGTTAGGGATCTGCAATAGATGTTGAACAGCAAACAGGCTTGCTAAGAGGGGACTCTTTCACCTAGATAAGTGTCCTGTTTGTGATCAAGAAGATGAGCCATACACTACCTTCTAACAACATGTGTAGTGACAAGAGAATTCTGGTTCAGATTGTTTGCTCCAATTGGTCTAGTTGGTTGTGTTCCTAGACAGAATGAAGGTAACTTTCCCACCTGGTGGCGCAAGACAATGAAAAAGGTGGAGAAACAAAATAGAAGGGGAGTGAATTCTCTTATAATCTTTGGTGGTGCTTGGATTATCTGGAACCATAGAAATGCATGTGTCTTCGAGGGTGCTGCACCTTCGCAGAGACGGAACCAGGGTAATCTCTCACTAGGTTTTCCCTCTCTCTAGATCATGTTGTAGAGGTCCACAGATAATCTTTCATCTATGTAATCTCATTGAGATTGTGTGGGAATGGAGAACTTAACCTCCTTTTGTCCTTCGAGAGTGAGATTATGAGCCTTATGTCATGTGTTTCGTGTTTTGTTTTTTTTCTCTCCTCCAAGTTTCCCCTTTCTTATTCTTGTTTGATCTGCTCGCTTTGGGTTTTGGGGATACTTTTGATCGGTTCAAGATGTGCAAGGACATGTGTTGAATTATTTCTCCAAGTGAATTTTATTGATTCCACACGAGCACAAAGTTCTTGACCGCAAACTGCGTTCATCATGTGAACTGAATTTCCCTACGATTGGCTAAGTCTTAGGTAATGATCTTTTAGAGATAGCCTCCCAACTCCCTTGTAACCATCTAGATCAAAATTCGTGGGATTTGAAGTTGATTTGGCCAAGATATGATTGATTTCTTCTTAGCTCTTATGTTGCTTGGGAGCACTGCACCTAGTGTCGGGGGCACCAGACCAGCAATGTACTTGTCCGGTGCATTGTGTTCAAGTCAAACCCTACGCGGTTCATACATGGCTCTGACCAGTGTACACCGGACTAGCTATCACCGGACCTATCCGGTGCACTAGACCGTGCGACCGCTCCATTCGACCAGAGAGGATTTTTTTTCATGTGTTTTCCCATTTTTCAGTGCAATAGGCCGTGAATGGTACCTGCCCCTATATGCACCAGACCGTCAATGGTACCAACTCCTGTGCAACCCTGTTTTGTCCATTTCTTGCGTGTTTGAGCTCTAAATCGCAATCTGGTTTTGTGTTTTCCTACTGATCTAAGGATCTTTTCTAAAGTTCTCTAGTCACCAGTAGTTGGCTTGGGTATTAAAGGTTGGGTACTGCTTCTGTTGGATTTATTATGGGCTAGGTCTATTTATATACTCCCTCCGTTTCAAAATAGATGTCATTCTCGCTTCCCGAGAATTCAACCTTATTTAACTTTGACCAATCACAAATTAAAAAATATTAATATTTATAGATCTTTGAATATACTATCTAAAGAAACTTGTTTGGAGGTATAAATATTGCACATATTTTCTACATACCTAGTCAAAGTTGAGAAAGATTGACCGACACGCATCCCACAACGACCTCTATTTTGGGACGGAGGGAGTATTCAATAAATCAATAGCTCTATGATGTGTAATTGTGTGCATTTTATTTGTATTGGATTGGAAGTCCAAGGGGCTGGGTGAGACGAGGTGTGGCGAGGCAGGCGACATGTGTGGCTGACTGGGTGTTAATTTTTTAATGCCCAATAACCACGACACTAATTACAAGAGTTAAGGAGTTACAGGAATTTGATTCTTACATTGATTATGGGAGTTTCGTCTAATCACTTGCATGCATGCACCAGTAACTCTCCCTCTCCCCTGCGCGCTCAACTCTCTGTCTCCCGTGCATGCGCACTGGGCTACGCGGCCTCTCCGCCTCCCCTGCGGTGCGGGAGATATATTTCCTCCCTCCTCCAACTCGATACGGTGTCGAACTCATTTTCTAGAAACACGGTTCCGCTGCTAGTTAGCAATTCCCATCTCGTAACTCCGTGCGCACGGAGAAGCGAGAGGGAAGGTGTCTCCGGAGCCCTTACCGTCAAGACCTTGCACGGGGGATCGTCAATTAGGTTTGGGGAGCGTCTACGCGACTGCCCAACGCCGCCGTTCGTCGTCGTCATCCGAAGGAGACGTTGCTGCCGCCATCGTCTTCTTCCTAGAGGTCACGTCGTCCGCCACCGTCGTCTTCTTCCTGGAGTTGATGCCGCTGTCGCCGCCGTCTTCTTCATTCCTGGTGTTGAACGTCGTCTTCTTCCCGGCGGAAAGATCGTCTTCTTCCTCTACGGCATGACCAAGGAGGTTGGACAAGGTTCGGGATCCTCGGATGCGTGAATGAGAGGGTACGTTCATTTCATCTTGTCTATGTTTTCCGACGTACAGTTCATGTATGTTTCAGTAGTTCATCCATGTTGTTTCATATGTTGTTGCGAGTCTGTTTCATATGTTTAATCATGTTGTTTCGTAAGATGTGTGCTCTCTATTCTTGCTACAGTTTTGTTCTGTTGTTTCAGTGATTCAGTCTTGTTGTTTCATACGTTATTGCATATATGTTGCTGATGTTCTGTCATATTGTTTCATATGCAGTCCTCTAGTTGTTGTCTTTATGAGATGTATGCTATGCCCTTTATGTGATGTTACATATATCATGTTTACATACTTTTGACATTTACATGTTTCATGTTGTTATGAACATGGTTGATGTCATGATCTTAACTTTAAATAATCTTTTATATGTCATCATCATAATGTTAATTTATAGAATCAAAATGATATGGAAATTGCCTAATATTCTAATAGCTTCTTGTCCATAGGAGTTGAGTCAACCGCTTTCAGATTGTTGCTTCTGGGCAAGTGCATGCTTCTCGTTTGAGTGTGTGGTGTTCCAGCTACTAGTTGACTCGAGGGCATCACAATTGTTGTGTCTTGCATTTGGTGGTGATCTTGGGACATTAGTCGAAAGTTTCGGAAAAAATGTTGAGGCTTCTATTCACCCTAGTTATCATTTTCGGTCCTTCGTAGGCACACTGGCCTGCAAGATGAACTATCCTACTTGATCGAAAGCACCACAAGTGAGAACCATGAATGAGAGATTCATTTTCGGTTCTTACGCTGCATATGTTAAAAGCATCTGCCTGCAGTTCTGCTCAGCGTTACCTAGGCCATGCATGAGAGATTCAGAGTTCAGGGCCGTGAGACAATCAGGCAGAACCGCGTGCACCCCATTGTGGGTCTATGTGCCTGCATATATGTGAATGTCTTGGAGCAACACCGGCCGAGAGGCTGCAAAATTTCTGTGAACCTTGTGATGGTGCCTGTGAAGAAGTACCTGCAGCACCGTACTGTAGCCTAGCGTCTTGACAGGAACTTGGCCTTGTTGGGACGGTAATGTGCTCTAATCTCTATACCCTCGCTTCGCTAGCCTCCAGTTTCCAGTTCTGGACCCTGAACGGCACGCCCGCGCGCGCTCGTGGAGCCATCAGTCAGATGACAGATCGAAAATGACAGAGAACGCGAGAGAGAGAGAGAGAGAGAGAGAGAGAGAGAGAGTGAGTTTGGCGGCTGTTGATGGATGGAACCCTTCGTGGTTGTAGCTATAAGGATTCTACTCGCATGCGGTCAAATGCGGTCGCTGATCACTGGATCCTCGCATCAAATGCGCTGTTTACAGAGACTATTGTGCAGGCGCAGCTAGCAGCGGCAATCGGATGAGTTCAGGGTGTGAGCAGACTGAACATGCGTGGTGTTTGTTTGTTTGCTTGCTGGCCCAGCATATAAGTCTGGCCAAGCAGACGAAAGATCAGGCATGGATGGAGTTCCCAATTGCTGCCATCCATCCATGTGGCCATATCTCAAAATCTCAAAATAACACTAATGCAAGCACCTCAAATCGATCAGTATATACACTGATTTTGGAAAACAGAAACGAAAACGCGACACTGAATGTTTTCTTCTTCTTCTTTTTAGTTTACTTACCCAGTGTACAGTACAGTATGTCAGCAAGAGCTGTAGCTAGCTAGCGTGGCTCAGGGAGTGCATCGCATCATATCGCCGCCGTAACTAACCGGCTAGCTACTGCCAATTTTTTTTCTTTTTTTTTATCCTCGTCACTGGTCAGGAACGGGCCGATGATTGAAGATTCACTTATCATCTCACACGTCTACATCATCAGACATACTCCACTACTACAGCCAGAATATGCATGCCAACACTGTTCTTTGTTCGTCCACGAAACGTTTGCCCACCGGTACAATCAATAGAAACATGCATGCATGCTGCCGAGAGAGCTGCAAAAAAAGCTGCAGTTTGGCTCGAGAAAACAAAAAAGACTATTCTCTCATTACTCGCTCGCCCTCCTACGTCAAATCACACGGTCCACCGTCCCGGCCCCTTCTCTCTCTCTCAGTCTCTCTTTCTCCCTCTTCTCTCCCCATGCATCATTGGCGAATATTTACATTGGTCACCATCTCTGCATTCCCATTGGCAACAAATCCAGCCAGTTCAGTTCTCTCGCCACCACACCACCTGCATTGCATACCCTCTCTCGGACTAGCTAGGACTAGGAGTAGTAGTCAAGCTCTCTCTCTCTCTACCTCTCTACCTCTCTCTCTAACAGGGTACGGCCATAGAGACTGGACAAGATGAAGTGCTTCAAGATCCTCCTGCTGGTATCCCTCATCCCTCTCGTGCTCAGGGGAGTCTCGCTGCTGGGCAACGTCATTCCTGCAGCACCACCCGAGCAGCCGTCGACTAGCAGCTCCGGGAACGCCGTTTCTTCGGCTTCAGCTTCGCGGGTGGGCCGAAGCCACCTCTCCGGCTTCGCCCAGCGGCGGTTCGGCGGCGGCAGCGGCGGCGGCTTCTTCTTCAGGGACGACAAGAGGTTCTCCCCGACCGGATCCAACCCGCTGCACAACTTGTGATCTACCGGCATTATTCAGGAATCAGCAGGAAAATGCATGCATGCGAGTAGGAGCCCAGGGCTTCGCTCCAAGGTGATGCATGCCCACCCTTTTGAGAATTTGCTGAAAAGCTGCGTAGTTGTTCTCATATATATTTTTCTCCCTCTGTGTGTATGCATGTACGTGTATATGTATGAGCTTATTTAATTTTTACCTCTGGTAGCCTTGTTTTGTGTGCATACGTTTTTGCATTTCTTTTTGTTATAGCTTATTAGATCAATTTTTTCAGTTAGGGAAATGCTGAATTTTCCGCTCTGTTCCTTTGTTCTTTGCAGTGGTGTTAATTCGTTCGTGACTGGTTGGTATGGGTAGGTAGTTTCCTTTAGGGTCTGTTGCTTTTTCAGCTTGTACTAATTGTTTAACTCATCAATTGCGTCCTTAAACATTGCAAGATGCATGCATGGCTTTTTCATCCAAAACAGTGTTTTTTTTTCATAACAAAACAGCCAAAAACAACATAAGCTTATCAGCCACCGAAACAACGTTGACTGCTGCAGGAAGTTGACAGGTTACAAATATCTGACGCCCAGCTTTTTGGCAACAGCAGAAAGCTTGGAGACATGCTGCCCTGCTGACCGCGAGATATATGAAGGGCATGCAATGTGCATGGATGATGGATCCATTGATGTTGACTCCTCAAACTGGCACATTAACTGACTCAATCGAATTAAGCCTCTACTTCCCCAGCTATCTCGGATTTGATTTAGTTGCCGGAGTGAGCTGAGTCTGAGAGAAGCTACTGTGGATGTGTAGGCTATGAGGAAGAAGATGGTGGTGTTGTGGAACTTGTAGGAGGGCCTCCGGTTGATGGTTATATCTACATGGGACATATCATTAGACAGCTTGGGGTCTTTGTCCCAAGAAGGACGTTTCACAGGTACTGATGAAACGGAGATCTTTGCTAATCGCACTTTTATTTTGGCTTCTTTTTTTTTGAGCAACCACACTTTTATTTTTAGAAACGAGCACTGCCTTCCTAAGATGTTGTTAGATTTATAGAGACAACTAATCAACTCATAACGGTCTGAAAATTTACTAAGAGGCCCAAGGCTCATTCACCCCCACTTAAACCTAACCGAAACTTCATACCGCCCCCTCAGGCCTAAAACTACCATCATGGGTTTAATTCTCTACTAATGTTGGGCGCTTGGATTCTTTGGAAGGAACGGAACGACATAGTGTTTAATGGTGCCTCGCCCAGGTTGGATCGAGCGCTTCTCCTTGCTCAGGATGAGGCCGATCACTGGATGTTGGCAGGTGCCAAAGGTCTAAAAGGTCTAGCGGCTATTAGACATTTTGTTTAGGGCTCCTACAGTAGTGGTTTTCGGTCGTCTCTGTGTTTGAGCAGGCGCCTTGTGTAACAGATATTACCCCATTGGGTGTGTGTGTGTTCTTCTCTGTATTGGCTATTTTTAGCATTTTTCCTATCTTAATGCAATGATACGATGCAGTCCTCCTGCGTATTCCAGAATAAAAAAACTACCATCACTGCTTTCTCCCCCCTTTGACTCTCGATCCCCACCACCCCCACCAACCACTCCTCTGCCACTGCCTTTCTATCCTCATTGCCACCACCCACCACTCCCTCCCACCCCCTTCCGCCTCTCTATTTCAACCACTGCCACCCACCAATCCTCCCTACTCAACTCCCTCCACTCTTCAATAAATCTATCGATGATGTCTTCCCTATTAGCAGATATGGCCTCAACCTCAAGTTGTGCCCTTGCATCAACCTCGAGCGACACACCTTGACCTTGAGCCTAGACAACGCATCAGTCTCCACCTATGGCCTCAACCTCGAGCGGCACCCTGGGCCACCACACTCTAGCGTTTACCTAGAGTGGTGCCAGGAATCCACCCCTGTTGTCTACCTTGAGCGACAGCCTAGCCTCAGCCTCTTATGATAGATTTCACTCATGCAACACTGACGGGTTGCTTGCAGATGTGATGACAAGGTCCTCTTTGGATTTATGTTTTTTATTAGGATCTCCCATATTTGGAGTTAGTTGGCTCACCGTGCGAAGGAGCTTGACAGGCTCTACCCTCAACCCCCCCCCCCCCCTTCCCCCAACACATACACAATTTTCATGATTTATATATATAGGTCAGAGCTCCGGCTAACAAGCCCAAAGGACTAACTGATGGGAAAGTTGTTAGATGAGTGTGGTGTAAAATCCTAAGCTATGGGGCCACGGGGATTGTGCAAACCCTTTGGAACATCATGGAAGCCTTAAACCTTGTTCTATTATCTAAAAAAAATATTCAACGTTGTGACTTGGATATCATATAAATTAAGATGGAACAATATAGGATGGATCGTAACACTCAAACATGTTCATACCATCGAACTGACTAATTTTCCAGGGACAAATAAGAGGCTGAAAGCCAGAAAGGTGTTAAAGCATGTGTGCTGGGAGACAGAAGAAAAATTGAAGGTGCCATTCTGAGACTAGTTATTTGTCCACTACTTGATAGAATTATTTGTTACTCCCTCGTTTTCCTTTGTTCTAGCTTTTCTCGGTACATTGCGATTGTTCTAGTTACATAGCTAATTGTTATACATCTGTATAGCAAAAAATATGTATCAAAAAACACAAAAAATCACTTATAATTTAGACCATAAGGATCAGAGATTTTTTTTACTAGGGAATGGGATAATTCACACTACCGCTACCGCAGGCAGGCCAGCCGGGCCGTGGGCGCGGTGGGAACGGGAGGTGATTAAAATTTTTGTTGATGAAGTTTATTTCAGTATTGTTTGCATATATGGACTAGTAATTACTAGTAGTCTACTTTAATCCATTCTTTTTAACTGAGGTATGGAGTAAAGTTTAATTAGTCTGCCTATAAGTCCACAATTTACATGTTCAAAAAGGAGGCTATGACTAAACTTTATAATGGTTAAAGTTTAGCCGTAGCATCAGACGGGCCTAGTACATATTTTGGTGAGATGGGGAACAAGATGTGTGGCCATGAACTGATGCCTGATTGGCCTTGAAAAAGGCGCGAACTGCACCAAAAAGGCAGCCATGAACTGTCTGAATACATGATGGACAAAGCAAATGAACTCTTGTGCTCAGGTGCCACTAGCAGCTACTGTGCCATATGGACTGGATTAGCCCTGACATGCAGATGGCAGATGGCAAAAGATCCTATGGACTGGATCTTTTGCTTTGTTTTCTTGTTGCCTTGCAATAATGTGTGTAAATTAGTGCTGACGCCTCAGGCCTGGTCGTCACGAGGTTTCGTTCTGATGAAACCTCATTTCTTCAGCCAATGATTCTGTCCTCCAATCATGCAGTCAAAGAATTGCATACTGTCTGTTTTCACCTGTTCGGATGCAATTCTAAATTTGGATTGAGTCCAACTTATTTAATTAAAGTTAAACTACTATGTTTTTGGCTCAAAATATATGAATTATATATAACAGCACGAACTGAGCTCATGACAGCAAGGCCTGGAATTGAGGGTGCAAGCAGATAGAAGAAAGAAACTGTTGCTGGCCCTCATGCTCGTTGCTCGATCATCAGATCTCACATCCGTCCGGCTGCATTAACACTGAAAAGAACTGTAGACACCTGACCTGACGAGAGGAATTGATGGCGGTGAGAAAAGCGAGTCGGCAGGAGTGAATGCAGTGCGATGCTTTTGGGGCGTCCTGGTACTACGTTGCATTTGCATCTGGGCGCTCGCTGTTGCACACGCTGTGTGTGCTCCTTCGTATCGCCACAGATTGAGCCGACACCAGATTGAATGCTCCGTGCGAGTACTTCCCATAGCTAATACTACCTCCATCCCTAAAGAATGTAATTCTCGTTTTTCGAGAAGTTAAACAGTTTAAATTTTAACTAAATTTATATAAAAAATACTAAGATTCGTGATATGAAACTAGTATCATTAGATTAGTTATAGAATATAGTAATATACTTTCATAATAAAATTATTTAGAGACATAAATGTTAATAGTATTTAATATAAAGTTGGTCAAACTTAACTAACCTTGACCGACATGATTCCCACAATTGCATTCTTTTAGGGACGGAGGTAGTAGCTTGTTTGTTCAGAATTTGTTTTTTCTTTCCGTCTTTTTTATCTTGCTTTGAGCAACTTCACTTCAAGGGTTTCGGCTAGATGCACAAAGCTTTTTCTTAGGAAACAGGAGGGGTTTCCTCTACTGTTTTTTTTATAAAAGCAAAAGTTCATAGAAAAAGTTTATAAACAAAAAGAGATACAAAGAAAACCAACAAAATTACACATAAGCTTTGACCATTGACTAATGATTAGCTTAGACAGCTATAGCACCGTTGGTAGGCTGTGTAGTATCGTCGTGCATGCAGATCCTATTCGCTTAAACTACTCCTAACTTGTTTTAGTTTTTTTTCTCTCACAAAATTAATCAACTTATTCTCCCTCACGTAACACTATTCAACCAGTCAGCTTCTTTGTCGTCGTCTTCTTTAGACCGGAGGAGCCAATGCAAGGCCCTGTAGAATTTTTTTTCTCGAATACGCAGAAGGTTTGCGCATCTTTTGTATTAAGATGAGAAGTAGTTAGGTTTACAACGACGCGCCACAATGACACGCTAGGGGGGGGGGGAGTTACACAATCAGATTCGCCCACCCTAGCAGAAGGGAACCAAACACTATTACTTGCTAATGAAACTACCTAGGCCTCGTCGCCGATCAAGCACGATGACTAGTACGGCGTCTCGACCGCCTCGTCCCCTCTCCAAGCAGCTCTGGGAAGATCCGCTGCATTGCCTCCCGATGAGAGGCGGTGGGGTTCTTGTAGAAGACGCGATCGTATGCCTCCTTGTCCGCCGTGGTGGGCATCAACTGTTCATCGGTGAACCCCATCCACCGCATCACCAGCACCTCTCCCCGCTTCGAAATAGGGATACGCGAGAGAGGCTGCGCCGCGATCCTCGGCTACGGAGCGGAATCGTCGGCTTCGCAAGCGTCACCTCAACAGGTGGCTGGGGCAGAGGCCCTATAGAAATTAAATTAATGAATCCTCCATCCTAAAAAAAGAGACATTTTACAATTCAAAATTTGTCCCAAAGAAATAGTTGTCGTAGCAACAGACCCACTCTACACCTGGCAACCTTTTATCGGTTTGCCCTGCTCCCTCTGCGAGTATCGCTCTACTCCGCCAACTAGCGGTCGCCGATGACCATAGGATAGAGAGATCAACGACAAGGAAGAACATCTCGTCCCCTAACTTCGCCAACACTCGTGTGCTCCCCGCGTGAAGGCTAAGAAGGCCTATAGTGGCGTCCTTCACAGGTCATGTCGCTAGTACATCCTCGCCACTCCTCTTCTCCGCCGGTGCCCCACTTTCTCCTCCTCTGCCCCCTCCTCTTCAACCACGGCGCGGACAAGGAGGTAGAGTGTGTATAGATGGCCATGCAGCCCGTGGCCCGTTGGCACGGCCCGCGGCACGAGGATTTGACCCGGCCCGGCACGGTGGCCACCGAGCCCGTGCCGGCACGGCCCGAGGCACCAGGCCGTGCCTGGGCCGCCACCCTGGCCCGTGGCACGACCCAGTGGCAGCCTGCTCCCACCCTCCACTCTGTGTCTCAGCCTGCCAAAGGCCCATTCCCACGGCCCATCCCATCCCCTAACCCTAGGAGAGTTCCCCCAATCCCCTGCCTCCTCTAGTCCTCCCCCGCCGCACGCCCGCAGTCGTGACTCGCGCCCTCGCCCCTCGCGCAACGCAGCGCCGCGCCGCCGCCAGCGCTCGCGGCCTCGCGCCACAGCTCCTCCTCGCGACCTCGCGCAGCACCGGCGCGCCGCCGCTCCTCCCCACGCCGCTCCTCCCCGCGCTGCTCCTCCGCTCCTCCTCCTCCTCGGCTCGTCGTCGTCAGGAGGCACCAGGCTCCTATGCACCTCCCGCCGCCGACTCCTCTCCTCCACGCTCTTGCCGGCGGGAGGCGACAGGGCTCTCCTTCAGACCTCCACGCCCCGAGCTCCGTCGTCCGCGCCCCGAGCTCCAGCAAGCGACGTCGGCGCTCCCTTCCTCGCGCGCGAGCTCGGCACGGCGGCGGTACGCCGTGCTCTCGGCACGGCCCGACGGCCCACGGGCCGTGCCTTGGGCCGTCACCCAGGCACGGGCACGCAGCTGGCACGGCACGGCCGGCACGATGGCACGGTGCAGCACGGTGCGTGCCAGGCACGACACGATGGCCATCTATAAGAGTGTGTGGCTCGCCGTCGAACCGAGGTAGAGTGCACGACTTGGTGTCAAAGACAAAGTTGCCGGTGTGGAGTTTCGCCAGCCGGGCAAGGAGGCGGAGCGTGTGGCTCACTATCAAGCCAAGGTGGGGTGCATAGCTCGGTGTCGGGGATGGAGTGGCCAGTGCGGAATTTTGCCCACTAGGAATGGAGGAGGCACGAGATTTGAATCTAGATGGTAATGGAGGAGGATCGTAAGAGCGAAGATACTGTGCTAGGGGTCTTAATCTTTTTCTTTCGTTCTTGGTGGTGGCATTGAAGGACTCAACGATACTTAGTCTAGGATGGAGTACGACAAAGAAGGATGCCCACTTTTGTCTTAGTTGAGTTTAGCTATTGTATTTATATGTAGCCATTTGGATATCGATGAAGTGACTGTCTTGGCTTGATAGACAAATCTCGTCTATCGTCGAAAAACAAACGTGTTTGTCTGTTCATCCATATATACTAGGAGTAAAAATCCATGAAAGCTGCACAGCACAGGTTATAAGAGGGCCTAAGACCGGCCAGCGGCCAGCCAGCCACTGTCGTCGACAGGTGACGTGCAGTATGGAAAGGCTTCACCGCTCTCATCAAATAAACCTTGTTAAGAACAGCTGTGTGCCAAAACGCAAGAACGGCCTAGCTGTATTGTAGAGCAATGGTGCTGTAGTGGTGTTAAGATAGGAGACAGGACCGAGAGTGAGGGCCTGTTTGTTTCCCAGGGCAAAAGTTTTGTCCCTGTCACATCGAATCTTCTGTCCCTAGTTTGGTCTATTTAAAATATACTAATTAAAAAAGTAATTCGGTAGCCGGAGGCAACTTCGCGAGACGAATCTTTTAATATAAATTAGTCCATGTTTTGACAATGTTGTGCTACAGTAAACATTTGTTAATTATAGATTAACTTAGCTTAATAGAATCGTCTTGTTAAGTCCGCATGAGCATGTAATTAGTTTTATAAATAGTCCATTTTTAATAACTAAACTAATGTCGAAAGATTTGATGTGACGCGACAAATAAATTTCCCACGGAACTAAACACGCCCTGAATGAGTGATGATGGCAAGGTGTCCTTTTTAAATCTTTTGTCGGAAGAACGAGTGTGTGCACATGATAACCTGCCCGGTAGCAGCAGCACCTGGTCAGATCAGTGCTCAGGGACGGGTGAGGTAGTGAGGGGTACCATCGATCCACCATAAAGAAAGACCCTACAAAATTTGTAGCGCAAATTAAGAATCAAATACTCCTACCAAACACCAAACAGTTAAGTATTACTGTGTCAGACAGTGTATGCGTACTGCTCTCTCTTCTTTTTTTGATAGATTTTGGTATAAGATGTTTTCCTCTATAGGATTTGTAGGGGACAGAGAGAGTACTTGTACTTTGTTGGAGTACCCCAGCTGATCGCTTCGCTGTATCCTTGCCTGGTCTGTCCTTTGGGATCTCATCGAGCTTTCAATAGTCAAGATAAAAATAATTTCGCTTTACAGGTTTAGATTCCTTCTTGTTTTCTGAGGGATTATCTTACTACTACTAGAGTGGTTGTCTTTCTTTTTAAGAATTTGGAGGGCCGAAACCCCTACAACCAGTATATTGAAAGCAAAGTAACAGAGTTACATGCAAAAGGTTCAAGAAACAAAGAAGAAAATAAAGAAATGAAAAACAAGCAGCAAATTACACCAGATTTTGTGTCCATTAATCAAAGGAAACTGACAGACTTGATGAACTCTGAAAGAAACTAGCATCAACTCTCTTGAAAGAAGACACTTGCAGTCTAGAAAGTTGCACCCCTTTGAAAGATTAAATCATTTCTTGTAGTCTAGATCACCCAGCACAAGAGTACCACGGCTACCATGAAGAATTGATATTGAAGCTAAGTTGATCATTGAAAGAACTTGTGTCTTGTTCGTTTAATTTATCAGTCATGATATAATATTTTTATCTCACAACAAAATAGACAAAAATAACATTAGTCAGCTTATCAACCACAAAAACAATCAGACGAACATGATATTAAAATTTCTAGGAAGCTACCAATGCATTGGGATGTCAAGATTAAGAATTCTCCAGCACTCAACAGCAAAGGGACACCGAAGGAACAGATACCGAGAGGTTTTCTTGATCTGCCTCATTACAAAAGGACACAATCATAGGAGTTCAAATCCATGTTCTTCCTTCTTAGGATTGTTTCTTGTACTTAATCTACATCCTTGATTAGCGGACAGAAAACAGAACACTCTCATAGAGTCATAGCCACTTGTATGTATCATGAATCTGTGAATGACATGTTAGGGTTGTGTAAGCCTTTAAAGAGGCAAAGAGGTTTGACCCCAAAACATTATCTTCACCATTCAATTGTACTATCCCAAGGTCTGCAAAAATAAATTCCAAGGTTTGACCTCACTTTTGTTTTATAGTTTTTAATAGACTCCAGTAGGGGGTAACCCCTCCCGTTACCATAAAAAAAGGTCTGCAAAATATTTTGCAATTGGGAGAAGGCAACTTCTGAGACAAGACAATGGAGGAAATGTGTGATCAACCTGATTGATAGCTTTGTTGACCGAAATGAGCTTTTTCTTTGCAAAGGAGAATAGCTCCGCTGAACTAGTTCTGCGAGCATTATCACACTAGGGTCTATTTGGTTATGTTTATGAACTGTGAAAAAGCTATTGTGGACTATGATTAAAAAAAACTAATGTGAGCTATGTGTTATGAAAAAGTTGTATGTTATATTTGGCATAAACAAGTAAAAGTCTAGCCCTCTCTCAGTCTCCCTCGAAACAGTTGTGAAACAATTCTATTCCCACTCGGTTCAAAAACAGAAGCCAAAATCCAAATGCAGAGACCAATATACTTTCAAAATTGTACTACATGAAAATATCTGCTTCAATAAACGTAGTTTCAGGTTTCATCTAGTTTGTTGGCTTTCTGGCTTTTTTTTGCAGTTAAAACAGTCTTTTTAGAAACTCAACAAACACAGACTTAAATATCTTACTGATCACTGATGACGGGGCTTCGCTAGAAACAATTTGGTTTTCTCGTGTAGGCACACATATAATGGATCTCCATATAATGAGAAACAATAGAATGTGTCGGGTACAAAGGTAAGGGGTACCCTAAACCTACGATAAATTAACGCTCAACATAGTAACCATTTTTAAGACAGGATCCAATCAGCCGTTCAAATCAATGGAGAAAAGCCCATCACGCAAAGGTCTCCCTCACCGGCGACAGCAACCAGTCGTGGGCCGGCCTATTACTCGAAAAACAAACGGACTGGGGTCGAACGAACGACCCGCCGCCTCTGCCCCGACTGACGGACAGGGGTCGAACGAACGACACCCCGCCCTTGCATCGATTGACGGATAGGGGTCAAACGAACGACCCCTCCGCCTCCGCCTCCGTCTCGACCCCTCGAATGACGGACAGGGGGTCGAACGAACAACCCCTGAGAAGGAAGCTCGACCGATTTACTTGCTCCCGGTATGGGTTAAAGGGGATCCGATGCGCCTACCTGCCCCCGCCTAACACCATGGGCGCCCACTACCGCGGTCAAATCCATCGACTCACCGCCCATGCCCTGGACCTCCGTCAACTGTGCTGCCGCTGTAGCCACGTCGCAGGGATACGACAGGGTCACGCCGGCCTCGACCCCCCCTCGATCAGGGGGCTCGACCATTGTCTCCAACCACTCTGGCATGGGACCCGTCCTATCCGCTCCGTCCCGCCTCAGCTGTGGGACTCGCACCCGTCTACAGAAGGTCAACCCTGCTGCGTCGTGACGTGCCGCAACGTCCAGTCCTCCATCACCATACTCCGAAACACCGGAAGGACGGGAAGGCCACGCCGCTACAGCGATCGACGTCCCTTCGCCAGGATGGTGCCACGGACACGCCTCCCATGCCGCTACAATTTATGACTCTGTACTCCCGTACCTCCCCTTGATCTATAAAAGGGGACGCCGGGATAGAAGAACAAGGAGGGCGGATACGAAGGCGCATTCGTATCGACAATACGAACACACATTCGTTTAAGCTCTGACCCGCATACACCACTCACTCGATTGCTTGATCGACCTCTCAAGCAATCAACCGATCACCTAGGGTAGCCCTGCTAGTCCTAGGCCTCAGCTCATCTTGAGCACCTCTGTGTAAACCTGCTTGTACCCCCCCCCCCCCCTGTACGAGCACTTCGGTGCGAGATAATACAATCCATCCTCCCCCGCTGGACGTAGGGCCTTCTGTGCCCGAACCAAGATAAATCTTGTGTTCTTCTTGCATCACGTCTGGGAGAGGGAGCACGCAATATACAAATTTACTAGCCGGTGGTCTTGACCCCCCGGGTCATAACACCGACAGTTGGCGCGCCAGGTAGGGGGCTTTGTGTGTCGATCAATTCCGAACTACTCTCCTAGATGGATTCCACGATCTCATCACTTCCATTCGCCACCACCATCTGGTTCGGGAGTCTAGAGTTCATGTCCACGGGCCACGGCCACGACATGGTTCTACTCTTAACTAATGGCATGGATAGCAGCAGCTCCGGTACTCCGGGGCCAAGGAGGACCAGACGACGGTCCCACCACTCGTGCCTTTTGCCTGCGACTAAGAGGGGGTGCGAACGACGCCGCCGCACTCTTCACCGCGCGGATCCCGAGATGCCGGATGCCGTCCCCCCGGCCTCAGCTAGCGACATAGTTCCTCCCTTCGGGAGCTTGTTTGACCCATGCTTGCGGGTCGAGGGCAGGTACCTCGCCGAGCCGGACTTTGGCTCTGCCATACCGTCATCTCAGAGGGTCCCCATGGCTTCCCCGACGCACTCGGCCGCACCACTACACAACCTGTTTCCACATGGGCTCTACAACAGCGCCAGAATCTGTTCTGCTCTTGTAGGCTTGCAGATGTAGGCACGTTATGGCTCCCCAGGGAACCTGCTACGTACGACGATCAACCTCGTCACCACCCCTCCACCGGACGAACGCCCGGAGTCACGACGAGCCCCGACCCTAGGGTGTCACACCTGGGGGACGTTACGACGACGGCTGGAGGTGGAATGCTGGGGATCTTTCCCCAACTTCTACCACGGCTACCCCGACTCGGACTCCCCCGATGAGGATTACGATCCCACCCGGGAATGTTTCCACATCAACGGCCAGGTTGACTCCCAGGACGACATCAATGACGCCGCGGCCACGGATGAAGGAGGGGGCAACGCTACCCCGGCGCGGGACGTCACCCCCCCGGTTCAGTCGAAGCCGATCCACCACAGGACGCTCAGATCGCGCAAGTCCGAGAGCTGCTCGCCAGGCTCGAGGAGGAGCGTCTGCGACTCCAGCAGCTCGAGCACGCCCTCGAACGAGATCGCGGGCGGCCACAGGGTGGAGGAGCCCGCGAGTGGGCCTGGGAAGTCCATCGACAGATCATCGAGGAGGGGGCAAACGAGCGCCACGTCTACAACCGTGCCAGCCAAAATGTCGTGGCGGCCGCAATGCTTCTTCGTGACATGCCAGCACCATCGACGCCCCAAGCGCGACGCATTTGGAATGAAATCCAGGGACTTCTCCAAACCGCGGTCGTTCAGCAGGCGGAGAGCTCGGCCTCGAGGCGTAGAGGAGCTGCTTCCGAGCGGCGGGACGTGCCCCCTCGACAAGATCGAGAGGTATCTGTCCACCAAGACAAGGCGCCCCAAGGTGGAGCGGGGCGGCAACCAGTTCGAGACCGCATCCTCGATGATCGACAACCGCGAGATGCGCGATACGACATCAACGACAACAAACGACGCCGACATGGTGACGCTGAGGCTCGAGGTTATAGTGCTCATCGAGGTGGGCGCTACGACAACGACGAGGATCAACGTCGATCCCCGGAACCACCAGGGCCACGAGTCTTTAGCAAGACAATCCGGCAAACCGCCTTGCCTGTTTGTTTTCGTCCACCCACCAGCCTGGTCAAGAACAACGGCGAAACCAAGCCGGAGCTCTGGCTTGCTGATTTCAGGCTGCCATGTCAGCTAGGAGGAGCCGACGACGACCACGTCATCATTCGACAACTCTCGCTCTTTCTCTCCGACACCGCTCGAAGGTGGCTCGAGGAGCTCCTCCCGGACTTGATCCATGGCTGGCCCGACCTGGTCAGGATCTTCGAGGGGAACTTCAAGGGCACCTACGTGCGGCCAGGAAACTCCTGGGATCTCCGCAGCTGCAACCAGAAACCAGGGGAAACCCTCCGCGACTTCACACGACGGTTCTCCAAGCAACGTAGTGAGCTCACCCACATCTCCGACCATGACGTCATCACGGCGTTCGTCGCCGGGACGACCTGTAAGGAGTTGGTGCGGGAACTGGGGCGGAACACCCCCAAGACCGCCAATGAGCTTATGGACATCATAGCCAACTATGCAGCCGGCGGGGAAGCCATCGGCGCGTTCTTCTATGCATCCCCGAGCAAGGGGAAGGCCAAGGCGGACGAGCCCGGGGGCTCGAATGATGGGCCCAAGAAGAACAATAACAACAACAACAAGAAGAAGAACCAGCTGGGTCGACGCGACGTCGAACCCTACGATCTTATCGCAGCGACAGACAAGAAGAAGCCTCGAGGTCCCCCTCTCGAGGGGGGCGTCTTCAACAAAATGCTGAAAGAGCCCTGCCCCTATCACAAGGGACCTGCCAACCATAGCCTTGAGGACTGTCGCATGCTCAAGAAGCACTTCTACTCCCTCGGCCTCAAGAAAGACGACAAGAAGGAGGACCCACAGGACGAGGGCGATGGCAAGAACGGGGGCTTACCCGAGATCCTCGACTGTTTCATGATCTTCGGGGGACCCTCGACCCGACTCAGCACGCGTCAGCGCAAGAGTGAGTGTCGAGAGGTCTTCTCCGTTCGAGCTCAAGGTCCTCGATACCTCGACTGGTCACACGTGCCGATCACCTTTGATCAGGACGACCATACCGAGCATGTCCCCAACGCAGGGGTCTACCCACTCGTTGTCGACCCAATCATACTCAACACCCACCTTTCCAAGGTACTCATGGATGGGGAAGAACCCTCAACATCATCTACGCCGAGACCCTCGACCTCCTGGGGATCCCGAGGACCATGCTCCTGCCCAGCATGGGGGGATTCCACGGGATCGTCCCAGGAAAGAAGGCACTCCCGATCGGCCGCGTCAAGCTACCCGTCTGCTTCGGTACCCCCTCGAACTTCCAGAAGGAAGATCTGACCTTCAAGGTGGTCGCATTCCATGGTACCTACCACGCCATCATCGGTCGACCGGGATACGCCAAGTTCATGGCGGTCCCGAACTACACCTACCTCAAGCTAAAGATGTCGGGGCCCAAGGGAGTCATCACCGTCGACACCTCCTACGAGCACGCTTACGACTGCGACATCGAGTGCGTGGAAAACGCCGAGACGGTCGAGGAGTCAGCCATCCTCGCGGCCCTCGACGACTTCTCCTAGGAGATCCCCGACCCCAAGCGACACGCCGGCAACTTCAAGCCTGCGGAGGACACCAAGACCATCCCACTCGACCTCGGCCACGCGGATGGGAAGGCGCTGACGATCAACGCTACCCTCGAGCCCAAATAGGAAGCCGTGCTCGTCGACTTTCTCCGCGCGAACGCTGACGTATTTGCGTGGGGTCCCTCGGATATGCCGGGCATTCCGAGGGATGTCTCCGAGCACTCCTTGGACATCCAGGCCGGATCCAAACCGGTGAAGCAACGGCTGCGCCGCTTCGACGAGGAGAAGCGCAGAATCATCGGGGAGGAGGTCGACAAGCTTTTGAAGGCCGAATTCATCAAGGAGGTACATCATCCCGAGTGGTTAGCAAATCCCGTACTTGTCAAGAAAAAGAATGGAAAGGATAGGATGTGCGTAGACTACACTAGTTTAAATAAAGCATGTCCCAAGGTTCCTTTTCCATTACCACGTATCGATCAAATAATAGATTCCACTACGGGATGTGAAACTCTCTGCTTCCTTGATGCATATTCTGGCTATCACCAAATAAATATGAAAGAGTCCGATCAGCTCGCGACTTCCTTCATCACCCCCTTTGGCATGTTTTGCTACCTCACTATGCCCTTCGGTTTGTGAAACGCCGGGGCCACATATCAGCGATGCATGCTCCGTGTCTTTGGGAAACACATAGGGCCGACCGTCGAGTCCTACGTCGATGACATCGTGGTCAAATCCAAAACAGTCGGGAGCCTAGTCGGGGACCTTGAGATCGCATTTCGATGCCTCAGGGCAAATCACATAAAGCTGAACCCAGAGAAGTGTGTCTTCGGGGTTCCTCGAGGCATGCTCCTAGGGTACATAGTTTCCCAACGCGGGATCGAGGCCAACCCTGAGAAGGTAACCGCAATCACCAGGATGGGCCCGATCAAGGATCTTAAGGGCATACAAAGGGTCATAGGGTGCCTCGCCGCCCTCAGCCGGTTCATCTCACGGCTCGGGGAAAAAGCCCTCCCCCTTTATCGCCTCCTTAGGAAAACAGAACACTTCGCATGGACCATCGAGGCCGAGGAGTCGCTCTCCAAGCTCAAAGCCTTGCTCACCTCGCCCCCTATCTTGGTGCCCCCAAGCCTAGCCGAGCCCCTCTTGCTCTATGTCGCGGCAACTACCCAGGTAGTCAGCGCTGCCATAGCAGTCGAGAGGGCGGAAGAAGGACATACCCTGCCGGTTCAGAGGTCTGTCTACTTCGTGAGCGAGGTACTCTCCGAGACTAAGACGAGATACCCCCACATCCAGAAGCTGTTGAATGCCATTGTCCTCACCCGACGCAAGCTCCAGCACTATTTCCTAGGCCACCAGGTTACTGTGGTATCATCTTTCCCCCTCAGGGAGATAATCCAGAACCGGGAGGCGTCTGGAAGAATCGCCAAGTGGTCGGTCGAGCTCATGGGGGAAACCCTCTCCTACGCCCCTCGGAAGGCCATCAAGTCTCAGGTATTGGCAGATTTCATTGCAGAATGGACCGACACCCAACTACCCCCGGTGCAAGTTCAGACCGAGCTCTGGACCATGTACTTCGACGGATCATTGATGAAGACGGGGGCAGGCGCCGGATTGCTGTTCATATCACCCACAGGGGAACACATGCGCTACGTCATCCGCCTCCACTTCCCCGCCTCCAACAACGTAGCCGAGTACGAGGCCCTCGTCAACGGTCTGCGCATTGCCATCGAGCTCGGGGTCCGACGCCTCGACGTTTGGGGGGACTCGTAGTTGGTAATCGACCAAGTGATGAAAGATTCGAGCTGCCACAACCCCAAGATGGAAGCCTACTGCAAGGAGGTCCGAGGGCTCGAGGACAAATTTTATGGCCTCGAGCTCAACCACATCGCCCGCCGGTACAACAAAGCTGCTGACGAGCTGGCCAAAATCGCGTCCACTCGACGTACAGTCCCTCCCGACGTCTTTTCGAGGGACCTTCACAAACCGTCCGTCGGCCTAGGCTCGGGGGCTCCTGCCCTCGAGCAAGGGGCCGACCCACCTCCCCCGACCGATCCCCCATTGAACGGGGAAGAAGTCATGGAGATCGACGAAACGGCCTCAACACCAACCCCCTCAATGGACTGGCGCTCACCCTACCTCGAGTATCTAATACGGGGCGAGCTCCCAGAAGACTGCATTGAAGCCCGATGCATAGCCCAGCGTGCCAGAACCTACGTCTTGTATGAGGATGGCCGCGAGCTGTATCGACGCAGCCCTTCCGGTGTACTTCAACGTTGCCTCACCCTCGAGGAGGGGAGGGCACTACTGAAGGACCTACACTCGGGGGCTTGCGGCCACCACGCGGCGCCAAGAACGCCGGTAGGAAGCGCCTTTTGACAAGGCTTCTACTGGCCGACAGCCATCACCGATGCTACCAAACTTGTTCGATCTTGCAAGGGATGCCAATTCTACGCCAGGCAGACCCACCTACCCGCCCAAGCTCTTCAGATGATACCTATAACTTGGTCGTTCACAGTATGGGGGCTCGACATGGTCGGCCCCCTGAAGAGAACAAAAGGTGGCCACACCCACCTCCTCGTGGTCGTAGACAAGTTCTCGAAATGGATCGAGGCTCGACCCATCGCCAACATTCAATCTCGACAAGCCGTGCTATTCTTCACCGACATCATCCACCGCTTCGGGGTCCCCAACATCATCATCACCGACAACGGCACGCAGTTCACCGGCCAAAAGTTCCTGGACTTCTGTGACCACCACCACATCAGGGTGAATTGGTCTGCAGTCGCCCACCCTCGAACTAACGGCCAGGTCGAGCGCGCCAACGATATGGTTTTACAGGGCCTCAAGCCAAGGATCTTCGACCGGCTAAACAAACACGGCAAGAGATGGGTCGATGAGCTGCCCTCTGTCCTATGGGGCCTCAGAACGACGCCAAGTCGAGCCACAGGGTTCTCCCCGTTCTTCTTGGTCTATGGGTCCGAGGCCGTCCTCCCCACTGACCTCGAGTATGGGTCCCCTCGACTAAAGGCCTACAGCGAGCAAGCCAACGCAGCAGCCCGAGAGGACTCCCTCGACCAGCTCGAGGAAGCCTGGGACGTGGCCCTCTTCAAATCAGAAAAGTACCAGCAGACGCTGCGGCGCTACCACGACAAGCACATACACAAAAGGGACCTCGACGTCGACGACCTCGTACTGCGCCGCCGACAAAGCAACAAGGGACATCACAAGCTGACGCCACCTTGGGAAGGACCCTTCATCGTGGCAGAGGTGCTAAAGCCAGGGACTTACAAGCTAAAGAACGACAAGGGTGAGATCCTCACCAACGCATGGAACATCGAACAACTACGTCGCTTCTATCCCTAAGGCCTCGAGGCCTCGTACATTTTCCGCATTATGTACATTTATCGCATTATGGATGAATAAAATTTTCTCAAAATACATTTCACATTCGTTCATAACTCTAAGGTAGCCTCGACTCTGCTCCGGCAAAGTCAAGCCTCCCTCGGGGGCTGACAGGGGGGACCCCCCCTCCTAAGTCCTCTAAAAACTCGAACGTTTTTTCGAAACTCAGCACCTCTCTTTCCACCTTTGCCCCGAGCATGCTTCGCGGCTAAGTAGAAAACGCCTCGAACTCCCTAAGGGTCGAGGGCCGCCAAGCCGGGGACTCTCCTACGCCTCAGGGCTATGGTACCCCCACTCGCTCCCCCTCCAGGGATACGAGCGTGCGTTGAATACTTAATCCACAAGCAACGACTCAGACAAAGAGAAATAGAGACAGCTCGAGAGATAAAAATGTCTAGATGCATCTCGAATAAAATGCATTAAAGATAAGAAGCCCCCAGGGGCTCGACATCGTATTATCAAAAAACTAATCTATTACATGGACCTTCTTGCCCAAATTTGGCTCACAGGCCTCGACTACTCGTCGCCGTCGTCGTCCGGCGGGGGAAGCACCTCGACCTCGAACAGCTTCGCCAGCTCACCGCCGGGCACCTCTGCGGCGTCGATCAGCTCATGGCATCTCGCCACGTTCTCTTCATCAGTCAGCCTCGGGTCGACGACGAAGCCGCTGGCAATGACGTCAAGGTCGTAGACGTAGCCCGAGCGGACCACCGTGAGCGCCCGCTTCACGCCTACGTGAAGGGTGGCATGGACCTGCTCCGTCACTTCACGCGTCGCGGCGAAGAGCCGGTGCAGGAGGGAATCCCCACGCACGTCTCCCGCAACCGGCAGCTCCGGCTTGACACCCACGTCGTCGCAGAAGGAGGAGATGGCGCCCTCGAGCCTCTCGTTCAGGCTCGTCTCCGCCCCGAGGAGGCTCTGAAAGCTAGTCAGATCCTCATGGGCTCGGGCCTTGTCCCCTTCGAGTTCTGCCAGAACGAACACAGGACTTGATCAAAACCAAAAAACAGGGGAAGGGTCAAGGCCAGGCAAGCTCAATAACACTTCTAAAAAACTCACCTTTGGCATGTGCCTCCAGGGTGACATAACCCTGCTCAGCCCTCTGAAGTTGACGACGGACGTCGATGGGCTCCGCAGCTTGGTCGCCATTTTTATCCCAGAGGTCCTCGATGATCTTGCCAGTACCATCGAGGGCCCTCTTCTGGATAGCCGCCACCTCCCCCAGAGCGGCGATCTGGGCTCGAGCCTTCTCCTCTGCGACACCCAGCGCGTCGCGTTCGCGGGAGACGACATCAACGTCCCCCTGGAGTTCCCGGACACATTCCGCTGCCAGAGTCAGCTCCTCCCTCAACTAGGTGGACTCCTCCTCAGCCTTGCGCCGGGCCTCCTAGGCAGCGTCCCGCTGCTGCCTGACCTCGACGACCTCCTTGAGGGCGGCCTCGGCCCTCGACCGCGCCCGGGATGCCTCCTCCTGGGCGGCCTTGGCCTCCTCCGGCGAGGCCTCCATCTCGACTTTCGCCTGGGCGGCCTCGGCCTCCGCCTTCTCCAGCAAAGCGCGAAGGGTGGGAAGCTGCTCCTGCGCCCGGAGGATGAGTTGGGACTTATCGTACGACCTCGCCCTCAACACCTGACAGGGATGAAAAGGAAGGTCATCAAGCAGCCGAGTAACCCAAGAAAGATCAAAGGAAGAACGAGGCTTACCTCCATCCCCCGGCGTAGATCCGCGGAAGCAACCTCCGCTGACAGGCGCACCACATGGGCAAGCCACGCCTGGAACTCCTCCAGGTGCTCCCACTCCCCGAGCTCGGCTTGATTGTCGAGCTTGAAGAGGGTGCGCCCTGGGTCTCGGGGGTCGGCCAGCTCGAGGGGCTCCTACCCCCAGAACCTATTGCGGCGGTCGATCCTCTCCTGGACCTCCCGCATGATCCCCTGGCGCATCTCGAGGTCACCCCCGTGGAGCACCACCCGCTCCGCCAGAGTAGGGAAGGGAGCCTCCCCCTCGAGCTGGGCACTCCTGGCCTCGGGGTCATCTGGCAAGGCTGCCGCCGGCCCCTCCGAACCATCGCCTCTAGGCGGAAGAGGTCCCCGCCATGAGAACAACCCTGCGCGGTGAAGAAAGCAAATGATCAGCACCCAATGCCGCAGGCTCACTGCGGGTCGACTAAGTTTGAGGACGGATCACCTCGAGACGACGATTGCCCGACCTCAAGACAAGGCCGAGCTGACCCCTCGGACATTATCACGTCCGCCGCGCCGCTTCCCTGCGGCGCCGCAATGGCCCCCTCCGGTTCCAACGAAGAGGCCATCGCCGCGGCCATCTCCATCGGGCCCACCAGCTCCGCCACCATCTCAGCCACCTCTTCATCGGTGGCCTCCACCGCCGTACCCGCCAGCTTCGCCGTCGTCACCGCCCCTCCGCGGGTAATCCCGAGGCCCCCTCGACGAGGGTCTCCACCAGCGGTGGCACCTCCGGTGCGGCGACGGCCGCTCCCTCCTCTTGTCGCGCCCCCTCATGCTCGCGCCGCTGACGCGCCTCCCACGATGCGAGGTTCTCCGGCCACTGCCTCAGCACCGGGCGCTCCGGCGTCTCTCCCTCGCCGGTGGAGGTCAAGTCGACCACCTCCACCTCTACGGTGGCTGGGGGCTCGACCCCCTCAGCCACGACCGTCGTCGACGCCGGCTTCGCGCCTTCCGAGGCTGCGGGCACGCCTTCCAACGGGGTGATGAGCGCAACCTCGACCGCCACTCCGGCGGACCCCGCCGATGCGACGGATCTACTCGCCTCCTCTCCGTTTGAGCCCGCTCGGCGGCAGATTGCGCCTGCCCGCGCCCCATCGCCTTCGGCGCCTTCGCCACCCATGCCTCAACCGGGGCGAGGGCCGAGGGAGACGGGGCAACAGGGCTGGCCCCGACGGCCATCTTCGCCACGGCCCCCGCCTTTAGCCTCTTGGCTAGAGTGAGGGATGCGTCCTCCAACAAGCGCTTCGCCCTGAAAAAGAAGCCCATACGCGACGGTAAGCACAAGTCATAACCAACAAAAAAATACTCGGAATCAACAGGGAAGCAACTTACCCCAGCGGAGTCGCGGGGGTCCGACCAATGGACCTCGAGCCGCTCGGGGGCTTCTGCGAGGCACGCCGGGAGCCACTTCTCCCAGCGCTTGACCGGGTGGGCACCGGAGGCATGCTCGACCGACCCCTCGATGGAGACCGCGACGAGCGGCTACGCGTCTGCCGCAACACCTCGCCTTGAGGAGCCGCGGGACGATCACCCCGCGACTCGGTTCCAGCAGTTGGGGCCGACCTCGACATCGACCCTCCTCCTCCTCCTTCGCTACTAGCGGTCGCCCTCTGCTACTTGGGCGCCGCTATTTCCTCCTCAAGCCCACGCCGCAGCTCGGCCTCCTGCTCCGACTCCTCCTCCTCCTGCATAAGGACAATACCCGTCAGGTCAAAAGCGAAGGGCCTAACCCGGCACCATCACGACGTGGCATTATCATTAACAACCTCGTCGCCGCTCGGCCCCTCATCCTCATCCTCCTCCGAGGGGGACTCCTCCTCAGGGAGGTTGGCCTGCCTCTGCCGGGCCCGGCGTCGTTCACGCTCCTCCCTCTCTCGGGCCTTTTTGCCCTTGTCCTTCTTGGCCTTGTCCTTGGCCTTCTTGTCCTGCTCGGCCTGAAGACGTCTCACATGGGAGTCGCCCCGCTCCTCCTTCACCGATGGCAGCGACTTCCGGAAGACGACGTTCTCCTTAGGAACGCAACGCGGTTAGGACGCAGGCAAAGGAGACGAACAAGACAGACAAGAAGACATTGACGGAGAAAAAGGGGTCGTACCAGCTGGACGTAGCCCCTGTCTGGCATCATGGGGACGCCGGCGACGCCCCCCACCTCGAATGCGCCGGCAAACGAGGCGCGTACTCGGCGGACCATCCTCTCGAGGGGCAGCTCGTCCTCCACGAGGCGACACCCCATGAGGTCCGCCCCCGGGCGCATCTCGCCGAGGCATCGCGGGCGAGCCATCAGCGGCACGAGTCCCCGCTGGTGGAACGCCGACGCCACGATGGCCGCCGTAAGTCCCGCCTTCTTCAGATGGGAGATCACGCTGAGCAGGTGGTCAAGGCGCTTCTGCTTCTTCTGCTCGACGCCGTACCTCCAGTGGCCAGGCCTCAAGTCGATCGTCCTCCCGGTGTAGGCAGGAAACAGACCGTCGTCGTTCCTCAGGTAGAACCACCCAGAATGCCATCCGGAGTGGCTCGACGTGAGCTTCACCGGGATCCAGCTGTCCGCCCTCTTGAGGGAGATGCTGCAGCAGCCTGCCCTGACTATCCTGCGGCTGCCACTCCCAGCCGAGGCATGGAACAGGCTCGCCTCGAACAGATGGAGCCACAGCTCCCAATGTGGCTCTATCCCCAGGTAACCTTCGCACACAGCAGTGAATACCGCCGCGTGGCAAATGCCGTTGGGGGAGAGGTGTTGGAGCTCCACGTCGTAGTAGTGGAGGATCCCGCACAGAAGACGGTTGGGGGGGGGACCCAGCCCCGCCCGGTGGAAAGCTTCGAAGCTAACCACGTAACCCTCCGGCAGGCTGAGCTCAGCGTCCTCCCGCAACGGCACTATCCACTCCGGCCGGTCCACGGAGGTGATGGGTCAGAGAAGGCCGCTCTCCACCAAGTCTCCCAAGCGCGCCACGGTCGCCGACGACGGAAGCCAGGCGTCAGGGCCGCGCAAGCTGTAGGTGGCCATAGGAGCAGGGAAGCGGATGCGCCTGGATGCGGGGGTGGAAGGTATGTTTCCGATCTCTCCTCTCCCTCTCTCGCGCACGCAGAGATCTGGTTCGGTGGGCGACGAAGGCAACGGCGAGAGGAAGGAGACACGGAAGGCAATGGCAAACGTGCGGAAGCCAGACCCCCACCCCCAGTATTTATAACTGGAAGCCCAACGGGCGGATCCGACAAAAAGGCAACTAAGTTTCCGCATTTAATGCGCTCACCTACCGCCTCTTCGTATTCTGTAAGATAAGCTGCACCTGTCGCGTCATCGGGCTCTGCGCTGCACGCCTCGCTGCACCCTATGCCTGCCACGGCCGAAGTCGAACGGACATCTCCTAAAAAGACGCGCCTACGGCGGACAACGTGCAACAGTGGGCATTATCTTCGGAGGTAAGCAACGGACGTCGATCCGTCCGACGAAAATCTCGAGGGAACAAAGGCTGGCCCTCGAACGGGGTTCGACAGCCACCCTCGAGTACCTGAGGTCAGAGAAGACCCAGGGTTATGGACTCCGGTCCACCCCTGAATCTCGAGGGAACAAAGGCTGGCCCTCGAACGGGGTTCAACAGCCACCCTCGAGTACCTGAGGTCAGAGAAGACCCAGGGTTATGGACTCCGGTCCACCCCCGAATCTCGAGGGAATGAAGGCTAGCCCTCGAACGGGGTTCGACAGCCACCCTCGAGTACTCGAATCAGGAATGATCCGGGAAGGGCCGGCGTGAGCCCCACGAAGCAGACCCAACAAAAAGATAGGTATGTCCCCGCATTTAATATACCTACCTACCTACCCCCTTGTATTCCACAGGATAGGACGTCACCTTCGGAGGTAAGAAACGGACGTCGACCCGTCCGTCAAAATCTCGAGGGAGCGAAGGCTGGCCCATGCATAGGGTTCAACAGCCGCCCTCGAGTACCTGAGGTCAGGGAGGACCCAGGGTTACGGACTCCGGTCCACCCCCAAATCTCGAGGGGCGAAGGCTGGCCCCACGAACGAGGTTCATAGCCGCCCTCGAGTACGCGAGTCAGGGATGACCCAGGAGGGGCCGGCGCGTGCCCCTAGCTCGAGAACGAACTCTCGAGGCCCCCCGGGACATATCCAAGGCATAACCATGGAATACCCAAGGATCTCTTCGATGGGAGGCATCAGGCCACCGACTCTCATCGAACAGAGTTGGCACCTAGGTAATCCACGCGGTATTGCTTAAATGAGAACGCCTCAGGGCTTCTATCGACCCCCGTCGAAGGGGGCACGAGTTCTCACTTGGATTTCAGTTGAATTTATACCCGTTATCAGCTCGCAGAGGACTTCGAGGCTCGTCCTTACGAAGGCCCACAGAGGACGTCGAGGCTCATCCTAGCGAGGATAGCACGATGCTCTTCGCCCCACAATCCGAGCGCAAGGATCCATGGGAAGGACGCTAGGAGGTAGTGAAAGCCCAGCCACACGAGGCTCGAAGGCTAGACTACGCACGGCACCCCTCGACGAAAGAGGGTCGAAAACACTCGTAGCCTGGTAGACAGAGTTGACCCTTCGATAGGGCATTATGACTCCAGTTTAACCCTCGAGGGAGCGAAGGCTGGCCCTCGGAAGGGTTTCGACAGCCACCCTCGAGCACCCCTTTCCCAAGGAGGCGAAACTTTCGTAGCCTGGCAAACATAATCGACCACTCGATAGGGTGCTAGGACTCCAGGTAATCCTAACTCCCCTTGATAGAACATACATCAAAGCCCCCAGAGGAATTCTTAACCACTCCTCTGGGGCCTCGGGGGCTACCCCCGCGGGGTGCGCTCGCGCGCACCCCGCGGAGAATCAGACCTCGTACTAACCCTGCAGATCATCAGCAACAACCTCTATGCGGATTTTCCTTATCCGCATAAAGGCTCGGGGGCTACTGTCGGGTACAAAGGTAAGGGGTACCCTAAACCTGCGATAAACTAATGCTCAACATAGTAACCATTTTTAAGATAGGATCCGATCAGCCGTTCAAATCAATGGAGAAAGGCCCATCACGCAAAGGCCTCCCTCACCAGCGACAGCAACCAGTCGTGGGCCGGCCCATTACTGGAAAAACAGACGGACTGGGGTCGAACGAACGACCCCCCGCCTCTGCCCCGACTGACGGACAGGGGTCGAACGAACGACCCCCCGCCCCTGCCTCGAATGACGGACAGGGGTCGAACGAACGACCCCTCCGCCTCCGCCTCCGCCTCGACCCCTCGAATGATGGACAGGGGGTCGAACGAACGACTCCTGAGAACGATGCGCCTACCTGCCCCCGCCTAACGCCATGGACGCCCACTACCGCGGTCAAATCCATCGACTCACCGCCCATGCCCTGGACCTCCGTCAATTGTGCCGCCGATGTAGCCACGTCTCAGGGATACGACAGGGTCACGCCGGTCTCGACCCCCCCTTGACCAGGGGGCTCGACCATCGTCTCCAACCACTCTGGCATGGGACCCGTCCTATCCACTCCGTCCCGCCTCAGCTGTGTGACTCGCACCCGTCTACAGAAGGTCAACCTTGCTGCGTCGTGACGTGCCGCAACGTCCAATCCGCCATCATCATACTCCGAAACACCGGAAGGACGGGAAGGCCACGCCGCTACATCGATCGACGTCCCTTCGCCAGCATGGTGCCACGGACACGCCTCCCATGCCGCTACAATTTAGGACTCTGTACTCCCGTACCTCCCCTTGATCTATAAAAGGGGACGCCAGGATAGAAGAACAAGGAGGGCGGATACGAAGGCGCATTCGCATCGACAATACGAACACACATTCGTTTAAGCTCTGATCCGCATATACCACTCACCCGATTGCTTGATCGACCTCTCAAGCAATCAACCGACCACCTAGGGTAGCCCTGCTAGTCCTAGGCCTCAGCTCATCTTGAGCACCTCCGTGTAAACCTGCCTGTACCCCCTGTACGAGCACTTCGGTGCGAGATAATACAATCCATCCTCCCCCGCTGGACGTAGGACCTTCTGTGCCCGAACCAGGATAAATCTTGTGTTCTTCTTGCATCACGTCTGGGAGAGGGAGTACGCAATATACAAATTTACTAGCCGGTGGTCTTGAACCCCCAGGTCATAACACCGACAGAATGAAAACAAGAAACCAATAAAATAATAGTTGGATGTAATTCTGAATATAATAATCAAGTGATTATAAAACAAAATTAATCGCCTCTTAATAAAACACACGTCAAAGGACGTGTTCTTGAAAAAAAATAAAGCAAAAATTACACCAACCCACTCATCGCGGCAGGGAAACTATTTTTTACGGCTTGAAGGAGCTTCACAGTTCCTCATCCAGTCAATTAATTATCTCAGCTTTCATTTACGATTTTGAGAAGTTTAAATATTCATTAAAATATTTTGTGATTAAAAAACAGAGGACATATATATAGGATCCACATGCATGCCATGTCAGTCAATACCACCATTGAAACTACCTGAACCATTATGGGAGTAACTTGTCTGGTTTTGAAAATTAAAGAGACTAGTTACCTTTTTGAGCTAATTGTTTCTACGACTGATGCACTGTATTATCTAGGCTTGATAAGTTCAAGCGAACTAGGTTAAGTTGTCCAACATCCAAATTCAATGGTGTTTTTTTTATAAAAAAAAACGACAAATTCAAGGGCCAAATCAAACTTGTATGTTTCGTCCGCGCTCCTTCAAAGATTGCACATTACCTGCTTATTATTATTACCTTGCGATGTGTCTTGTATGACGAAGTAGTAACAGCCAATGCCTTTTTGCTTAAAAAAAAAAGAAAAAGGTTCCATTAACCTCATATTTGGAACATGGGCCGCCCAAATAAACTCGTGTCACTGCAGTGGGCCGCTCATCGGTCGACACGAGGAATGACGAATGAGAGACTTCAGGCCAGAATTGCTGTCCTGGGCGCTGCTGATTGATCCCATATACTACGTATCTTCGTTGTTGTTTTTTAAGAAATATATCATTGTTGTTAACTTGTACGTAAAATTATTCTTTTACTCCTGACGTCAAGGCAATAATATACATGCCTTTCAAGCCATCTACTTATCAATAATTTTTCAAAATAAAATACAATATATTTGCAGCCAATATCCTTCATTTCAGAATTCCAAAAAAGACCGACCATTTCATAAATGATCGGTAAGCATCTTTCGTAATGCAGGATTGTTCTTCTTATGCATTCTACAGTTCAACATGAATTTACAAAATACATAAAAGTTTGCATTCTCATTATGGTCTTTGGTCTTTATTTGGATGCAACACGAGTACTACATAAAAAATGGAAAATGCAGGGCCCTACGTTCGTGACACTAGTACTAGTATTCGTAGTATATATATTATAGGAAAAAACAATAGTCGTGCGCTAATGCTCTGCTGGATTGGTACGATAAGCCATATGTAGTGTCAAGGAGCTAGCGCCGTTTTTCAGAAGCAAAAATGAAAAAACCTGGCGAATGCTTACTTGCTTAGGCTGGACCTGCCCAAGGCGCCTTCGTTGACAGGCCAGCTATCAACAGAAAATCTCGAGGAAACTCACTCCATTCACCGATTAACAGGGATAATGATTTCATGCTTGCAAATATAGTATAGTTTATTAAAAGAAATAATTGAAAGTAAATAAAATTAATTTTGGGGCCAAATAGATAAGTTTTCAAAATAAAAAAAAGAGTCAAGAAACTAAGCATAATTTTTTTAGGACAAAAAACTAATTTTCTCTTGTTTTATTAAAAGTGGCTATTCTAAAGGCGTGCATGCTTGATTTTCAGCTTTTCATCCAAAGATGCACTTCCTCCGTCCCAGTTTATAAGACGTTTTAGTATTTTTAGATTCATAGCTTTTACTATGATACTTTTGTATTTTCTATATTTATAGTTTTACCATGTATCTAGTTAGACATATAATATATTTTTCAGTGCATAATAAAAGTTGTGAATGTAAAAAAAATCAAAATGTCTTATAATTTAAAAGGCAAGTCAAAACTTGGCACGGGCCGAACTTTGGTCACCGAATTGGTGACCATGTTTTTTGGCATCTAATTTGGCTTGATATCCTTTGGTATATTTGGGTAAGCAACCTGGTCCTCGAATCCGTTGGCCTGCAAGAAGGCCCATAACTACGAAATGTAATGTAGCCAGCCCACGGTGCCACTCTTCCCGGTTCAGCTTCGCTCCATCTCCAATCAAGAACACACGATCGGACGTGGCGGAAGCTAGTACGTAATAATCAAAGAAAAACCCAAACGGAACCAAAAGGAGATACGATCATCGATACACATACATTTTGACTTTTGAGCACGTAAGGCAGCTGCATGAAGTCAAAGTGACGTTCACTGCTGCCACCGGCGAGCAGGAGCAGCTAGCTAGCTAGCTCTTCCCGGCGCCAGCAGCCTCCGCGGACTTGCCATGGAGCACGGTGGCGGACTCGGACCTGGAGCTATGCTTCTGCTCCGCCGACCAAGACACCGGCGACCCCACCTTCCAGTACTTGCCGTCGCCCCACTTCCCACCACCACCGCCGGCGTGGCCACCGTGCGCCGACTCCTCGCCGTCGGAGTTGGACACCGACACCGCCCGCCAGTTGCTCCACACCCTCAGCATGGTGTACAGCAGCGCCACGCACACCACGGCCGAGACCAGCGCGATGCCCGCGACGATCACGACCACCCCCGTGCCCGACAGCCGCGTAGCAGGCGACGACCGCGGCCCGCACGGTGTCAGCGGCGCTCCGCAGAGCTCGTTGCCGACGAACGACGCTGCCGGGAAGCTCGACAGCCCCGCGGGCACCGCGCCGGAGAGGAGGTTGTCGGAGAGGTTCAGGCGGTGCAGGCTCGTCAGCTGCAGTAGTGAGGGCGGTATCTGCCCGTCCAGCCGGTTGGACGACAGGTTCAGCCGCTCCAGCTTCACGAGGCTGCCGAGGGACGCCGGGATCTCGCCGGAGAGCCTGTTCCGGCTCAGGTCCAATATCACCTGCAGCTCCGACAGCTTTCCGAGCTCCGGTGGGATCGGCCCCTCCAGCGAGTTCTCCGCCAGCCTCAGCTCGTACAGCTTGTCGCATTGCTGCAGCGCCGGCGGTATGGCACCGGTGAGGCTGTTCTTGTTCAGGTTCAGGACGTTCAGAGACGTCAGCCTGCCGATCTCCGGCGGGATGCTTCCGCTGAGGTGGTTATCGCTGAGGGACAGCTTCAGCAGGCCCGAGCAGTTGCCGAGCTCCGGCGGGATGCCGCCGGTGAACGCGTTCCACGAGAGGTCGAGCTCGCTGAGCGACCTGAGGCTGCCGAGCCACGCAGGGACGGTGCCCGTCAGGCTGTTCCCGTCGAGCTTCAGATGGATGAGCTGAACGCAGCTGGAGAGCTCGGCCGGGATGTCGCCGGAGAGGTTGTTGAGCGAAAGGTCAAGCATGCTAAGCCTTGTCAGATTGCCTAGCTCGGCCGGTATCGCGCCGGTGAGCCGGTTGCCGCCAAGCTGGAGCCGGACCATGTTCCTCGATCGGGCCGCCACTGCTGGAATGACGCCGGAGAAGGTGTTGTTGGTGAGCGCCAGCACGGCGAGCGAGCTCGAGCCGAGGAGAGGGACGAGGCTGCCGGCGAAGCGGTTGTGGGAGAAGTTGATCACGGTGAGGTTCTTGAGCTGGAACAGCGACTCCGGCAGGGGGCCGTCGAGGGAGTTGTTGTACAGAGTTACCACGCTGAGCTCGGCGAGCTGCCCGAACGTCTCGGGCAGAGCGCCGGTAAGCCGGTTGTCTGCCAATGCCAGCGCCTGGAGGCTCCTGCACTCGCCGAGGCTCGCCGGAATGGGGCCTGTCAGGTCGTTCTGCCGGAGCTGAAGCACGGCCAGGTTCCTGAGGTTCCCGATCCTTTCGGGAATAGGGCCATGGAAGTGGTTGCCGAAGAAGTCCACCTCTTCCAAGCTCGTGCAGTTGGTGAGCTCGTCAGGGATGGTTCCGGACATCTGGTTCTCGTAGAGGAACAAGAGCTTCAGCTTCTCAAGCCTGCCGATCTCCGGCGGTATTCCACCGGTGAGGCCATTGTGGAACAAAGAGAGGATCTCCAGGTTGTTCAGGTTCCCTATCTGCGGCGGCAGGGCGCCGGTGAAGCTGTTGTTGTGCAGAGCGAGGTTGACGAGGCCAGGCAGCCGGTCAATGTCCGGCGGTATCACTCCGGTGAAGCTGTTGTTTGACACGTCGATGGACGTGAGAGCACCACAGTTGAGCAGCGCCTCGATGCCGCCTTCAAGATTGTTGCCAGAGAGAAACAGGTTCTCCAGCAGGCTTGATGAGTCGTCGGCGCAGATGTCGTCAGGCATGGCGCCATCAAGGAGATTGCCAGACAGCACGAAGTACTTGAGGTTCTTCAGTTGCGCTGCAGAGATGCTGACCTTTCCAGAAATGTTGTTCATGGATAAGTCGAGAACCTGCAGCTGGCCCAGCCGGTTCAGTTCTGCCGGAATGGCGCCGGTCAGGCTGTTGCCGAGCAGGTTGAGGTACGTCAAGCTGGAAAGGCTGCCGATCTCCGCCGGAATCCCACCGGAAAACTGATTGTTTGCTAAGTTAAGAGACTGGAGATCACTGAAGCTTCCAATAAACGAAGGAATGTTGCCTTGCAGCATGTTATCAGCCACTGACAGAAAGCGCAAGCTTGCGCAGCCAGCAAGCTGCTCCGGGATGCCGCCGGTGAGGGTGTTGTTGTCCAGGGCCAGCTTCTGCAACCGCTTCAGGCTGCCGAGCTCGGCAGGAATGCTGCCATTCAGCTGGCAGTAGGCCAGGCCGAGCGTCTCCAGCTCCGAGCAGTTGCCCAGGTGCGGCGGGATCTCGCCGTGCAGCCTGTTGTCGCCGATCCTCAGCACCTTGAGGTTCTTGAGAAGACCGAGCTCCGGCGGGATGGTGCCGGTGAGGGAGTTTGAGAAGAGGAGCAGCGTCTTCAGGTTCTCCAGCACACCAAGCTCTGGTGGGATCGGCCCGGTGAGGGAATTGGAGGACAAGTCAATGGACTCGATGGAGACGAGGCCACTGATCCCCGGCGGTATCACGCCTGACAGGCCATACCCGGACAGGTTGAGTCCTGTCACAATGCCCACCTCACCGGGGAGGCATGTAATGCCATGCCATGAGCACACGTCGGCCTCCAGCGACCAGCCGGAGAGGACACCTTCAGGGTCAGTGAGGCTGGACTTCACTTGCAAGAGAGCAGCAGGATCTGTGGCTGGTGTGGCTAGACATACAGGTGCAAGCAGGATGCAGAAGAGCAGGGACAGATCAGCAAGAACACGCGGAGTGAAGCTGCTTTGCTTGATAGCCATTGCTACGTACTACTAAGATGGTGTCATGTAGTTGTGTGAGCTAGAAGGAAGTGAGCTTGCGGGATGATGCTATTGTGATGAGGGGGTGTCTATATGCTCTATCTACTGTACAGAGTTGTTGCCCAAGCTGCAAAAGAGGAAAAAAGAGTTGTCAAACACTACCTGCTCTATGCATCACAGTCAGAGAATGTGTTGGATTCGTATACTGAAAATGCAATACAAGCCAAATGAGAAGGTGAAAGCAGTTCAGAAAATTAAAATGCAGATACTGTATCAGTCAGAATAATGAGAGGCATAGGTTTCGATAATGCAGGTCTAAGCAACAGGTAGTTTAAAGGCTAATCTTGTTGTTTTGACTTGTTACTCCATCCTCTTCTGTTTGATTTGTTGTGACGAGAGCGAAAAGGGGGCTCTAAATTAGTTAACTACGCGCTTTACAGCGCGTACGTGCTCGAACAGTTCAACTGCCCCCTCGATTTGGTGGCAACAGGACAAGTAGATGATGCTTCCATGCTTTATTTTATAGTCTTTTTGCTCAGTTTTAGTGACAAAAGAAAGGTATAGCATAATTTGGTCATCATCCCAAACCCAAAGTCAAGCTTCTGACTATGCAAACAAGTAGATGGATGACATGAAAAATTCTCCTTGGCAGCTAATGAAAGACAAAATACATAGCAGTCATAGTATGAATCAAGGCGAACGTGCTACAGATAACTAAATGTAAATACATAGTCGTACAATCTACGTCTGAAAAATTATGCAATTCTAGATCTACCAAACTAGCTAAAGCCTCATCAAATTTATAGAAAAGAACATTAATATTTATGGTATCAAACGTGTGTGCTATGAAAATACATTTTATAACAGATCTAATAACACTTTTGTTATCACAAATATTGATAACTTTTTGTATTAATTTGGTCAAATTTTAAATGGTTTGACTCGGTACTAGAATTATATTATTTTCATGATAAAAAGGAGGTTTTTTTTTGTTGACCGTGTCATGAAGCATGTTTTTCATTAAAAGGAAGTAGACGTAACACACAAATAGAGTACAACGGCGGTAATTGGTGATTACCGCAAGCGAAAGAGAGAAAAAAGAGAAGAAAGAAGCTGCACTAAAGAATGCGCTGAAGCACAGCAGCAGCTGCCGACTCAAACTGCACCAGCCATACCTCGGAGCTCAGCTCCTAACTATCGCTTCTGAGAGATGAGCGACCTAAGATGTCTGAATCTTGCTTGATCGCATTGCATTGCTTCCTTTTTTATCTAGTAAGGAAAGAAATGAACTATCACCTTATAAGATCTATTTATCTGAATAAATTGTTGGAAAAGGTCAATCATCAAGCAGAGAAGACCCACAAAGGGGCTTTTCAATTATCAGGTCTAGGGAAAGCCAGTTACTTTTGCAGGGGATCGACAGTGACACAATCGAATCGACAGGAGCACAGCAAACAAAGATGACTCTTGGTTCAAAAAAAAAAGAGACAAAGGTGACTGGAAAAAACAAAACGAACCACAGTAAAACCACTAGACAGAAGCATGCACGGGGCTCACCAGCTCGCACTTGGCTTTGCTTCCTGCAGTTCAAATGCAGCAACACCCAAGTGATTCCATAGACGGGATGAGTCCATTCAGATAGGGACAGACTGCTATCTGGTTATCTACTAGTGACCTTCTCAGCTCTCATCATGCACAACGACGCCCTCCTTTCTGGTTCAGCTTTCAGAGCTAAGACCACATAGTGGAGTGCCAGCTTTGTGCACCCATTTTTCTGTCAGTTGCACTCAATGATTTGTCTAACCTACAATGCTAAGGATTAAGGAATAACTACTTCCATCCAAGTTATGGCTGACTGGATGTAAGGTGTTGGGGTCTCTCTACATTGTTACCTTGTCTCTTTATTGGAATGGTTAATTGGAAGGTACAAGTAACACAAAAATAGGTTGTGGAGAAGCAAATACAGAGGTGAAAGTAAATAGAGTGTCTAGTTATCTGTCTATAGATTTTATGTAATTAAATCTGTCAGAATTTTTATAAATGTTTCCCAATAGACAGTTGTAGCACAAATTTTCTAAAGCACAATTAAACGTATAGAAATCTGACAGATTTAATACCCAAAAACATCTGTCAACAGATAAATAGCAAAGTTAAAAGTAAAATGAGAAACTCAATTGACAGTAAATGAACTTATTGCATGATAAGAAGTCGGTAAAAGAAATGAGAGACTAGGCTATATCATCGGATGACTCCAAACCAGAACCTACCCGTCCGTTCGGCGACATGAGAACAATGACTTGCGGCTGGTGCAATGGTTGCATCATTGGTCCACGATTGACTTTCTTTGACGTCCGAACAATTTAGTACTGGTTCCTGCAGCCTGATTGATCTGGGTTTGACTTGTGCCTCTTCACACCGTGATTCTAGCTTGCTTGCTTGTACGTTTCTCGCCTGCTCACCCACATGATTCAGAGTTGGACAAGGACAGATGTGAGTGTCTAAATTAAAGCGTGTCATCTGTTCTAGCTTATCTCGAAACATAATACTTAATTCAGTGCTAGAAGGAGCAATTTATTTTAACAAGGGATATCGAAAGACGTGATAGTCTAAACTAAAATCGCGGCGCAAACATTCTTGGACAAATGAATAGTCCATTTAGCATGTGGTCAAATACTATCGTGGAACTTATATTCCATATCATAGCTATAAACACAATAACGCTACCTTGATAAACCTCAATTACTAAGAAACACTTACGTGAGTACTTGTAGAACAGTATCTGAATCATAAAAATGACTCGTGTTGATGCAATTAAATCAAACCTTCGCCCTCCGGCTTTTTTCTCAAGAGAAATTTCGAGAATGTACTTAAATAAGATCCTTTCTTTATCATAGAAAAGAACTGTTTTTTTAGGAATGATGAGTAGATTTCGCTGCGCTAATAACCTGCTGGCTGTGAAATATAGCAAGCAACAGAGGAGGTTTAGTCCGCAAATCAAAGTGTCAGCATGCATGAGGCAGACCTTTCTTTTCCCATGCAGTAGCAGAGACCCACACACAAGCCTTCTGCATTCAGATGACGAGACACAAACTTTCCAGTTGGGGGAGATGTTGGAAAAGCCGATCTGGTTTCACAGGAACGAAACTGAACCTGCTGGTGAAGCGTTGCGGTCATTGACCCTCAAACATACAGTACTTACTTACTAGAGTTAGGAGTATAGTACTAGTAGGCTAGCAGATTACTATCTACTCAGTAGCATCTTGCAGGAACGACAGAACTTGTTGCATGATGAGGAATTGACAATGTGCGGGAGGGGACGGAAAAGGGAAGGAGATCCACCAACCTGTAGCCGCAGCAGCAGTCTGGAAGAGGAGGGCCGAGGGCGGGCGTCGCGAGTGTCAACGAAGCAACGGATTGAGTTGGGTGGAGATGCGAACGAACGTGACGTCTCGGCATGGCATGGCATGGCATGGCTTGTTGAGTTGGAACAGGAGCCGTGTGTTCGTCAGCTGGGTCGGCGAGTCCAAGGTCCCCGATTCCCCGTGCGGCCGTGCACGTTGCATTGCATGTCGTCGCTCCTCCGGTTTTTTCTTGAAAGAGATTGCTCCTCTGATTCTCCTGCCGAGTCTGTGCATGCATGGATCGCGGAGGATCCCAAGCCGGTGTCAGCTTCCGCCTTCCGCGTACCGTAGGCGTCAACGGGGGTTGGCAGCCAGCACTGCACAGACGTGCGACCGTGGACTTTTGCTCCGATCCGTTCCTTGCGTTTTCATGTCAAGGCGGGGTTCAAGGGAAGGGGCGGCCGTCTTGTCTTTGGGTGCGCTCGCAGTCGCAGGGAAGTCTGTCCCTCCTCTGGCAGCTGGCGCTCGATGGTCCGGCTGCAGCGCCATAACGTCGAGCACCTGCGTGTGGCAGGTGACTGGAGACGGCCTCCCATAAATCACGAGCGGGGTACGCAACGCAGGATCGCTAGCCCTTCTTGGAGGCCACCCCACCGGCGAGCGGCGAATGGGTGGGGGAGAAACCCGCAGTGCCGCTGCGGAGCGTGGCCAATCCATCCATGGCTGCGTGCGGCGGCGGCGGATCGGGCGGCAAGCAACCGCCGTGGTCGTCGTCGCCACGTGGCACAATGGAAACACGAGGGAACAGAGCCCGCGCCCCTACACGCCACCGCCTGGCTATCTTATGTAGTGTTGGGCTGGAAAAGTCAGTGGAGGTTGGCCCATCGCCCCGCGGCCTACACCGTGTTCCTTCCTCTGGATGCTTATTACAAGACCCTTTCGGCCCATCCATAAATCCAACTACTACGGTCTGCTGTCGGGCCTCCTTCTTCGTTTTCGGTCCGGCTCCCTTTATCGTTGGCCTGTCCGTTGTTGTGCTACAGGGGTTGCGGGAATTTTTTTTCTACGTTTTTTTATGAGAATGAACTTGTTCCAAATTTCTATATAATTTTTATACAGTTCCTGCATTCCTAATGGGCCCTTAGAGAATTGGACGCATGCTAATAAAATCGACGTATGTGACGGTGACCTTGTCCTTGCAATATCTAAAGTCATCATAGGTGACAACATCCTGGCTGAAAATCATCTTATTTCATCGATAAGTTTATTTTAAGCTAAACCCTGAGTAAACTATAGATCTCAAATTTACGGAGGATAGAGATGACCCTCTCCTAGCTTCTTTCACCACCGCACTGCGGAGCCAAGGCCCGGCCACCCCGGGCCAGTGGCCGGGTTTCAAGGCTGCCAGCTTGTTACCTAAATCAATTTTTTAACTCTTAATTAACACTTATTCTATCTTCATGCTAAAAAGATTTAGGAGCAAGTTTTTAACTTTGCATGCTAAAGAACTCGTAGCTTTTATATATATATATATATATATATATATTATATATATATATGTGTGTACGCACGCACACTTTGTCATTATTAAGTATATGACATATTTTTTTGTCTGGGCTCTTTAAAATTTTTGGCTTCGTCGGTGTAACACCGCACAAGATAGGAAGGAGAGAGGACCTTGGCGGCAGCGAGCTAGCGGTGACGGGAGGAACATGCTGCTTCCGGCAGAACCTATTCTTAAATGACGTTACAAGGATAACTTTGAAAGTTGTTTATAGCAATAAAATGATTTTAAGCAAGGAAAAAAATAGCCTGCTATTTTTGCCGCTATAGCTCGAAATAGCTTGAAAAAAATTGTGCCGTTATTTGCGTTCATGCACAATTTTGCCGCTAAAGTCCGCTAATTACGGTTTATAAAACGCTAAACACCTTGGCCTTAGCTCGCTATTTAAAACATTGATTTTAAGGAAAAAAATGTGTTTTGTGTTTGTTAAAATTAAAAACTTTTACCCAAATTAAACTGTTTGACGGTTGAATGATTTTCAAAGATGCTCGCTCTTCCCGACCACTGACAATATATTATTTCAGATCTTTCAGGCATGAAAACATATGTTTATATAATCTCTTCCCATGAGAAAATGTCCTTACAAGAATTTTTTTAAAAAAACTAAGAAATGAGCCGTCGGGATGGAGTAATTTGGATCACACGTAGGCTGGCCAATGGGCCCAATACGCGCAGGCCGTGCCTCATTACGTTAATTACGTTCTCTATTTTATTCCTTTTCTATTACTCCTATCTATCCTACTCTTATACTATATGTTTTCCTTTCCTTATACTACCTAGTATACTCCTTTTCCTTTCAATCACCAAGAGAGTCCGTCTAGAATTCGAGTCCTCAAACGTACCGGTACGTCCGAGCCCCCTTAGCTTCTTATATATAGCAGCCGGTGGCGGCCGCGAGGGTTTCAGTAGCTTGAATAAAAAAGAAGAGCATGACTCAACTAAGATATCCTAAATACTTCCTCCATCTTAAATTATAAGACATTTGATTTTTCTGACACTAAGTTTGATCATTTGTCTTATTAAAAAATTTATATAAAATTTCATTTTTTTTTGTTGTGATTTGCTTTATTAATAAAAGTTTTTTTAAGAATGACTTAAATTTAACTATTTTTTTATAAATTTTTAATGAAACGAGTGGTCAAATTTGTGGTAAAAAAATTCAGACTTTTTATATAATCTAGGATGGAGGAAGTAGATAACTCATGTCTCTCACTACCGTAATGGCGTAATCTACCTACAGTCTACTATCGACGTTGGTTTACCTTATCATTGTTCTACTCCTTTGCCATCTTTTTTTGAGGAAAACTGGAGGGGCCGAGGCCCCTACAGGTAAATACATTAAAAGATCAAAGATCAACGAAAAGAAGAGGAGGAGGTACAAAACGACAACTTAAGGAACAGAGAAAGAAACAAAGAAAGTGAAAAAGGTACAAGGGTTTACAAAATGGACTGAAGCCATGCCTCAAGTTGTATATTGAGACCTATTTTAGCTCTATGCATAAGCAAAAGCATTTCCTTTTGAAAAGTCTGCCTGACTCTTTGAATTGAAGACTGAATTCCTTCAAAAATGAGATTGTTTCTTGACGTCCAGATGGACCAACACATCAGGATTACCGCAGTCATAAAGAACTGAGAGTCTAGCTGTGCTCTTAGATGATCAGCAACTTGAGGGAAATTAGCATTCAGAGGGATGTCAACCTGAATGGCTTGCCAGCATTGCCTTGCAAAAGGACATTGAAAAAAGGTGTTGGCAGGTTTCCTCCACGTTATTGAGACATAAAACACAAACATATGATTGTAGATGCATATTTCTCCTTCGCAGGATATTCCTATTACTCAATCTGTCACTGATTACCAGCCAGAAGAAGACTTTGTGTTTTGGCTGGCATAGGCATTTCCACAACCACTTATAGACATTGTGAATATCCCGATGGCCCATTATGACCTTGTATGTCCTGGCAGAACTGAACCTTTCACCCCATCTGTACCTCCAAACATCAGCATCTTGTGATTGTGAAATGGCTCCCACCAATTGAGTTGCTTGCTGTAATTGTTCAAATGCTATCGCATAGACAGGCAAGTGAAATAAATGTGTGAGATTTTCAGCATTAAGCACTGCCCTTGCTGTGATTAGTTTGTTTTTAGCAAAAGAGAAAAGCTCTTGCATTGCTACTCCAAGCTCCTGACCATTCCAGTTATCCTTCCAGAAAAGAATGTTGTCACCATTTTTTATTTGAGGTATTGCCACTTCTTTGAAATGGTGGATGTTTTTTATATTATCTCTCCACCAAAAAGACCCTTTCCTAGTGTGTCCTGGAGGCTTTCCAGTTCTGTAGTACTTTTCCCATATCATTTGGACCCAAGGTATGTCCTTCCTGTTAAAAAATTTATCAAGGTTTTTGAGCAGTAGGGCCTCATTTTGCTTGCCAATGTCAATGATTCCCAAACCTCCTTCACCCTTGCTCTTACAAACCATTTTCCAAGTTGCTTTTGGTGGCTTCCTTGCATTTACCTCATTTCCTCTCCAAAGACAATGTTTTCTGAAAGAATCAATTCTTTTGATTACAGTCTTTGGCAACTCCAGGGTGCTCATGTAGAAGGTTGGCAAGGCAGTGAGTACTGCCTTTGTGAGCTCCAGTCTGCCTGCTTGAGAAAGGAAAGTTGAGACACTCCCCAGCCTTGCTTCACATTTGTTCAGAAGTGGTAGGTAATCATGGATGACTGGTTTTGTTAATCCCAAAGGCAGACCCAGGTATGTGAAGGGGAAAGACCCTTTGGAGCAACCAAAGGTTCTTGCCAAGAAGTCCAATTTTGCTTCAGAGATATTAATGGGTAGCATCATTGATTTTTCTCAAATTTACTTTCAGCCATGTTGCTTCTGAGAAGGTGTTAATGACTGATTTGAGGAAGAGTAGCTGTCTGGTATCACCTTCTAGGATTATCAGTGTATCATCTACATATTGTATTACTGGGAAGTCTGTGTTGCCCTCCATTGGGATTGGCAATGTTAACATACCCAAGTCTTTTCCTTTGTTGATCAAAGACTAGAGGAAATCGGCAGCTAGAACAAACAGAAGTGGAGAGAGTGGGTCACCTTGTCTCACCCCTCTCAAGCAATGGATAGTTTTACCAGGAGTGCCATTCAATAGTACTGCAGAAGTTGCTGAGGAGAAGATGGATTCAATCCAGCTTATCCATCTTTGTCCAAAACCTTTCTCCTTCATGATTGTGATAATTGCTTGATGCTCCATTTTGTCAAAGGCTTTTTCGAATTCCAACGTTAGGATGATTATTTCCTTCTTAGAGTGATGACACATGTGTAAGTACTCAAAAGACCACGCCAAACAATCTTGTATGGTTCTATTTCTTATGAAGCCATACTGATTTTTGTGAACTAGCTTTGTGATTACTAACTGCAACCTGTTTGCCAACAATTTTGTCAATAACTTTACTGAAGAATTAAGAAGTGAAATTGGTCTGTAGTCATTCACTGTTCTTGGTGAGACCACCTTTGGGATAAGAGTGATGAATGAGGTGTTGATGCTTCTTAGACAAACATTGTTGTTAAAGAATGTAAGGACCTGAATAGCCTAGAGGGGGGGTGAATAGGTCTATTTAAAAACAAACTTGACACTTGCTGTCAGCACAGGGCCGACACTGTCGGGGTGGCCGGCACTGCTGGTCTCTGGGGCAGCAGTGCTGGTCACCTGAACAGAATTGAGCAAAATTCAAAAAGTAAAACTAGAATGGAAATTGTGGCTGAATCAAAACCTTCCTAGAGGTATAGGGAACCTCTAGCACCACCTGAAAGTGGTAGCAACACAACTACGGAGTAGATCGGGTCCAAACCCTAGAAATTACCTTGCACACAAGATATATGAAAGTAAAGTAACAAGCACACAGTGACACAAGATTTGACCCGTGGTTCAGCTCGCCACTTAGGCTTGCCTACGTCCACATTGTTGAGGTGTGCCACACAAGGCTCAAGCTCGCCACAAAGGTTTGCTCTTTCCTCGGTCTCAAGTCAAGGGAATGAACCCTTGAGATGAGGGGCAATGTATTAGTAAATTGGTGGTGTTACAAGCCTCTCGTGGCTGCCACACAAGTTGGCAAGCTCAAGGACGATGCCTAGCCGGCTAGGAGCAAAGCTCCAAGAGTAACAAACTCAAACCGCCGGCCACCACGGGAACCAAATGCTTGTAGGAGTTGAAGATCCGAGGGAGAAGCTTCTTCTTAAGCTTGGAGGCTCAATCTCTCAAAGGTTGATTGGAAATCAATGGGGGAGAGTGGTTGAGCACCAAGGGGGAATGAAGAGCAAGAAGAGAGCTCCTCTTTCTATTTTTTGCGAAGTATGAGAGTGAGAATAGCACAACTAGCCGTTGGGGGAAAGTGAGGAGGTGTTTAAATACCCCTCACTGCCAACAGGCTGAACAAGTGGCGGCAGTGCCGGCCTGTAGCCCGGCACTGCCGGCCTGGGCAGAACAGCAAGGTATAGATCTTCAAGTAACTGGCTGATTTGCCCACTATGTATGTGGAGGTGTGATGTATTTGGATAGATATTGCATTTGGTTCACTTATTAGCATGCGTGTTGAATCCCTCTTAATAGTATGGCATACCTAACTCAATTTCAAGGTATAAAAGAATTTAAACTCCTTTGAGCTTATTGCCATGCACTTTTGTAATTGGAGGGGTCCACCAACCTATTCATCAACCTCCTTAAGTTTAACCTACTTGTCATACTTGTAAAATCTCATTAGTTCTCTAATTGCGTTGTCATGTCACCAAAACCCACTTAAGGCTTGATTTCACTTTCAATCTCCCCCTTTTTGGTGATTGATGACAACACACTTAGAGCTTACAAAAGTGAAGTATAATCTGAGACAGTGCAAGTCATGAGTGTAGGAGCTCCCCCTAAATGTGTGAATGGGAATTTGAATTTCCAAATTTGACATGAAAAGCCAAAATTCACACATTGGAGTGAAATAGGGCTCCCCCTACATCCATGGCTGCTGTGGGGCGCTAAAAAAGTGTCACAAGAATATACGTGATGTATATGAACCTGTCTCAACACAAATCATAGTGCTTGCTGTCAGAGCAGCCCGGCACTGCCGGCCTGGAGGCCAGTACTGCCTGCGGAAGCACAAGCACAGCCACACAACGTACTATAAATAAAACTGAAAGTAAACTAAGACAAGCAAAATATATATGAGAGAGTACATGTCCACAAATGACACAAATCAAGTACTTAAGTGACAATATTACAATAAAGTAGTTTGAATGTTGCTCTCTCATCTCACAAACTAAGAACTGAAAAACTAAGATAACTAGCAGCAGCTGCTCCTCCACGACCGTCGAAGATGTTGTACCCCCTTCACTTAGTAATTCTCCCCCTTTGGCAACAAGTCACCAAAAAAACAGAAAAATAAAGCAAAGAGAGATACAAACTAGTCGCTGTCCTCCTCCATGTGGTTCTCATCATCATCATCTTCATCTTCCTCATCATCTTCCTCATCATCATCTGGAGGTGAAGAGAAGTGAATACCAGGAGGTGAAGCACGCTTGCTCAACCTCCTAGTCTGGGGCTGCTGAGTCTCCTCCTCCTCCTCATACTCATCATCTAAATCACCACCATCATATGTGGACTCCTCACTGAGCTCTGGTGGAGGTGGAGGTGTAGGTGGAGGAATCTGCCTGAGGCCCTGCTCCTGTCTGAGCTGCCTGATCTCTAGTCTGGTCTGGTAAGCATGGTTATTGGCATAAGAGATGCCGCTAAAGATCTTCTTCAAAATCCTTCCAAGCTTACCCTTCTTCCTGCCTCTGGTAGCTGCTCTGGAGGACTTAGGAAGGTTAGGAGCTGCTGCCCTAGTCCTGGTACTGCCCCTGGGAGGTGTCTGAATCTCCTCCTGAACTGTGGAAGAGACAGCCTTCTTTGCTCTGAAGGGCTCATGTGTTGTGTCCTTGTAGAAGATTTTCTGTCACCATCTCAATTATGAACATTAGGTAGGGAGCATAAGGAAGCCCCTTCCTGGCATCATCAGCAGCAAGGAAAATCTCATCCCAAAGAAAGCGAGACACTGAAAAGGGTGGAGCTCCACCTCTCATCCTCCTAAGTACATTCTTCGAAAAAGCATAGAGGTTTGAGGCGGATCCCACCTTGGGATAGAGAGTGGTCCTGAAGAGGTTGTTCAGAATGTAATATTTGCTCCTTAGCCCCTTCAGAAGACCATCTGCATACTGAGGCTCAATGTACAGCTGGGAAATCTCCTCATTTGATAGACCTCTCTCATCATGAATGTTAGAGCAGGCTCTGTCATCTTCTCCAAATCCAAGGAGACGGGCAAAAGTCACATAGTCCAATCTGTAGTGCATGCCCTCTGTCATCCAGTGCATTACCATATCTTCCCTGTCCAGATAGTAGGTGGAGTAGAACTGATAGATGATCTCTGAGTTCCACCCATTCTGGAATCCCATCCAGTGATACATGCCAAGCTCCCTGCACTGATCAATGACCCTGTCAAATACAGGATCTCTCTTGTTCTCCAAGTGCTCCCAATCAACATACTTCATCTTGATGATCTTGGGCCTGACAGCATGGAACAGGACTGTGGAGTAGTAGTCAGAGTGGAACACATTCCAGAATCTATAGTCAACACCCATGTATTTTGGCACATCATAGGGATAGATGGCCCTCTGCTCCTGTACAGTCCTCCACTGATTCTGATAACCCACCCTTTGTCTGGGTCGGGTGTCCTGAGGCTCTCTAGGAACAATCTCCTCATCAATCTCAGCGAGGTGGTAAGCATTGAACAACCCAAGATCTGGAGGTGTCCAGGGACACACACCATTACTGATTGTTCTTCCTGCCATCTGAAACTCACTCTCCCTCCTGATCCTTTCCCTAGGATTCAAGCCATCATCAGCACCATCACGTCTCCTCTTCGAACACGGGCCTTTGTCCTTGGCCCCTTTCCTCTAGCACCAGCACTCGATCCACCGGTGTCCATCTATGCATTTAAAAGAGAGAAGGTTAAGTTGCTGCACTTAGAATAGTAGCTGGAACTCTAGTGGAGAGATTAAGTCAAAATCTAGAGTCAATGGTTGATTAGAGGTGCATATGCATTGGTGCTGCTGCCCAGAGGCCGGCATTGCCGGCCTGGAGGCCAGCACTGTCGGCCTGGTGCAGGCAACCCCAATACAAGCATTTCTAATCCGCCATGGAATCTAAGTTTTGACCAAATCTAACTACTAGAGATACATCACCATACATAATGCAACTACTAACAACCTAAATCTCATCTCAGAAACCATACATTGCATAGATCGACCCAAGTTAGGGTTTCAATTTATTACCTTTGAAATAGAGGGAAGGAGACGAAGAAGGCCAGGCTTGAATGGAGCTTGACGCAGGGAGGAAGATCCTCCACACCTCCTCCAATGGCAGCACCTCCAAAGGGGCAGCACTGCCGGGGAAGAAGAGAGGGACCTCCGGGCCCCCTAGGTCTCCTTAGGGTTGAGAGAAGAGAGGAGAGGTGTTTCTGTTGAAGGGATATGAGTTGGGATGGAGTCCCCTCGGGCTAGGGTTGGAAAGATAAAGCAAAACCCGAGGGCTAGGACTTGGTCCCGACAGGCTCGGTTCCTTTAAGTCCCAGCACTGCCAGACCCCCCCCCCCCCGGGCACTGCTGGCCTGGCCAGGTAGTGAGGCACTATGCCACCTTCATACTATATATTTATGCACTTGTGGACACATACCCCTTGCCATGTGCTGGTCAGTAAGCAAATCAACAACCATACTATGACCAACACATTCAAGTTTCTTTCAAAATGGGTTTTGAAACACATAATTGAAGTTTTCAAAGTTTTGCCTAAGTCGCTAGGTGGACAAACAAATGTGTGCTATAGATCAAACCACGTTACGAGAGTCAAGTATATTCAGCTCACTACGCAAAGCACAAAACCTTGTCTCATCGAGATGCTTGGTGAAGATATCGGCTAGTTGCTTTTCGGTGCTCACATGGCGAATTGCGATATCTCCTTTTAATTTGTGGTCTCTCAAGAAGTGATGACGGATGTCTATGTGTTTGGTTCTAGAGTGACTAACCAGGTTGTTTGCAAGTTTGATGGCACTCTCGTTGTCACACAAGAGAGACACCTTGGTGAATTGACATCTGAAATCTTTTAAGGTTTGCCTCATCCAAAGTAGTTGAGCACAACATGCGCCGGCTGCAACATACTCGGCCTCGGCGGTGGAAAGGGCTACACAATTTTGCTTCTTAGAACTCCAAGACACTAGGGTCCGTCCAAGGAATTGACACGTCCCCGAAGTGCTTTTTTGGTCTACTTTGCAACCGGCGTAATCGGAATCCGAATACCCAAGCAGATCGAACTTAGAGCCCTTAGGATACCATAAGCTAAGGTTAGGAGTGAAAACTAGATATCTCAAGATTCTCTTAACGGCCACTAAGTGGCACTCTTTCGGGTTAGCTTGAAATCTAGCACACATGCACACACTAAGCATTATGTCCGACCTAGATGCACATAAGTAAAGGAGAGAGACGATCATGGAACGATATACCTTTATGTCCACGGATTTCCCTCCTTCATCAAGATCAAGATGTTCATTAGTTGGCATGAGAGTCTTGATTGGCTTTGCATTCACCATATCAAACTTTCTCAACATATCATGGGTGTACTTGGTTTGGCATAGAAAAGTCCCTTCCTTGAGTTGCTTGATTTGAAAACCGAGGAAGAACTTTAGCTCACCCATCATAGATATCTCAAATCTCTTAGTCATGATCCTACTAAACTCGTCACAAAAGGATTGGTTAGTACTACCAAATATTATGTCATCGACATATATTTGGCACACAAAGATATCATTATTGACTTTATGAGTGAAGAGAGTTGGATCCGCTTTGTCTATTTCAAAGCCTTGTTTGAGTAGAAATTCCTTAAGGCATTCATACCATGCTCTTGGTGCTTGCTTAAGCCCATAGAGCGCCTTATGGAGCTTGAAGACATGATGAGGGAACTTGGGATCTTCAAAACCCGGTGACTGCTCAACATACACCAATTCTTGGATAGGGCCATTGAGGAATGCACTCTTCACATCCATTTGTTGAAGCTTGAAGTCATGATGGGTAGCATAGGCTAGAAGCATTTGAATTGCTTCAAGTCTAGCCACCGGTGCATATGTTTCTTCAAAGTCCAAGCCCTCCACTTGAGTAAAGCCTTGAGCCACCAATCTTGCCTTGTTCCTTGTCACCATGCCTTGTTCATCTTGCTTGTTGCAGAAGACCCACTTGGTTCCAATCACATTAGTGTTGGGTCTTTCCACCAAGGACCAAACTTGATTTCGCTCAAAGTTGTTGAGCTCTTCTTGTATAGCCATCACCCCATCCGGATCATCTAGAGCTTGCTCAACCTTGAGAGGTTCCAAAGAGGAGACAAAAGAGTAAAACTGATAAAAATTTGCCAAATGTGAATGAGTAGTTACCCCCTTTCAGAGACTCCTAAGTATATTATCGACGGGATGATCCTTTTGAATTGTTTGCCTCAAACTTGGGTATTCTGTGGCTTCTTGTTGTTCAGCTTGGTCATCATAATCATGCTCTTCAAATATAGGTTGTAGGTTCCTTGGAGTAGCAGGTGAGGGGTTGACTGCTTCCTATCTGCTAGGGCCGGCAGTGCCGGCCTCTGGCCCGGCATTGTCGGCCTCAGGGGCAAAGCCCTGACCAGGGAGCACTGCTGGCCCATCTTCTTCCAATCTTGGGGCAGTAGCATCACCATCTTGAGGTTCCACTTCTGTGGCCTGTCTTCTTGTGGCCTCATGTCACCAATGGCCAAGTTCTTGATAGCATGGTGGTTCCTCATTACCTACAATCACTTGATCAATTTGCTCTATTTGAGAGCTGTGACATTCATCAAATGTCACGTCTATCGCGATTTCAATTTTCCTAAGGTCTTGTTGAATACACGATAGGTATGCTCATTTGATCCATAACCAAGAAGAAAATTTTCATCAACTTTAGGTGCAAAACACTTGCACCCAAAAACTCTAAAGTATGACACCTTTGGTTTGTTACCGGTTAGAAGCTCATATGAAGTCTTCTTCAAGATCTTGTGTAAGTAGAGCCGGTTGATGGCATGGTAAGCGGTGTTGACGGCTTCAGCCCAAAAGATATCCGAAGTCTTGTACTCATCTAGCATTGTCCTTGCCATGTCAATGAGTGTCCGGTTCTTCCTCTCTACCACACTATTTTGTTGAGGGGTGTATGGAACTGAAAACTCATGCTTGATGCCCTCATCATCAAGGAACTCTTCCACTTGAGTGTTCTTGAATTCGGTTCCATTGTCACTTCAAACTTTCTTGATTTGGAAACCGAATTCTCTTCGTGATCTTCTAATGAAGGTTTTCACCTTATCTTGCACTTGTGCCTTATCATACATGAAAAACACCCAAGTGAAACGAGTAAAGTCATCAACAATAACTAAACCATGTTTGTTACCGCCAATGCTTATGTAGGCCACCGGTCCAAAGAGATCCATGTGAATTAGCTCCAATGGTTGTTTGGTGGAGACAATGCTCTTGGATGGGTGAGGTGCACCTACTTGCTTTCCGGCTTGGCAAGCGCTACAAATTCTATCCTTCTCAAAATGAACATTGGTTAGTCCAAGAATGTGTTCATCTTTTAGGAGTTTGGCCAAGTTCCTCATCCCAACATGGGCTAGTCGGCGATGTCATAGCCAACCCATGCTAGATTTTGCCACTAAACAAGTCTCAAGCTTAGCTTTACTTTTGTTGAAATCAACTAGGTAGAGCTTGCCCTTCAAGCGACCCGTAAAGACACTAGAGGAATCCTCCCTCTTAAAGACTTCCACACCCTTATCCATAAAGAGACAATTGAAGCCCATCTCACACAATTGAGAAACGGACAACAAGTTGTAACTCAATGAATTCACATGTAATACATTTGAGATGGAATGATCAAGAGTAATAGCAACTTTACCAAGTCCAATCACTTCCCCTTTGGAGTTGTCACCAAAGATGATATTCTCACTTGCATTTGAAGTTGTAGAATATGATGAGAACATACTCCTTTCTCCGGTCATATGATTTTTACATCCACTATCAAGCACCCAACTTGATCCACCGGAGGAGTATGCCTACAAAACAAATTAGTTCCTAGATTTAGGTCCCCAATCAATCTTGGGGCCTTGCATGTTAGTCACAACAATTTTTGGAACCCAAATGTTCATGCTTCTCTTATCATGTTTCTCATCACCCACAAATTCAGCAATGACTTTACTACGGTCATTGCACTTCAACACATAGCATGAGGACAAACTTCCTTGAGGTGACCTTGTCTTGGGTTGATAGGCAAACTTGTTTTTGGCCACCTAAATTGAGTCCTTGGGTTTCTAAGAAACCTACTTTTGCTGGGGCATCCTCTTGGCATGGACTTTGGCTTTAGCTTGATCAGGTGAAGCACTGGTAGCCTTCCCTTTATTGGGGCGCGACACTACCGGCCTATGGTCCAGCAGAGCTGCTGTCTGTGCAGGCTTATCTGCACCAATGCTTCCCTTCTTCTCAAACTTGACACACTCAATGCCTTTGACCATTTTTCTACCATTGGTTTTACCTTCTTGAGTGTGACCAAGCCCATCTTTAATTGATGGATGCCTTTCATCTTTGTATTGGATTTTCTTGGACTCAACCTTGTCTTTGTCATTCTTCTTTGAAACTGAGATGACATTGTTGAGCCTTGCTGTTTCTTTCTTCATGGCCTCCATGTTGGAAAGGTTAGTGGAATAATCATTCAAATCAATATTATAGCATTTTCCATAACCTTGACTAGTGGATGGAGAAGAGGCATCATTTACCTTAGTGAGATGTGAGTTGCTCTCCCAAAGAAGGTTGTATTGTCCCTCAAGCTCTTGATGCTTTTCACTTAAGCCACAATGCTTTTGCTTGAGTTCACTATACTCCTTATTAGTGAGAGCATGAACTTCTTTTTCCTTAGCCAAAGCCTTGGTCAAAGATCTCACCTCACTCCTTTCTAATGCAAGGGCTTCCTCACTAGCAATGTAGAGATCCTCTTGTTTAATAAGAGTCTTTTCTATAGATGCTAGCTCTTCCTTGGTTGCCTCTAATTCATCCATTAGATTAGCAATAAATATTTTGGTCTTGACATCCATATTTTTAGTTATTTCATTGATTTCTTCATCACTAGATTCATCATCACTAGTGCAATCACTAGAATCACTACTAGAGATGTCTTTGGGGGGAGGAGTTATGGGTTTCGGTTTTGATTTTACCTTCTAACCCTTTGCCATGAGACAAATGTGAGGGGAGCCTTCATCATCATCGAACATGTTGTTGAAGAGCCTTGATGAAGTAGATGGCTTGTGAATGGCAATTGTTGCCATCTCCTCATCCTCACTTGTGGTCTCCTCTGATGAGTCCCACTCATGCCCAATGTGTGCTTCACCCATAAATCTCTTGCTCTTCTTGTGGTCACCCTTGTCTTCCCTCTTGCCTTTGCCAAATTTGTTGTCTTTCTTCTTATTTGGGCAATCGACAATGAAGTGTTCGATGCTACCACACTTGTAGCAAGTTCTTGACTTCTTGTTGGGGAACCTTCTCTTCATGAGCTTGTACCCATTCTTCTTTAGGCCCTTGTTGAATCTTCTTATGAATAGAGCCATGTCATCAATGTTTTTGGCTTGCTCATCTTCACTTTCACCGTCACTTGACGTTGGAGCTTCGGGTTGATGCTTGATGGCCTTGGTAGCTTGAGCTTTGCTTGAAGTAGCTTGCTTGCTGTTTTTGGAACAGCTAGGGGTTGATTTTCTTGTGCTCTTGTTTTCCTTGAGAGCCACATCCTTGATCTTCATGCCCTCCAACCTTTCTTGCATCTCTCCAAGCTTCTTCCTTTCTTGTGCTTCTTCTCTTTGTAGATCAAAAGTGATGATCCTTCCAAGCACATCACTTGGTGTGAAGTACTCGAACTTCTTCTTGTCTCTAATCAATGTCACCATGGTTTCATTTCTTGGGGAGTAGGCTTCAAGCATGATTTTAACAACCTTGTGGTCATTGACTTCTTCTCCACCAAGGCCTCTAATCTTGTCAACAATGGTCATCAATCTATCAAACATTTCTTGTGGCCCTTCACCTTCATTGATCACAAACCGGTTGAGCTTGGCCATCAACAAATCAATCTTGGACTGCCTCACTTTGCTCACACCTTCATGTGCAAGATGCAAGGTGTCCCATATCTCCTTGGCAACCTCCAAGCCCATGACCTTGTTGTACTCATCATCATCCAATGCACTTAGCAACACACTAGTTGCTTGTGCGTTGAGTTGTATGTAGCGGAGCTCGGTGGTGGTGGGGCTTGTAGGGTCAACCGAAGGATCACATCCTTTGTGAACAATTTCCCAAGCACCGGGGTGAAGACCTACAAGATAAGCTTTCATCAAGTGTTTTCACTTGGCAAAGTTGGTCCCATCGAAATGAGGCAACTTGCCGGCGGGAACATGAAATAGAGGTTTATACTCATGCTTAGAAATGGATGAATAATCAAAGAATATGACGGAGTATTTCTTGCTGCCGTCATCCTTCTTCTTCTTATCATCCTTCTTCACAATCTTGGAGGCATGGTATGATTCATCATCATCTCCGTCGAAGCTACTTGATTCAACCTCCACTTGAGAGGCTTGTGCTTTGCTCTTCATTAGCTCCTCCTCCTTCGCCTTGAGATCCTTCTTGAGTGCTCTTACTTCTCTTCTATGGAGCTTCTCGACAAGCTTCAAGCTTTTGGCTTCATTGATAGCTTTTTCTTCTTTTTGCAATTTCTTGCCTTCTCTTCTCAATCTTCTAGCTTCTTCTCTTCTTGCAATCTCTCCAGCGGATATACCAGCAGTGGTCTGGTACTCGTTCGTGTCAGTGCTCTCATCGCTGCTTGAGGTCTCATGCAAGTCCACCTTCTTGGGATCAACCATCACAACATTTCCCTCTTCGGCCATTACCTCACACGGTTAAGTGTTTTTTGAGGTAACCTTGCTCCGATACCACTTGTAAGGACCTGAATAGCCTAGAGGGGGTGAATAGGCATGTTTAAAAACAAACTTGACACTTGCTGTCAGCATAGGGCCGGCACTGCCGGGCTCTAGGCCGGCACTGCCGGGGTGGCCGGCATTGCTGGTCTCTGGGGCAGCAGTGCTGGTCACCTGAACAGAATTGAGCAAAATTCAAAAAGTAAAACTAGAATGGAAATTGTGGCTGAATCAAAACCTTCCTAGAGGTGTAGGGAACCTCTAGCACCACCTGAAAGTGGTAGCAACACACCTACGGAGTAGATCGGGTCCAAACCCTAGAAATCACCTTGCACACAAGATATATGAAAGTAAAGTAACAAGCACACGGTGACACAAGATTTGACCCATGGTTTAGCTCGCCACTTAGGCTTGCCTACGTCCACGTTGTTGAGGTGTGCCACACAAGGCTGAAGCTCGCCACAAAGGCTTGCTCTTTCCTCGGTCTCAAGTCAAGAGAATGAACCCTTGAGATGAGGGGCAATGTATTAGCAAATTGGTGGTGTTACAAACCTCCCTTGGCTGCCACACAAGTTGGCAAGCTCAAGGGCGATGCCTAGCCGGCTAGGAGCAAAGCTCCAAGAGTAACAAACTCAAACCGCCGGCCACCACGCGAACCAAATGCTTGTAGGAGTTGAAGATCCGAGGGAGAATCTTCTTCTCAAGCTTGGAGGCTCAATCTCTCAAAGGTTGATTGGAAATCAATGGGGGAGAGTGGTTGAGCACCAAGGGGGAATGAAGAGCAAGAAGAGAGCTCCTTTTTTCTGTTTTCTGCAAAGTGTGAGAGTGAGAATAGCAAAACTAGCCGTTGGGGGAAAGTGAGGAGGTGTTTAAATACCCCTCACTGCTAACAGGCTCAACAAGTGGCGGCAGTGCCGGCCTGGGCAGAACAGCAAGGTATAGATCTTCAAGTAGCGGGCTGATTTACCCACTATGTATGTGGAGGTGTGATGTATTTGGATAGATATTGCATTTGGTTCACTTGTTGGCATGCGTGTTGAATCCCTCTTAATAGTACGGCATACCTAACTCAATTTCAAAGTATAAAAGAATTTAAACTCCTTTGAGCTTGTTGCCATGCACTTTTGTAATTGGAGGGGTCCACCAACCTATTCATCAACCTCCTTAAGTTTAACCTGCTTGTCATACTTGTAAAATCTCATTAGTTCTCTAATTGCGTTGTCATATAACCAAAACCCACTTAAGGCTTGATTGCACTTTCAAAGAAAGCTTGGCATAAACTGTAAAAATCCTCTCTAATTGTTGCCCAAGAAGCTTTAAGAAACTCATTACTAAATCCATCTGGCCCTGGTGATTTTTCATTTGGTAATTGTTTGATGACTGCATCAATCTCTACTGAAGAGAAAGGCTGAAAGGTCCTAATCCAAGGCTAGAGGGGGGTGAATAGCCTAAACTAAAATTCTAAAAACAAACTCAACAACAAGTTAGACAACAAAGAGGCGAAGCTAGGATTGCACTAGCCTACAAGGGGATGCGAAGCCTCCTAACCACAAATGCTAACCTAATAGCTCTAGTTCACTCAACTTCTACACAAGCTAAGCACAACCTAATATACTACTTGCAAGAAGAAGAAAGTAATGCAAGAGATGAGTAGGGTGATTATACCGCCGTGTAGAGGTAGAGAGTCAATCAAGTGATCACCAAGAAACCCAATCAATCACAATGATGAACAAGAGGTTGACACTTGATTTTTCTCCCGAGGTTCACTAGTTTGCCAACTAGCTACGTCCTCGTTGTGTCGGCTCACTCACTAGGAGGTTCACGAGCTCATTGGCATCACACGCCAAACCCGTCACCGGGTTCCGCACAACCAACACAAGATGAGGGCACTCAAAGACACGAGCAATCCACTAGAGTTACCTTTGTGATCTCCCGCGGGGAAGGCACAAGAACCCCTTACAATCACCACTTGTGGTCGACGAAGCACAATCACCAAGCTTCTAGAATCCACACCGCAGCACCAAACCGTCTAGGTGATGGCAATCACCAAGAGTAACAAGAAATCCACAGCGAAAACGCCTCCCAAGTGCCACTAGATGCAAGCTATATGCGAAATGCACCTGGATCACTCAATCTCTTTTGGAATTTCACTAACCAAGCATGGAGATGAGTGGGAGGGAGAGTGCTCAGCTCTAGAGGGTCTCAAGATGATCAAATGTGCGAGAGAGACAACCCCAAGCCGGCCAACACATATTTATAGACCTCCCTCAAAGCCACTAGCCGTTAGGCTGATAAGTTGGCGACGGACGCTCTTCAAAGGTGCGACGGACGCTCCGTTGCAGCGTCCGACGCCCTGTTAGACATAGTCGTTGGGCTGAAGCGAGTGCGACGGATGCTCCATCGACAGCGTCCGACGCTTGGCCCCTCAGCGTCCGGTGCCTGTCTGCGAGCTCTCTGGAAGCCCAACGGACGCTCCACCATTTTTGTCGCCGATCCAACGGACAACGTCCGTCGTGAGTCGAAGAATCCCTGGAACACATTGGAAGGCCGACGGACGCTCGGGGTCAGACTCCCAGCGTCCGACGCCAACGTCCACTACGATGGACAGCGTCCGACGCCCTGATCTTCAGCGTCCGACGCCATCGTCCGACGCCATTTCTTGTCTGAAAACTTGTTGCTTCCTTTTTCATTCTTGCTCCAAGGTGCCAAGCACTAAGAATCCTTTTTAGTGAGCAGGTCTTGGCATGTTTCACTTGTCTTTTATCATGGTGTATGTCACTAGGTCCTAAATTCATATGCAATATAGATAACACCTAGTGACACTTGCCAAACCGCAATCACTTTTGCATTTCCCCTCTTAATAGTACGGTTGTCTATCCTAAATGTGATCACACCCACTTGGAGTCTTGATCACTAAAAGAAAAGCCCTAGCTTATACCTTTGCCTTGATTTCCTTAGGGTCTTTTCACTTTCCTTCTTCTCCAAGTGTGAGCTCTTGCACCATTTAGCTTCCTTGATTGCTCCACCACTTGTCATCATCTTTCTTAAGTGTACTAAACCTACTCAACCACTTAGAGCTAGGTTAGTACTTAGGCTTCATCAATTACCAAAATCACCATGGAGCCTTCAAAGGCTCTTGCAAAAACTCGAGACCATCTCTCCTTTGAATGATGGCTGATGGCTCAATACCGAACCTTGTGAATTCTGACTTCCCTAATTTTTCCTTAAATTCTTCCCACAATAGTTGTTCTTTATCTTTGTGTGTTGTCAAAACTGAGTCATCATTTTTTTTGAGCTGTTTGATTGAGTTCCCCCTCATCCTTATAGTGGTATTTGCATGAAAGAACTTTGTAGTTGCATCTCCTAGTTTCACCAACTTGATGTTTCCTCTCTGCTTCCAATAAATCCTCTGATGCTCTAACAAAATGAGCAACTTATTTCTTAGAGCTGCTCTAAAATTCCATTCACGCAGGCTTAGGTCCCTACACTCCTCCAAGGTATCCAGGACCTGAATGATGACTTTGATATTTTCATTTACTCCTTTGATACTTGATATTGAGGCATGTTTTTCTTTTAGTGCTTTCCTTAGTTTCTTGAATTTTGTAGTGATGATCTTAGCGTGATCTGAGTGAGGATTGGGAGAACCCCAAACTTGTCCAAGGATTTGCTGAAAGTCTTGGAATTGCAACCAGAAATTTTCAAACCTAAAAGCTTTGGGTCTTGGAATTTGTGTCGAAATATTAACTAGGCAAGGACAATGATCTGATGGTGACATTTCTAAACTTTTGACCGAAGTGTCAGGATATTTCAGGTTCCAGGAACTTGACGTGAAAGTCCAATCAAGCTTTTGTAGAAGTGGGTTGGGTTGCATATTGGACCATGTGTACTTTCTGCCCTGCAGAACTATCTCATTTAGGCCCAGAGCACTAATGGCATCATTGAACATGAACATCTCATGGATATCACCTCCTTCTCTGTTTCTATCCTCTGGGCTTCTCATCAAAATTAAAATCCCCTGTAATCAGCCAATCTATTTCTTCAGGCATCTGAATTTGTTTCAGCCAATCTGTGAAATTCCTTTTCCCTTCTGAGGTGCATGGCCCATATACATTTGTTACAATCAAAGTATCATTATTGAGCATCGATGTGAATTCCACAGAGATGGCAAAATCATTAGAGAAAACTAGCTCTCCACTGAAAAACCTGCTTTTCCAAGCTGTAAGGATCCCTCCAGAGGCTCCTATTGATGGGAGAAACTCAAACCTGTCAAAAGCTGGTGGACAGAAATTCCGGACAAAAGAGGCATGAAAGTCCTCTTTTTTTGTTTCCTGGAAACAAATTATATCACAAGCCGAGTTTACAATTTTTTCTCTGGTAGCACTCCATTTATCGCTAGACTTAATCCCTCTCACATTCCAATTCAAAAGGTTCCAGCTTCTATTTCTGTTGTGTTCCATTATAAACAAAAAGAGAGCAAGAGCAAAGCTTGGCATTCAAATAACAGAGCCAGCAAATGAATGAAGTAGCATCTGCCACCGCAACATCTGTCACAACAGCATCCATTGACATGCAAAATTTAGTGACTTCAGATTTCAAAAACACAACATCATAAAGCATCCATATCCAGGGTTCCTCTGCTATTATCATGTCCCAACTCTGATTCAGCCATAACAAATTGCAATACATAGTGCATAGAACTGACCCATAGTTAGTACAAAGTTCATAATGTTTCAAACCCATAGTGTCCATGCAAAAGCAGAAACTAAATTGTAACACCCCAGGTGTTACGAGCTTGCTTAGCACCTAGTTTAAGACATAAGAAAATTATCAAGGCGAGTTTTTCAGTTTTAGAGTTAAACTCGCATAAAACGCTAATTAAAATCCCGACAACAAAAATAGCCGTGTCGTTCTAATTGTTTGGCACGGAAAACATTTTTATAAACAAAATAAAATATAACTTGTATTTAATACTTGAATAAAATTTGAAGTACAAGTGGAGCAGATGAATGAAACTTTGCTTTTGAGAAACTGATGTCGTTAACTAGTGTGTTTGAAATTAAAATTAGCTTTGTTATGACGCAAACAAAAATCTGAAGTTATATATATATAAAAGAGTTATATATTTTGGTAATTTAGTTTGTACAAAATAATTAAATATTACCTGAATATTTTGTTCGTGCGGTTTAGTGTGAACATAGAGCTATCGTATGTAATATATGCTGATGGAAGTTAATGAGGTTCAGAGCTTTTAATCGTCGACAAAAGGTGTTGTTGTGCACGCCCATGTCGCGTCGTCTCACGAGCAGGCACGCAGCCAGCAAAGCCACGCGATGCCCATGTGTTCCGCTACTGCTCGCTGCATCATGGTCGTCCGGTCCCAGTCATAGTGCCGATGCGATGCTCCTTTGCCTAGCTTGTCCCGCTAGCCGCCGTCGACGAGCCTCTGCGGGTATGGTGGTTCGAATTCATGCACGTCGCTCCAATCTCTCCCTGCTCGTGTCTCCTTGTCCCCTGCCTTGCCTTTTTGAGGACGTCGAGCCTTACGATGCTTCCCTCCCTCCCTTTGTACAGCTCTGGCTCAGCTTCGCTCTCTCTACTCTCGTTCTTGCGTGTGCAGCCACCATGGTTGTGCGAAGCTCGAGCTCGTCGCTGCTCTGCTGCTGCTGCTCGCAAGCAAGGAAGGACCAAGCTCAGCTGCTGCGTGCTGCTAGCTGCTAGCTGCTGCGCTGCCTTGCTGGCCGCAAGAGCCAGCTACTACCCCGCTATGGCCGGCTCCGGCCACCAGGACTGCTCCCGTGCACTCAGCTCTGTTCGTAGGAAGAAGAGAAGGGTGAGAAAATAGAATAGAAACCTTTCCAGGGTTCTCAATGTAAATCCCTCTCTCATATGAATAGTGTTGCATAGTGCTAAAGTGCTGCAGATGGATTAGGGAAAAGTGCAGGGTCTTGTTTGTAAAGTGTTTGTCTTATATGTCTTTTCTTTTTCTTTATTGTTTTAATTAGCAGAAACTTTAGAAAATCATAATAAATCATAGGAAAATCAGTAAATAGAAAATGAATATGTTTTGGAATCCTTGAGAGTATACCTATGCAGCAGAGTAGTAAAGTGATACATGTTAGTACATGTTTTTGCTATTTTTTTATCTTTGATAATTAGTGTTAAATTCATATATATAGTTCTGATGCTCCAAATGATGTGAAATTTTAATGATAGTCTAGTGATGCCATGTGTGTGCTGTGATAAAAATTTCATGTCCAGTGTATGCAGTATGATAGAGTTATTGATTTAACTTGTATGCTGCTCATTAAATGATTTTAAATGTCCTATAAATAATTTATATATCCAAAAATATGAAACATGGTTCCAAAACCTTGCTATGATGTCTTTATATCATGTTGCGACATAATATGGCTATATGTTTACAGAACATGTAGAGTTTTAGATTTATCTTGCTCTCACACGTTTTCTTGCAATAGCAAATTGTCTTTTTCATAGTATTTAAATTATAAAATCTGAGTATGTGAAATTTATGCAATAGCCATGTTTCAGTAACACCTATCACTCATAAAAATATCAGCCCCAAACTAGTTAGTCTTATATGGCATTAAAAATAGCATGTATGTTTAATAAGAAATTGATAAGCGTATAACTATGTTACGTGTTGCCTGTTCTATGCATTCATATATTGCACTGCATATCATAATAGGAACGATGATGGATCGATGGATCAACCGGAGGAATTGGTGTTAACCAAGAGGATGGCACTATGGTGATCATGTCCTAGTGATGGAATGCTAACTTTTGGTTAATTCTTACCCAGGCAAGCCCCGGTGCATAACCCCTACTATTATGTACTTTATTAAATGTTTATGCATTAAGTTTTAAGGAGTTGAATGAAGCCCACTTGCATATATCTCCTTATCCTATGAGTCGTACTAGTATGACAGGATCGTGTAGATTGCTCCGCTACAGGTTTTCGGTAGAAGTCGAGTGATTGCCCGTCACTTGCGAGAGATAGGAAATATATTATTGTTATCATATTACTATCTTATGGAATATATATGAATAATAATTGGAGACCGAGCGGGACCCTACTTGGATTGGATTGGGACTTGGCTGCGTTGTCCCGCTTGTGTCGATTAGGAACCGTCCGTTGCTGTGGATGGTAGTCAGGTCACAGACTTATTATCCTGAGCACATACTTGCTTATGGGAGTAGGAAGACTTGTTACTCTCTTGTCTTGGGTTTCGGCTCTATCTAGATCTACTGTTACCGGTGGTTTTGGGTGGAGGTCTAAGCACTGCACTGAGTCCGGGACTCGGGTGCAGGGGCTTAGAGTCCCAGTTTGGACGGGGACCTGGACCCCTAGACAGGAGAGTGGTAGGTTGGTCTTGTCTATGTCCGAGGCATGGATGAGGCGTGTGTTTTGGGGTACCCAACTAGGCTACATTGATTCGCGAATCGCCACGCTATGCGGTACGACTTAACTATGGTCTAGCACCGTAGTAAGAACGGGAACAAGAAAGATGATAAAATGGTTCTGATTGCTTACCACGTGCTTGGAAGTAGAATAGGTGCTTACCGAGAATGATTGAGTACTCAGGGTTTTATTTCCCCCTGTTGCAGGTGACAGGTGGATGCTAGCGCTAACTCTTGTGTGTGGAAACCTCCTGGTGGGCTCAGCTAGGATTTCTATTTACGCTGCGATTGTAGTGTTTAATTATAAACCTCACCAAATGTTTTTATAAGGAAAAGTTTTATAACCTGTTATCATATCATGTATATAAATATTCACCGTGTTCATGCTTCACCTTATCTTAAATATATCTTTATTTCCACTGTAACTCTGATCATATGTTTATTTCTCCGCTGCAAGATAAAAATTGTGAATCTGAAATGTATAAACTCATGTACATATAAATTGTTTAAATTCTGTTGATGTATTCCACTTATGTAATACTCTGATATTGTAATCAAGTAATGTATGAAATGGTTAAGAATGTTGTAAGCTTTATTCACTCGTTTATGATCCTGATGAAAAATGTGAATCTTCGAGTTCTCCCACTGGGTGTGCTCGACAGAATTGCTCAGTTTAGTGCTCTTCCGAAGTACTTAGTGTCTAAATGGAAGACAAGTACTCCGGAAGCGTGTTAAATTAGGCGGTTCTGCCACATAAATGACTTAAAACAAAATATTGAGCTGAAATTGCTCAATCCTTCTATGAGACGGATGCTTTCCACTTTAGCTATTGTTGTCTTCATTTTGCTTCTCATCCTTCTTGTACTTCTTTACTGGTCCCCCCAGTCTTCTTCTTTTTTGGGCCTATCTTCTTCTGCTCCTTTCTTGCCAATAGTACTTCATCTGTAAGTTCCTCCTCTTCCATCTGACAGAACTCTGTCCCTAGCTTTCTGATAACCTGAGTGGACAGGGTTGGAGGGTTAGGTGTGCATGTGTTACATCTCCTGTCTAAGCATGCACCTTTTCTGAACCCGCCACTTACCTACTTAACTCTGCTACTTCTCAGGTTAGTGTCCACCATTGGGCAACTTATTTTTGTTGTCCCCTTCCTTGGAGGAGTCACCAGCTCCTGCAAGTCCTCCATTGTCTCCTTCCCTTTTCCCCCAGTTACCTTGTCATTGTCAAAAGCTGAGGTACAGGAGATTTGTTTAGGACATTTTTTTGGAATATGAAAATCAATGACCCCAGCTTCTATGCCCAAACATGAGACAACTTTTGATGATAAAAAACTTCTTGCCCATTGAAATAGATCAGGTGACAAAAGCATGACAGAAAAAAATTGGCCCATTGGATGGGGATGGGAACATGCAGGCATTCAGCATTACCTTGAGCCAAAAAGTTGTCCCATAGCCTTGTTGCCTCAGCTAACCTGGACCTCTCCATCCAAACCGGGTCAGCTTCAGGTGCATGGATCAGAGCCATCCCCACATTAAGTTGCTGGGCCTGTAACTCTGGGACTTCCAGGTCCTCCTCCCCCATTAAAACCATTTGTTGAACACCATGATTCACCTGTCCTTCCAACATTTGATCTGGGCCTTCTTCTGCAACAAACCCTGCTTGCACATTCCCTTCTCCATGCAATTCATCAATTATTAGGTGTCCTTGGTTAGGGAAGCCAGGCTCCCCTGGCCCAACTAACTCATCCAGGTTAATATCATCAATGTGCATAATTTCTCTTGATTCTCATTTTCTTCCAACATTTCCTCTTCATTCATAAGCTCCTCTGGATCAAACTCATCTGGCCAAACATTCACTTGGACAACCTGAATGTGTTGCATGTCATAATCAGCAACTTGCATTAGGTTTTCTTCATCATCCAAAAGGTTTAAATCCACTTGTACTCCCTGTTGCTGCTGAACATTTACTATTGGGATCACAACCTCTTCTGCATTATTCTCAAGGAGGTCATTTATTTCTAGGAAGTCATCAGCTGCTAAAGGTTGGGCTGGGTTGATAATAACCTCAAAAGGATCATCCAACTGTTGTTGCCCTGGCTGATTAAGGTCAATCTCCATATCTTCTTCCACTGGCGGTGCAAAATTGAGGTTTGGACCCAAGCCCACCTCCTGTTCTTCTTGCTGAGGTTCTGGCCATAGCGCCCATCCTGCATTAGCACCCTCAGAATCACCTTATTGTTGGTTGGCATGTTCCTGCTCTTGCTCTTGGTTTTCTCCTTGTTCCTCCTCTTGATTCAACCCCGACCCATGGCCTGGCTCCCCCAAGCCAAAAAAAGTCAAAAGGAGTACCCACTGGTATTGGCTCGCATGGCATTGGATCCTCATCTTGTGGCCCTCCTCCTAGCAGCATGCTTTGCAACACCTCATATTGGATTGTCCAAGAATCACTCTCAAGACCTTGTGTTTCAGAGAAAACTATGAACTGCGACACAGATTGCAGGTCGACGACTCTAGCTTTCACTATCAATCTCACTAGACGACTCTTGTTATTCCTCCAATCCATAAACTTCCCAAAGGAAGAGAGAGCATTTTGTATATAGCGTTGCTCCCAATAGTCAGCAGGAAAGTTCAACAACATCAACCATACTTCCGTGTTGAAATATGCTCGCCTCCAGTTTCTACATTCATTGTGCTTAGTGAAGGTGAGGTGAACATATCTGAAAGGAATTGGGCTCAAGCTAACCAGGTTATCCCTATCAATGGAGTGCGCAAACCTGACTAGAGCCTGACCCAGAGTGGTAGGTTAAACCTCAGTGATATGGATTCGCCGCTCAACAAAGAACTCTCTTAAGACTTCATCAACCACAGGAAATGAATGACATTACCGGGCAGATGATCGATGGTGATTATGGCCAAATCTTCATTCAGCGGCGGCGGACGAGACGAGGCAACCGCGCGCACCATCGGCACTCGGTTCTCCACCTCGAGCCATTGCAGGTTTCTTGGGACAATCGGACAAGGATCAGCCCTCTGGAAGGCCATAGCCAACGACGGAGATGGCAAGGAGGTCGGTGGTGGCGATATAGACGTTGCTTGTGGTGGTTTGCTTTGCACCAGACCCTGCAGCACACTAGGGTTTTCTCTCTCAGAAGGCAAGGTTGCCGCGCAGGGAGAGCAAGAGTGAGCAGTAGGAGTAGGAGAAGGCAAAGAAGGAAAATCCAACGTCCACCGCATAGGATCCAGCATGTGTGACGCTTCGACTTCTCGGCCCACCTCCTTGGATTGGCTGGGGAGCACCCAAGGAACAATAACTTCTGGCTCAAATTCCCTGATATCCCGAGCAGGTGCAAAAGATTTAACCAGAGCTCTACAGGAATTGAAGACCGGCGGCGTTGAGGTCCCCGACCCAATGGATGCACGAAACCAGCCCACGACGGGGTAGTGAAACGCCAGAGCTTTGTCTTTACTCCTTCTGGGGTTTTTTTGCTGAACCAAATCTTCTGGCGTCAGATATTGTTGCTGGAACTGACCGACCAGCGCGGGGCACGACGAAGCAATATGTCCCCAGCCCATGCACGCACGACATCTGATAGGCCGAAAGCAGCAGTGCCTCTAATGCTCCAAAGACAAGCAGCGTTGGCATGGTTTGGAATTTGAATTTGAATTCAGCACGTTTTGGCTTCGACTCGGTGAATGCATCATGGGACGAGCAACAGAGGGTTGGGCATGAATTCCAGGATGAACAGACCTTGAAATTCTGGTGAAAACAAACCGGAACCGAATTGGCACCAGTCAGAGGCGAAGATTTAACCACTTCAGCGTAGGATTTCTTCCTTAGGCTGAGCATCTCCAACGGTTTTGCAAATGGAGTTGACATTCTTGTTTTTGCAAAAAAAAGTCTAAAAATCTCGTATCCAACGGTTTGATAAATGGGCTTAACATTTTTGTTAACTTGGTAAACACCAGGTGATATTTGACATATATGTCAACCCGTAGTTCACGTGACAATCGCCCCGCGCGCTACTCTTGCGTATAATTTTTAGTTTTGCCAAGTGAATAATGGGAACAGTTGGAGATTGACTCTTCTTATCTTTGTCATATTCATTTGAGACTTGATAAATTTCTAATTTTGTCAAATAGATGCTCTTATGAGCGATTGTTTCCCAAGACCTTTCATCTTCCGCCATAAACAACTCGAACTCACGATGACAGTTAGGACCACCATTGCCCCAAAGGTGAAAAGAGAGTTTGTAGAGATTACACTCAAAAGAAACCAGGTTGTGAATGAAGAAACCAACAGGTTTCGAAGAGACCGTGAATCGAAAAACTCTGTCGCTCAGCTGAAGCGTTCTGAAATCTGAAGCAATACCTCCAATGGTGGCTTGCAAAATCAGGCCCACAGAAGCAGGAGAAAGCCGAAATTTGCATCTTCCAAAAGCAACAACTAAGAAGAAAGAATCCCGACCCAAAGCAGGGTTCGTGACCGGCAATCTGAGCACAGTCCCGATCGAGGCTTGAACACTCAAGCCGGTTGCAAACGACAGACCTGGAAGATCCATGGCAGACATGGGGGAAGGTTGAGAGGGAGCTTACTAGTGATGGACGGACCTCATGCGGGCTCAGGCTGTTGCGTTGCTTTGTCTGTGCTCGCAGCAGCCTACGAGTCGTCGGAGACGGCGCACGAGGCCGCGGCCGCTGCGTTCGCCATGGGGACGGAGTGATGAGATTTTCCGCGCACGTACGCTCTTCTCTTTTGGGAGGACGGACACGGAGGAGTCGAGTGCCTTTGCGCAGCGCAGACCCAACCGACACGACTTGACTTAACTAAAAAAACGATTTGAACCGACGCAGTGATGCATTGGGTCATAATTTTGACCCACGATCATCCAACGCACCCCGCACCCGGGGAAACTCAACGAAAAACAGGAAAATATTAAAAATAACCTGGCCCTCACTAGTGTATCAACTATCAAGTAAGATCGAAGCCAATGTTTTGACATACCTTTTTTTTTTCCCCTCCTAAACTGATATTTGATCAGGTCTATTTGTAAATTCCATTCCAAAGGACATTCTCTTTTGGCTTTTGAAATGAGACGTTTTGGCACTGATACTCTCTCTATTCTAAATTATTATTTATTACTATAAAATTTTAAAGAATCTAAACATCTTAAATTTAATTAAAATTATAAAAAAATATAAATATTTATAACATTAAATAATTATATTATATAAATATAATTGATAAAAAAATTAATAATATTTAATTTGCATTTTATAATATTATTATATTATCATATAAATTTAGTGCTTTGGAGACTCATAGTTTGGGACATAACGAGTACATTGTACCATTTCATATTTTATTATATTTATCTATATCTAATAATAAAGAGCCAAAATTTCCGCCTCTTTTTTTTCGTCCATCCATTCTATTTAGATATGTCTCCCTATAACTACTCGGTAATGAAGAGTTTTTTTCCGTCTGGACTTATATATATAACATGTTCTCATATACAAGTTAGAATAGATCTTGTATCTAGCACGAAACAGAGTTCAGTTAGGAGTTATAATTGTAATCCAAATAGAGCTCTAAATCTCATATCAAACACGTAAGACTTCCATGTAAACATGAAAAGGAATTTTAATCCAAATAGAAATAGGATAATTAGAATAGAAATTAAGCAATAAAAAGTAATTCTAATCAAAATCGAAATAGAGTAATAAGAATAGAAATTAAGCAATCATGTGTTGTCGGTACTAATCCTCAACACATGATTTAAATGAACAACTAAAGATGAAGCTCTGATTTGAAAAAAAAAATTATTTGCTGAAACATCTCTAAGGGAAAAAAACATACGAAAAAAACTAGATGTGAGACGTGAGGCCTCTTAAGCGGTGGCTAAGACGAAAAAGAAATCGTAGTGACCGTGGACTCAAAAAATCGGACAAGGAGTAGTTGGGACGGAAACAAATGGACGTGGGGTTTCCGTGTCCGACATAAAATCGGTGAGTTAAATATAGTACAAATAAATAATATTTTATTTAATCACCTTTTGCAAGGTACGAGCATTTTTGCTAGCTATAATAAAACAGCATACTGCGTGTACCGTTGATGACATGGATAACATTTTACCGGCTTCATGCTCTGCAGCAGATTTCTACAGTACTTTTTGGACCGAGGGAGGCAGGGAGCAGCAAATGGGCTGTCTGCACTCTGCAGAGAGCAGCAGATCCGGATGCTGGTGCCCGTGGACCGGAGGCCGGTGGTGGTTAGTTGGCACGTCGGCAACTGGGACACTGCGGCGTGCGCGTGCCGCGCGCCTTCATCCCCTCGGCAAGCAAGCTCAAGATTCGATCGATCCATCCCTCCATCCCCCGCCACCACACCACACTCTCACGGCGACTCCGCTGCTCACCCACCTCCCGCCTCCCGGGATCACGGGATTCACGGGAACTGAGAGATCTGCACGGCTGCGCTACGCAGCCGCACTGCGCTCACCACCTCAGCTTACTCCGCTCTGCTCATGCCGCTGAGGAGGTAGACTCCGCGGGCCAGCCTACGCCGGCGGTGCCCCACGGCACGGCCAGCCTCCTCGGTCGTCGGGATGAAGCCGCGGAGGTTCGGCTACGGCTACGGCCGGGGCAGGCGCGCAGCGGCACTGCTCCTGCTGCTGCTCTGCCTCTGCCTCAGCAGCATGTTCCTCCTGCTTCTCCATAGCTCCTCCGCGCCGGAGGAGAAGGAGGCGGCGGCGGGGGCGAGAGTGGCCGAGGCGCAGGCGGAGGTGGAGGAGGCGCCGCTGCCGCCAGGGAACTCCAAGGTCGCCTTCCTCTTCATCGCGCGCAACCGCCTCCCGCTCGAACTCGTCTGGGATGCCTTCTTCCGCGTACGGATCCGAATCCCACTCAAATTCGTTCACTCCTGTTTCTATCACCATTGTTCCCCCCACATTGCCGCACAAACAATGCCGCTGAATGCCTGCCGATGACTGATGTGCCGTATCCTTGTTGTGCGTGGTGATCAGGGTGACAAGGAGGGGCGGTTCTCCATCCTCGTGCACTCGCGGCCGGGCTTCGTGCTCACCCGAGCCACCACCCGCTCCCGATTCTTCTACAACCGTCAGGTCAACGACAGCATCCAGGTTGGCACATTGCACCATGATGAATGGTGAAATGTAATTGTGTCGTCAGTACGCTTGCTCTTGCTGAGGTGGCTTGCGTGCTTTGCTGCAGGTGGATTGGGGAGAGGCGAGCATGATCACGGCCGAGCGCATTCTGCTCAGCCATGCTCTCAAGGATCCGCTCAATGACCGCTTTGTTTTTGTCTCCGACAGGTACGCTCTTGAAACACATTTTTGAGAATGCCATGTCCTGGATTCTGTCCTTGGATTTGTGTAGACAATATCATCTGGGGTACTTTTCAAGTTGTAGTGTTCTTTTGTATCTATTATCAAGCATGTGTAATCAGTAAACTTGGCTCCTTGATTTCGAATTAAGACAAGCATTATAACTAGCCTTTCTTTTTTAGCCTCTGATTTTTTGTATGCTGTGGTGATGAAAACAGGGATGGAAATAACGTTAATGTAGCAAAATGACTATAAAAGTAGATCATGATCTGTTGGGGTTGTACAGTAAAAAATCTAATTTAAAGGAAGGTCTACTTTTTTTCACCTTCCCATGTTTATTTTGTTATGCGCATGCGCTCATTGAATCAGTGTTGAGCTAGTATTCAGTTTTCAGTAGCACAAGAAGCAATAGATAAAACAGTTTGAGCCATCTTGAAGAAGATATTTAGTTTTGATACTGGCACTGTAGATAAAAATTAGGAAGCGAATGAGAACAAATCTTTTCTCGTTGCCTGACAGCCCACCATTTATCTACTACTGAGTTTGTAAGATAAAAGGCCAATGGACCTGGATACAACATTAACATTTCCTGCCAAATTTCTGTTTGTTCCAGTGGCCATTGAGCATTTGATTTGTTATGAGGTTCACAATTATTTTTTTTTTGCATTTACAAATAAGGAACTAAGAGTCAACTGGCAAATATCAAGATTTGTCATTTAAGATCGTATTGAATATAGTTTCTAGGAACAATATATCTTACTGTACAAGGGAGAACCATAATATTATTGATAAAGTACTGGTTCTTTGTAAGTACAAATAATTGTTGAAAATATTGAGGAAGGTTCTTGGTAATTAGCTTTATGCTTGTAATACCAGAGTAATTTGAATGTTTATGGCATTATCTCCAAATATTATCTTACAACCACAAAGCTTACGTGGAATAAGCTATAACCCATATTGATTGACTGTTTGACCATTGGATATCAGTTACATATTGTACTACTTTTAGTACTATCACTTTGTATAAAATCTGCAAAAAGTAGAGAAATAGTTCATCTATACTAATATCCATTTGCCGATTCCTATGTATGCTGCTGTCAACAGTTCCGCACCTTTTTTTATCCTTCTTTGACTGTCTTTTCTTCATTCTTCGCTGGTAAATTTTGGATCTTAATTTTGATTCATGCTGGTAAATTTTGGATCTTAATTTTGATTCATGCTTACTAGGTTCTTCTCTCTGTGGCAGTTGTGTACCATTGTACAATTTCAGCTACACTTATGACTACATAATGTCATCATCAACCAGCTTTGTAGACAGGTATGATATCTAAATATTGCTGTATGTTTCCTGGTATTAGTTATACCAGTCTTTTATGATGTCATTGGAAATTCATTTTAGCCATTTTCCCTTATGAATTATGTATATCTTTGCTGTGTTGTACCTTGGATCCCCTAGATGAATTGCACAGCTAGCTACAGGCCTGCAGCTGTTCTTTGTTTATTTATTTTGCCTATGCTGGTTGCAGTTTTGCTGATACAAAGGCAGGGAGATACAACCCAAGAATGGACCCAGTTATCCCAGTGGAGAATTGGAGAAAAGGCTCACAGGTGGTCCTTCCACCATTATGAATAACGATAACATTGCATTAATGATTAACTTTGATGCTTCTACCACTGAACTTTTATTCATACATTGTTTCCAGTGGGCTGTGCTAATTAAAAAGCATGCTGAGGTTGTCGTTGATGATGACGTGGTGTTACCAGAATTCCAGAAGCATTGCAGGGTATATATCTTAATGTTTGTATGCAGATAAGTTTGAGAACAGTAGTAAGCTTACATTGTTTTTTTTTAAACAAATAAGCTTACATTGTTTGCCAATACCTCTTAATTTTCCAATCAAGATAGTAGATATTAGATATTCAAGTTTCTGTTATTGTTGATAGGTTTTTGCATGTTATGTAAACATGCAGAGTTCACAGGGATTGAGCTGCTAATAAATTGCCAACAGTATCAAAAGAACTAGTAAGTTAGTGTGGCATCATCAGCACGTAATAATGTTTATTATAAAAATTATTTATAGCTCTCCTTTTATGGTGACAATCCATTCAATTTTGTTGTAGCATCAGTTCTCAAACTATGAATCCTTGTCTTATTTACATTAAGCTCTTTTATCTATTCAATTTCTAAGCTTGACCAATCATATATTTATGTACTGCAGAGGAGACCCTTGCCAGAGTTCTGGCGAGATTGGGATCGTCCTATTGTAAGTGATAACATTTCAGTATATTACTGAACAATCCCCTTTTTTATTCATGACGCGATTTATGGATTGCCATTTTAGCAGTTTTTGCTTGTAAAAATGTATTCTCAAATCCGATCATCATCAACAACAGAGCCTGACATCCTGTTGGTCCCAAACAAGTTTTATTGGGCTTGGGATGGAACCTAGCATGAACCACCAACATGGAAAAACATATTTCGATCAAAAATAAAAGGGCATTAATGACAGTAATAGTAATACTAGGGAGTAGGGAATCTTAACACTAGTTTATGGTTCAGGTACTTTCTGCGCACTTCTGTCTAATATTTCCTGTCCCTCCAGATTCCTACTGACATACCCAAAACCCCCATGAGCCACCTACGTTAGATGTGCCTACATTACCACTGAGATTTCCTATGAAAAGCATCTCCCTGGTAGGTACACTTCTAACCATGTCATCTAGGTCTCCCCCAGAATTGCCTTGTAGATTTGCATTGTGATCTACTTGAGGGGCATATGCGCTGATTATGTTAAAAAATAAATCAGCAATAACTTGTAATGGCTATGTTTTTAGAAGGGGTTCTGGTAAAACAAAGTAAAGAAAAACTATTAGTTTTTTAGAGGACAATTCAAATTGTTATCTGAGACAGAGAAGTAGAAGGGACCATTGTCGGTTCATGAGAACCATGATATGAAGAATCCAAAATAACTTCATTATTTTTTAGTTTTTTATATGGTTACTTTTCTGGATCACAACATGAGTGCTGATTTAAACTTCCTAAGAATTATATAATTTAGTATCATTCTTGTGCATCAGAACACTTTTTTTTTATGGAAATTCATCAGAACACTTACCAAACTCTATATATGCATCTATTTGTGTTTACATTTTAGCATTTTTACAAGGGAAGCTCAGTTGATAACTATGTTTCTTTAAATGTCTTTTTTTTTTGGCAGCCTGCAGAGGCATGGAAAGCCCATAACTGCATACCAGATGAGCACTATGTTCAGACATTGCTTGCAGTAAGTCAATGATCTTGATAATAACAATATTCTTTGCATAATTTCTTCTGCACTAAGTTCCCTGATCATTCAGCTCTTCTGGTATGCAGCAAAGTGGTCTAGAAGAAGAACTTACACGGCGATCAGTAACACATAGTGCATGGGACCTTTCAGCTTCTAAAGATCGTGAAAGACGTGGGTGGCATCCTGTAACATATAAAGTCTCTGATGCGACTCCTCGACTTATAAAGTCTATAAAGGTAATAGTTTCTTCAAATATGGACACGTTTGTTTCCTTTAGTACTTGTATATAATATAAAGGTAGATAGTTTCTTCAAATCTAGAATTTGTTTCTTTTAGGATTTATATATATTTGCTAAAACAACATCAACAACGACAACACTTTTGGCGCAAGTTGGGGCAGGCTTATTTTTTGTGCTTAATTGAAGGGGAAACAAAAAGGTTCCATCACCATTTGTATTTAGGTTTGGTTTGTCTTAATTTGACATGTAATGCAACAAACACCTTTTATAGGAAAAGGATGTCTTAAACCTGTGACACCTGTCGTGGTAAATTTTTTATCAATTGATGAATAAATGCCCAACAAATGCCTGTTTGAGAGGCTGCTGTTTTTGTAACAGGGTTGTCAGCTTTGATTCTTGATGTGGAAGTTTATATACCAAAATAAACTATCTTTAAGAAATGTGATTGGTAGTTCCTTACTGCTTGCTGAGGATCTTTTCTTCTCATTTTTAGGATATTGATAATATACATTATGAGACTGAAAATAGGAGGGAGTGGTGTACAAGTAATGGAAAGCCAGCACCCTGCTTCCTTTTTGCTAGGAAGTTTACACGTGGAGCTGGTCTGAAGCTTCTTGATTCAGTAAGTCCATGCCATTTCTTTTTTCAGTTCTTCCTTATACATGGTGGGGTTGGCTTAGTAAATTAAAAAAAAAAAGTCCTTTGCTTGCGGTAATTTCAGTTTTGTTGCTGTGCAGTCACTGATAGCTTCAAGGTGATGAATATAGTGGAAGGGGCAATTGCCTTTTTAGTTGTTTCACCCTTACGAGAATACTTCAAGTTCACACAAATGTAAAGGAAGGTACGGGACCCAGGGGGAGACAAAATAACAGCAACCTTATTTTTTGGTTCAGCGTGTGGTATCATATTATTTTGTTGCTTCATAGAAAGGAACAATACATGTTGTAAAGAAATATCTTGGTTTCTTTTATTACCTAGTTACCTAGGATAGCACGTCGATAACACATGGCTCATCATTGTAGCAACAGTCCACCGGTTGGCTGTGGAAACCTGAGAAAATCTGTCGGCAAAGTTATGAAGTGTTCTCTTATACTGTTCATATTCATTTTACTGTACACATTGCAGTGTGATCTGGTGGCACAGCTGTGAATCGAGCGTACGATCCATAGATGCATGTTCAGAAATCAGAATTCTGTTCGATCAGAAATAATGGTACAATCACAACATCATATTCTGTTTCATCAGAAAAATGGTCGGCACTTTTTTTTTTTTTTTTTTTTTTGACTTTGGTGATCTCAATACTCCCAGTGTATAGTGACTGTTTTGTCTGGTTTGGAAGAGGCCGTATAGCCAATTTAATGCTTTGCCAGGAGCTCATGATTGTGCTGGTTTAATTTATACGTACAATTGAACTTACGGTAAGTAGGATCCAGCAGATATGGTGTTGTGATTGTATCATTAGCGGTTACCAGGTGCTATTCAGGTTTTCAGCGTGTCGGTGCCAGGCCATGTCAGCAATCCAACATGGAAACATAATTGCTAACATGGCATCTGACGCGTTACAAGCATGCCCGTCATGACTCATGAGTCATGAACAGATCATCCATTTGAGGCTTTTCTGATCCTGAAGACATCATCAAATCCTTGGCACATCAACATCATACATGAGCTTGCAAAATGGAAGAAGTGGTTCTGTCACATGTCCAGACATACAGTATTCGCCTGGTGTTTTGCTATTTTGCTTCACAATATAGCCATATGTGATCCCTTGTCCCACCACATCGCCTCGTGAAGCATTTTTTTTCCCCTTTCGGCTCGGCGGCTTTTCTGAATAGATCTTGCACGAGATTTGTGGATCCTGTGGTACAGTGCCAAAGAAAAAAGAACGATGGTGAACGAGAATGCTGGACGCAAGGCATGCCCCGGTTGCATAAGCCGCAGTTATAGCCTGGAGCCTTTTCAGTTGCTTTATTGGCCATCAGGATGTCCACAGCATCAATGACAATGCTGAAACAAATCGCTCAAAATTATTCCAACCTTGAGAAATACTACCTCCGTCTCTAAAAGAATGTGAAACCACGCTAGTCAAAGTAGTTCATGTTTAACCAACTTTATATTAAATAGTATTAGTATTTATGTTTTTAAATAGTTTTATTATGAAAATATATTTTATAACTAATCTAATAATACTAATTTTATATCACGAAATGTTATTAATTTTTTTTATAAATTTAGTCAAAATTTAAACCGTTTGACTTCTTAAAAAACGAGAATTGCATTTTTTAAAGGAACGGAGGTAGTACTAACTCTGGTTTGTGAAATTGTGGCTGCATGTTCATGTATAATAATCATTTCGCAAGCTTTTGTTCCGAACTTTCGTAATCTGGCCGTGGGAATTGCACAACTTTACGTGCACGAGCAGGCCGTCAAAGCTGCAATGTACTGTAGTACACTACTGTACTGTTGATGCTTGCCAGTGTAGCGGTAGTACATCTGATGACAGTTGTCCCTTTGTGAAATGTGACGCATAAAAAGTGCAGAAAAGCCTCTTCCAACTTTTTCTAGTGATATTTCTGACATGGAAGTGAAAGAACGACCTGGGGGTGGGGTGGGGCGGGGGATCTGTCCCAGTTTCTTGACAGCATGATTTGCAAGCTATCAATTCAACTGATGGTGGAGCCTAGTCGGCTCCGTGTTCTATACACAGTACCCTCCCAGGACCAAGACAGCATGCTTTCATTGTTTGTGGGCAATATTTGAGAAAAACAATACTGTAAGCAGGCTGTTTCTCTCTTTTTTTTCCCCTGCTTTAACCGTCAAACAGTGTTCTTCTCCAATAAATCAGTCATATAAATTAGCAGAATCTAATTTAATACCGGCAGAACAGCTGTGTAGGAGAAGTACGTGTTTCACCTAGAGGAGTCGGGGTATTTTGAAATTCACGAGCAATGCATTTCATGATCTTTGAGGTTTTGACGTGGGTAGTACGCTGCTAAGAGACACGAATATACTGAAGTCAATTGAAGGTACAGCACGCCATGCCGGCAAGGCAGCAAGCCAGCAACACGGCCAAGACGATTGGATCATGAGACGAAGTGCCTGCGCGTAGTCTTTTCCAAAGGAGCAAGGAAAGAATGAATTGTACTAGTACTATGTAGCAGCATGTAGTAGGCTAGACTTGTAAGCCCCTGTTGATCAGCACTATTCAGTATAAATATTTAGCATAAGTTAAATTTAATCTTGTGTTTGCACTGTACGCTCTAGACTAGACTTTAACATACCTTTGTAGAGTATATATATAGAGAGATCAAGAGAGAGAGACACCCACACACACACTGCCACAGTGGAGTACTGATCGAACATGGGTACACCCACAAGCTCCCGACTAGTAGACCAGCAGTCAGCACTGCATATGCAATGCAACACAGGCACTGCCATGGCAGCTGTTCCGTGGGCCTCCTCTGCAGCAGCGACGCAGCAGCAGGGAGCAGCAGCAGGGAGCAGCAGCACTGTCTTGTGGCCCATCAGCATCTGTGTAGTGTAGTGTACAGTAGTGTAGTAGTGTGGATGCACTGCAGCAGTGGAGATACGGAATTGCTTTTGCTTCAGTGGTGGGGGTCAAGACTGAGAGAAGACTGGAGAGCGCCGCTCGGCTGTCCTCATGCATACATGAGCATGATCTTGCTTGGCTGCTTGCAATGCAATGGTCCTAGCTCTACCTCTAGTCCTCTACCCGTTGCCCTTTTTGCAGCTGAGGTTGTCCAATCATGCTGGCTCATGAAAGCCATGAGATCCGTGTGACAAGCCCTCACTCACTACTTGCTATCAACGTGCTAATGATTGTGGCCTTGAACGTTCAGCACTGTCTCTTGCACCGAGCTAGTTGTCAGCTAACAATGAAGACTGACTGCATGGTAAGTTCTGGCAATATGGCGCGGGATCTTGCTTGCCTTTGAGGATTGAAAAGTGATCAGAAAAGAAGGGAGAAAGCATAAAGAAAGATACAATACTGTTAAAGATGATGAAATAGACAGACACACCGGCATGGGCAGCGTGTGCATTTTTTGGCTGATAATGTGCGTACTGTCTACACAGCGATAGGGATTACCCTAAACCCAACCAATTGGTAGAGTAGAGTAGCATTCTTTCCACACCGTTGATGTTAAACTAACAGAAATTATGTGGTGAACGAACGTTGCAGAGCTTCCAGTACCAGGACAGGGGAGTCATGTCCAGGACGATGACAGCCCATCTCGGGCCGTACTGTTGCTTCCAATCAGCAAAAAGCTGGCGGTGAAAAAAAGAGAAAAAGGATTCATTTCGCCCGACTGATGATAAGGAAACGAACAATTAAACAAACAAGAACTACAGCAGAAGGATGCACGTCCAGCGAGCGAGCGAGCTCAGTCGTCACCTCGATCGCCCCTTAACACCACAGCCGTGAACGACATGTCAGGTAAAAAAGCCCCTGAGATCGTGTACAGTCGTGTAGTGCAGCAAAGCACAAGCAGCGCACTGTTTTCTTGGTCAAAACTGCAGTACACGAAGGCGAAACAACATTGGCCATTGTGAGCAGAGGAGAGAGGTTGGAAGCTGTGTGTTTGGTTTGAGGATGGAGTGGCTTGGATCCGCCTCCCCGCCGCGCCATGGCGGCCAGCACATCCAAGCCCCTCCCTCGCTGCCGGACCTGCCTCCCCGTCGCCATGGCGCCCTGGCGGCCGCCCTGCCCCGCCTCGAGCCCGAGCTCCGCTGGGCCACGAGCGCCGAAAAGAGGGAGGGAGCTCCGCTGGGGCCACGAGCGCCTCCTCGCCCTACTGCTCGCCCCGACCGGATCCGCTGGGGCCACGAGCGTCGAGAAGAGGGAGGACGCTCCGAAGTGAGAGACGGAAGTTGCCGCCGTGCAACTGGGTCGACCTCGTCCCCTCGATTTGGAGGTATCAGCTCAACCCGGATATCACAGGTATATTTCAACCCGGGTCGACCCACTATCACCCAACCCTCCATCCAAACACAGGTCCATCCGGGTCCAACCCACGATAACCTGGGATATCTCGCAATTCAAACACACCGAGATGGATAAAAGTAGCCGTAGCTCCTCCATACTCTGCATGCATTTGCTGCTGATGCTGCCGCCCTACCAATTCTATGGCACATGGAAGGCAAGGTAGTGCAGTGGGTAGTGATCTTGAAATCGAAAGGCTGCAAGCTGGTGCTCCAGTGACGCCCACCAAAAGGCGCAAGCGGATTAGGATGATGCATGCAGGATTGAGGATTGTTACAGAAGAGAGTGGGCGCAGAGCAGAGAGAGGCGAAACAAAAGGACACGAACAGCACGTAGGCAGGCTAGGACAAGGAGTAATATACTAAATTAAAAGGCAAAATGATGGAAGCAAAGCAAGCATGGCCGGTATTGGTTTTAATTTGCGCGCGGGGGTGCGCATTTCGAGACCTGCTGACGAGAGACGATCCAAACCAGCTTCACCAACCACCACACAACACAAGCAGCAAGAAAGCCACATATACTGCCAGCCATTGTAGAGTGTGCTATTTAACCTTGGCTGAGGTTGTTCAGGTGGCCTCGTGGTGAAGAAACAAAGCAGCTAGGGAGCTGCAGAGCAACGAGACAAGCAACGGCGGTGTGCGCACAGGCACGCACTAGAGACGACAGACAGCTCCAGCTCCAGAAGAGCGCAAGCCGCCGCCGCCGCCGCAGGATCAGAAGCAGCCAGCACGCTCCTACCTCTGATCCTTCCTAATACAAAACCCAATCAGGCCAGGAGGCAGGCGCCTCCAAAAGAGATCCACTCTCCCCTGGATGGCGTCTTGTTTCTGCTTCCGCCGCCGCCGCCGCTGCCCAATCATTGCCTGCTGCTTTGTTCCTTTCCTCCTCCTCGTCGCCATCCTCGCCTCGGCCTCGGCCTCTTCCGTGCCGACGACGACGAAGCTAGGCGTCAGCGGCGGCAATGGCACGCGGCGGGTGGTGGCGTTCAGCTCGGAGGAGGAGCTGCGCCGGTTCCGGACCATCGCCGCCCGGCTTGCCAGGCTCAGGGACGCGTCCGTCAAGACGATCCAGGCACGCATTCGTTGCTTTTTTTTTTTTTGTTCCCGGCGACTCCAAATGCAGTGATCATAGACTAACGAGTGACCGATCTGCTTGGCTTGCGTTGCTCTTCTTGCATGCAGAGTCCCGACGGCGACGTCATCGACTGCGTGCCGGCGCACCTGCAGCCGGCGTTCGACCATCCAAAGCTGAGGGGCCAGAAGCCAGAGGTAGGTAAGGGTACTCATCATGTCATGAGCGTTGAGCAGCAGCACGTCACTGATCGATCCGTGTCTGAAACTTGCGATGCGTCTGCATGCAGAGCGAGCCCGTGGAGAGGCCGAGGAGCGGCGGCGGCACCGGCCGTTTCTCCGACGCTGACGATGGTCGAGGCGAGGAGGCCCACGGTGACGACTCGTTGCCTCAGGTGTGGCGGCGCTCCGGCGAGTCGTGCCCGGAGGGGACGGTACCGGTGCGGCGGACCACGGAGGACGACGTGCTCAGGGCCAGCAGCTCTTCCTCCGTCGCCACCCGCTTCGGGATGAAGCCCCGTAGCAGCAGCGCCAGCAGGTTCGGCTACGCGCGGCGCGACTCCTCCACCGGCGGCGGCCACGAGGTCAGTCTGTCACAGTCACCACCGCGCGCGGTGACCACGTACGGTCGCCGCCCACCACCACTCGTACGTCCACCCAGGCACCCACCATTGGGCATTGGCCGTGCAAGAAACTTCTAGCAGCTCATGGCCTCACGAAAAAGTAGTAGTAGGAATGGCACCAATAATTGTGGTGATTATTGTTGTGTGTGTGCTTGAGAGCCTAGCCCGAGATCGATCCATCGCCGGCAGCGGCACAGGTGACAGGCACACGGTACAGGCAGATGGTAGATGGTCATCGTTGATTTCCAGCCCAGGCCCAGCCCACACAATTATCAATAATCCAGAATTATTTAGTACTACTACTCCGTACTACTTACTATCCTCCAGTAAACATGGCACATGCACATGATGTCATGCTGTCGACTCGACTGCATCGTTAACAATGCCAGCCAAATGCAAGAAGGTCAGTACGTGCGTCACTGTCTCACTGAGATAGCCTCTCTGTTGTTGTGTGTTGCATTATTATTAATTCCAGCACGCGGTGGGGTACGTGACCGGCGGCGGGCAGTTCTACGGCGCCAAGGCGAGCCTGAACGTGTGGCCGGCGCAGGTGGCGTCGCCGGCGGAGTTCAGCCTGTCACAGATCTGGGTCATCTCCGGCTCCTTCGGCAACGACCTCAACACCATCGAGGCCGGCTGGCAGGTCAGCCCTCAGCTCTACGGCGACAACAGCCCCAGGTTCTTCACCTACTGGACAGTAAGCAGCTCCCTCCAATGGCGATCCATCATCCCCTCTTCCTCTTCTTCTTCTTCTCCGATCCATCCATAAAACTCCTCTCAATGCAATGCAACGCACTACACCGCAGGACGACGCGTACCAGGAGACAGGCTGCTACAACCTACACTGTTCAGGGTTCGTGCAGACAAGCAACCACGTGGCAATCGGGGCCGCAATCTCGCCCATCTCCACCTACGCGGGCCGGCAGTTCGACATCACGCTCCTCATCTGGAAAGACCCACGGCGGGGCCACTGGTGGCTACAGATCGGCGACAACAACGCCGCCGGCGGAAGAGGCGGCGGCGGGGGCTCGTCGGGTACTGGCCCTCCGCGCTCTTCACGCACCTCGGCTCTCGCGCCGACATGGTGCAGTTCGGCGGCGAGGTCGTCAACGCGCGCCCCGCTGGCAAGCCGCACACGCCCACGCAGATGGGCTCTGGCCGGTTCCCGACCGAGGGGTACGCGCGCGCCGCATACTTCCGTAACGTGCAGGTCGTTGACTGGGATAATAGCCTCGTCCCGGCCAACGGCCTCCGGCTGCTCGCTGACCGACCGGGGTGCTATGACATCGCCGGCGGCAGCGGTGGCGCTTGGGGCACCTACTTCTATTACGGTGGGCCTGGCAGGAACGCACGGTGCCCGTAGAGTATTAGTTTAATTGGCAACGGAACGGAACGGAACGGCGGAATGGGTGTTGTGTTGTACGTGTGTTTCGTATCGTACGTGCTCACTCAAGCACACATATAGCAGAGGCTGATTGCTGATTGCTGATTGCTAAATTACTAGTACAAACGAAAGATTTTTTTGTCCATGTGAATATGATGCCGTTGTTAACAATTTGTTGATTTAGTTTTCCCTTAGGGGTCGTTTGGATTTTTTTTCATTTGGAGGAATTAAAATTTATACTTAATAAACTAGCTTAGACTGTCCACAGCGTTGCGATGCTGAAAAAAACTCACCGGACACCGATGCCTGAATTCTTGAATGCTCAGTGTTAACATCGATGCTTGTATGTGTGTGGACCTGACAACAGTACCATCTCTTTCCTTCTCAATGCTTGCAAATGCCTGGGATATAGTATTTTAATGTTTCAAGCACCGGGGAACCTACATGCTTCAGGTCATGTAATTTGAAGACAAGCATCGACAACCACAATGTTTCTACTCGATGCCTGGCACCCTCTCTCTTCATTCAAGCATCGGTCATACACCACGTTGTGGCTAGTCTTAGTTGGCTTGGATCATAACATTACACCACTTTCCAAAGTTCACATATAAGCCTACCTCAAATTTTCTAGTGTAAGAGATATAGAATTTGATTCAATAGATCACCATGTTATGTTTATACTCCCTACGTCCTAAATTATAGTTTGTTTATTTTTTTTAACTATAAGTTTGACAACTCGTCTTATTCAATTTTTTCTTGCAAAATATCACTTCTTTAATAATGACTTACTTATTTAATAAATGATCTACAAGAATGACTTAAATTTGACTATGTTTGTATAAATTTTTTGAATAAGACAAGGGTCAAACTTGGGGTAAAAAAAGTCAAACGCATTATAATTTGAAACAAAGGGAGTACTTTATAACTTATTACACGCTCTTAAAATCGCTCATCTACGGATAGAAATATAACACATAAGTATCTCTCTTGTAAACCCAATAATAATATACAAATATAATCCATACATAATAATATTAGCTTAATTAATATGTATCTAAATTATGATTATTAAAATAAATTCAATTCCAAGCATCTAAATGGGCCCTTATTTGTTTCATTGTTTGTGCCATCGATCATTGTGTTACAGGCTTGGTGCCGATGGTGAGTTTGGTATAAATGTTCGAAGTTTCAAGATTTTTTATTCTATATCTATGACCTTATGTAAATGTATATATTTGTAATTTCGTTTTCAATTTAAATGAGCTTCATTAACATTCTCAAATTCTAGTCAAGATTTTACAAAACAAAATATTTCCTAGGTACAATTTTTGGCGATTTTGTTCCTACCGCCCCTCTTGTTTGTCGGGTTTTGAAGAAATTCGGTTCCTGAAGGATAGAAACCGTTTGGTTCTAAAGTTTTTTCTTTGAAACCGAGCATTGACGATCTAAAGTAACAATTTGATGGGGTATGTCTTTAAATATGCTCATGAATACAGGATTTATCTATGTGCGTCGTTTAATTCGCAAAAATGATATTTGCACTTATACAACATCTTTTTTGGGTTCTTGTAGAGGATTTCACTCGTACATATCTATATCTATACCTAATAATAAAGAGGCAAAATTTCTCTCCTTCACCACTTTTTGGTCCGGCTCTCCTAATCCGATTCGTACACATATTGTGTTCCGTTACAACACATGGACATGTTTACTGGATAAAGTACAAAGTCCGATTTCAATATGTATTGAGTTCCGTTGCAACGCACGGACACATTTGTTAGTCTTCTATCTATACAACTAAAAAATTTGCAAGGAAATCGTCGACACGGCTTCGCACGCTCGCGCGCTTCGCCTGCCCACCCGGCGTGCGATGGCCCACCCGCTTCCTCGCTTTCCCGGGCGCTCAATCACACCAATCCCGCAACAAATCCCGCACCAATCCTGGATATCCGTCCCCCATGGCCGCACCAATACGCTCTCTCAAAACGACGCGCAGCAGACCCCTCCTCGCCCACACCTCGCGAAACCGCTCCTTCACGCGCCATTCATTCGCTGGATCGAGGCTGCTGACACCCATGCCGCACCCTGCAACGAAGCGCCGCGAAGTGACCTCGCACGTCGTCGTCCTCGCCCCGCCCCGATCCCCGGTTTCCGTGACACTCCGCACCCTGCAACGACGAGACGGCGAGAAGAAGAAGGTCGTCCGACGGAGAGCCAAGAAGCGACCTCGCCGTTCGCGCTCACGCCGTCGTCCTCGCCTTCCACTGATCTGCGTCCGACAGATCGCCGAAGAGGACAACGACCACCGAGGTTCGCGCCCTGCGCTTGCCCACGCCTACTCCTCCTCTCCCTCCATGCCGCGAAGCCGCGCCGCCGCAACTTCGCTCGCCCGCGATGGCAGTGGACCCGGACCAGCGCGAGCGATAAGAGCTCAACAGGGTAGGTCTGCGTTGCGTTTCCCTCGGCCCGTCAGAACCGGGGAGCTTCATGGGCCAGCGTGCGCGTGTTGCCTTCTTCTTGCGACAAGCACGGGCGGCCGGGAGCCAGCGCAAGGAAGAGAAACCCGGTGGGACCTCTTCCTCTTGGACGGCGGCGCTGGGGTCCGTGGGGGTGGTGCCAATGGCAGCTCCAATGGCCGATGCTTTGTTCAAATTTTTTTGTTGAAAAAACATTGCTGAAAATTACGGGGATTTGGCCGTGCCTTTCAATTAGCTTTCCCATATTTAGTTCGTGCTAAAAATTTATTTTCTTGTATCTGTGTATATTTCATAAAATCTAATTGTCAAGGTTTTTGGGAATTTAGGATCCATTTATTTTTCCCACAGATTGGTTTTGCCTCAAATTAGCTTGTAGTCAGATTCTATTTATATGCAGTAGTTCAGAGTTAACAATGCAAAATTGCATGCAGGGAAATTAAAGACAGAAAGGAGACATAACAGGGGATTCTGGAAAGTGTGGCCTTCCTATTACTTGTTGGGTTATTGACTTAATGATACGGTCGTGTCAATGGCAGCGTTGTTACTGACAAGGTACAGTTTGCGCCCAATTTGAATGTTATCTGAAGTTTCAATTTACATTCCGCAATTCTAAAGAACAATCCATAGGTCAGAACTGACTATACTAGCAAAATGCCTTGACTGAAAACGGATGCAACAGCACCTAAGGTCAGTCCAGGTCCGCCACGGGCTGCATCGGCGGCGTCAATCACGGGCTGCATCAGCGGCTCGATTGTCTCACCATACGGCAATCTGGTCGGGATCTGATTCTACTGGTGAGTTCGCATCCTCCCTTAAATCTGGTCGGCAGCCCCATCGTGATTGAAGCGTCTCCCGTCTGTGTTGCTCGGCTGGGTGTATATAGGACTAGCAGTTTCACGGATGGAGAAATATTAGTTCTGTGCATACATGCATATGGCAGCATTTAACTTGGAATGGGGCTGGGCATTTGCCATCCAGAAGTCTAGATTGAGCATATCTATTCTGAATTTTTGCTTATATACAATCCACATATATATGGTTAATCATACATTAGCCATTTTGCTTAATCCTTTTTGTACAGTATAAAATCAAATGATCAAATAAAATATTATATAGTTTTTCAACAGTGTACATTTGGAATCATGTTGAAACAATTCACAATTTTAATTATGCCATACTCTGTGAACCGTTCTGCCACTTGAACCTGACATCCTAAGCATGGCAACTACTTGTGTGCATACCATACAGCTTGAACCAAAAGATTGAGCTAATGTTGTCATAACTGACATAAAAAAATGAAGTGCCTAGGCATGAATGTTTCTGATGCTTTGATAGTTCTATCATGTAGTATTTCATATGGTCACTCATGGCATTGTGTCATCAGATTAAGGTTGTTGATTCAGGTGTTACATAGTATCATTTTGATCTGTTTAGTCTATCGTTGTGGTGCTCATGGAAAGCTCACTGAATTTTTTTGCAAAAATAAACATAGCCTTCGAATGGTTGTAAGCCTTGTGCTGGTTTTGCTTTCTATTTTACTGATGCCCACCCTTTGGCTTTCTAAACATGAGATACCAGTTTTTCCTTTGCCACCATTAATCACCTCATGTTGTCAGTCAATTAATAGAACATGACCCACATATAATTCCTACTACTGGACGAGCACACCAAACAACCTGCTGTCACCTGTCAAGCTATAGGTAAATGTTTTCGATGCAGTGTCCAACTAACCAAATATTAGCACTTAATTAACATAAACGGTAAATGAGTGAACATAGATAAATTGTTTAGAATGCTAGAAAAAGCAATGTATAAAAAGTCAACAATATTAATTTTGCTAGGTTGTTTGTGATTCAGGCTATCTAAAATCTCAATCCCTGAAATTCATATGGCAGCAAGATCTTATTTCGTGTGAGACCGTGTGTTGAAGAGACAACTTCACTGTCTGTCGCTCACCTCTATCGCGCTCTCCTGTTGCCCAGCCTAACATCATCTGCAGCACTGCAAACTATCATAAGGTCAGTCGGTGTTGCTGAGTGCCCTACTATTTTTATATGACAATTCAAGATTGTTTTCACTCCTGCCTATTGTTCAGGTCCCGTAATTGTAATTGAAAGTGGTTTGATTGTTGATTTTCAGATTCAAAATCATCGAATGTTATGTGCCATCGATTTATTGATTTTGAGCCGTCCTCTCCTGTCATTTTTTTTGGATTTGTTGTGCTTTTTTTCTGTAATAGAATGTGTTTGTTTAATCACTGCCTCCATTCACTGCTCACTGTCCGGCAATTGAAATGTAGAGACAGCCAGCATGTAGAACCCTGTGCAATAATAATGCTTAACTGGAACAAACAATTATAAAAAAGATACATGAGAGCTGGCTATTGTGGATGGGTTCTCATAGGCCAATGAGTTCGGGCTGTTGTTGGGCTTGTGATAGTGATTTTGAGTAAGGTGTCACATTCTCTCTGAAATCATTGTTTCCATACAGATTCTTCATCACCGGCTTCATAATTGACCTTAGAATAGGTGCTCTTAATTAAACAGAAGGTCACTCATACTTGTAGTGTGATTCTAAAGCTTTTCGAACAAAGTGTATGAAAATCTAATCGTTAGTCTGTACTCCTTCATATGTTATACAATTTCGCTTTGGAATTAATGGTCGTCAATTTCTATTTTTCCTACACCATTTCTACTAGCTGCTAGCTCTTAAGTGTTAACTGCAATTAATATTTACTATTTTGTTGTTTCTATAATAGATTCATACAATGGATAATACTTCTCGTGTGCCATTAGGAGACAAGACTAACACACCTAAAGAAGGTAATATAACACCGTGTAAAATTAATTATTAATTGCATGTACTGTGATATCTTATATTATTCTAATTATTAATTGCAGCTGATGCTAAAGAACGTAAGAGAGAGAGGGATAAAGCTCGATGGCTTCAGCAAAAGGATGCAATTAACAAGAGGCGTCATGAAAAATATCATCAAAGAAAAAACCAGCATGTTCTTGAAACTACTAATTGTAATGCGTGAATTGTAACATATTGCCATGGCGTAATGAATTGACACTTACTTTTTCTTACATATATACGCCCTTGCCTCAATCAGCCATGACCAATAACGGTAAGTATTGATGCCTCATTATCCCTTTCGGTGAATCTATTATATTATTATACCTAATAAATCCTTGGTGATTTCATGATTAACAGAAAACGCAAGACCCAACATTCAGGCTACATCAGACACAAATACGACACCATTGTTTGATGATTATGAATGTATGGATGAAGACCACATAGATGATAACACCCCCATGCCACAATCAGTCCTAACCAACAATGGTAAATTTGAATACCTCAGTATCCCGTTTAGGTGACATAATTCTATATCATATTGTACCTAACCCAACTATGGTCATTACATCATTATCAGAAAGGACATGTACTAGCTTTCACCCTATGCCAGCCACACCGATGACACCACTATTTGATGACAATGGTAATTTACACTATTTTCTAACATTCTATAAACTATTTGAAATTCTTTGTTTATTTTACCTATAGTGGTGTAACTCACATATCTTTTGTGGTCATAGATGATGACAAGGGAGATATATTTGAAGAGGACGAGGAAGAGGATGAGGGATACATGTTTGCTGGCCAAGGTATTCTGTGAAATATAATACTGAATAGAAATCAAATCTTCCACTATTTTATCTAAACTATTATTGAGGAATAAATGACATTTCAGATGAGGAAGATGATGATGGTGTCCAAGATAGTGGCCTTGAGGAAGACACAACTTTTGTTCCTAAAGTACCAGACCGATATGATGAGGTGTATAGTAACATGCCCACTGATACACATATGCTAAAACCCATCACAAATTGCAAGCACTGTAATGCAAAAAGGTTTGAGCATGAACCACGAGGATTTTGCTGTCATAGCGGGAAGGTCGAGCTCAATGAACTGAACGTACCTGATGAGCTTATGAGGCTTTGGTCAAGTAATGATGCAGATGCTAAGCACTTCCGTAACAACATTAGGTTTTTTAATGGCCATTTCTCTTTCACTTCTCTATATTGCCGCCTCGATAGCGCTACTGCAAGTATGAAAAATAGTGGCATATATACCTTCCGTGCACATGGCCAGATTTATCACAACATAAGGTCATTTGGTCGAGAAGATGGTAAGGAGCCAAGACATCTTGAGCTTTATTTCTACGATGATGATCCAAGCCTTGAGCACCGCTATCAACGATGCCGTAAAGAGAAGTTCCAAAAGGACAAGGAAGTCATTGAGACACTTGTTGCCATCCTTCGTGACAACCCATACTCACAACATCTTAGGAGTGTGGACCAGGATGACCATCTTGAGGACTATCGTGTCACACTAAAACTTGATCAGAGGCTAGACCAGAGAACATACAATGTTCCATTGGCTTCAGAGGTGGCTGTTGTTTGGATCGAGGGAAGCGAACTCCTTGGTCAGTTCCAGAATAGTGTTGTCCTACATGGGAAAGATAGAAGCAGACACGGCATCCGCTCGTATCATGGATGTTATGATTCTCTTTCATATCCTTTATTCTTCCCTAAGGGTGAGCTTGGGTGGCACATGGATATTCCAAAGAAAGGAGTAAGTATGGAAGAAGTCATCTCGTACCGTGCCCTACAAAAGGCTCGTAGTGGGTCAGAAGAAGAAACAGGTTTGTTATTTTCCTTATTTAAATATTATGCATATATATACTTGAGAGGCTATTTTTTCACCTCGGTGGTTATTCTACAAACATCTCTAATTCATGGCTATTTTTTGTAGACTCCCCTGGTAGACTATGTGTGTCTGTGCGTGACTATTATTGCTACAAGTTTCAGATGCGTCCAGGAATATTTAACCCCATATTGTACGGCAGGTGTCTATTCCAACAGTTTGCAGTTGACACACACATCAAAATCGAGAGTTCTCGACTAGATTATATACGTAACCATCAAGATGATATTAGGGCCGACCTCTACCAAGGATTGGTTGATAGCCTACATGCGGGTGAAGGAAGAGCAGAAGCTATTGGAAAGCGGACAGTGATGCCTTCATCATTTATTGGAGGCCCACGTGACATGAGGCGTCGGTACATGGATGTCATGGCTCTGGTACACAGGTTTGGTAAACCGGACATCTTCCTTACTATGACATGTAACCCGAATTGGGATGAAATAAAGCGTGAACTCTACCCTGGTCAGACACCACAAGATCGTCCAGATCTCGTTGTTCGGGTCTTTAGAGCCAAACTACAAGAGCTAAAGGATAGGCTACTAAAAAGGATATCCTTGGAAGGGTCCGAGCACATGTTTATGTTGTGGAGTTTCAAAAGAGGGGTCTTCCACATGCACACTTTTTGTTAATAATGGATAGAAAATACAAGATCACTTGCCCAGAGCAGTATGATCGCCTCATCTCAGCTGAGCTCCCGAACAAGAAGAAGTACCCAGACTTGTACAAGATGGTTACTAAACATATGATGCATGGCCCTTGCGGACTGCTTAATCGTGATTGTCCATGCACAAAGGGTCGTGATTCTTGTCAGAACCGTTACCCTCGACCTTTCTGTGATGTTACAGTACAGGGTAAGGATTCATATCTAGTTTACATACGGCGTGAAGATGGCAGAAAAGAAAAAGTTCGTGGACATGAGCTTGACAACAGATGGGTCGTTCCTTACAACCCGTATCTTCTCCGTCTATTCAATTGTCATATCAATGTTGAGGCATGTGGAAGTATCAAGGCAGTCAAGTATCTATTTAAGTACATTTACAAGGGTCATGATCGAGCGTCTGTGACTGTGAGAGAGGCTGACAAAGAGGATAGTGAAGGAAATGTTGATGAGATCAAACAATATAGAGATGCTAGATGGGTAACACCTCCAGAAGCCTTGTGGAGCATATATGGTTTTGATTTGAGTGATAGGAACCCTGCTGTTTTGTCCTTACAACTACATCTTCCGGATATGCACATGGTGTCATTTCATCAACGTCAAGGGGTTCGACGAGTGCTTGATCGTCCAGGTATTGAAAAGTCAATGCTTACAGCGTACTTTGAGAAGAATAGGGCAGATGAAACGGCCCGGGGTATATTATACCGAGACTTTCCTGAGTTCTATACATGGCAAGCACAAGCTAAAGTTTGGCAAAATAGGGTACGTCGTGATACACTGCGACAAATTGGAAGAATCGTATCTGCTAATCTAGCCGAAGGGGAGCGCTACTATCTTAGGGTTCTCTTGAACCACGTGGCAGGTGCAACCTCCTTTGAATGTCTAAGGACTATTGATGGCAAACTCCTACCCACATTTCGTGAAGCTGCAGAAAGAAGGGGCCTCATTGAAGAGGACAACACACTAGATGAGAGTCTTGCTGAGGCAACCGAGTGGATGATGCCATATACGTTGCGAAGGCTCTTTGCAACAATATTGGTATTTTGTGAGCCCAATGATGTGTTTGGACTATGGGAGAAACACAAGGAGGCAATGATGGAGGACTATAAACGTAATAACCAATCCACCTTCTTGGTGGAGCAGATGGTTCTCATAAATATTCGAAAATTGTTACAATCAATGCAGAAGGACATAAAGATGTACCCACTTCCTGGTATTGATGACACATATGACGCCTCTTGTGATATTCCTAGAGAGTTTTTTGAGGAGGCTAGCATTGAGGCTAACGAGAATGATGTGGCTTTGTTAGACACCCTTAATGAAGAGCAGCGAGTTGATACTGAACATGGGGGTCTCTTCTTTGTGGTTGCTCCTGGTGGGACCGGAAAGACTTATTTGTATAGAACACTTCTAGCTACTATACATAGTCAAAAAAAGATTGCAGTGGCAACAGCTACATCTGGTGTTGCAGCTTCAATAATGCCTGGTGGCAGAACTGCCCACTCACGCTTCAAGATTCCCCTCACCATCGATAATGGGGCCTTTTGCACCTTTACGAAACAAAGTGGTACTGCTAAGATGCTTCGGGCTGCATCCCTTATTATTTGGGACGAGGTGACAATGATAAAGAGGTAAGGTGTTGAGGCACTAGACAATAGTCTTCGTGATATAATGGACCGACCAGAGTTGCCATTTGGGGGGAAGATCATAGTGTTCGGTGGAGATTTTAGACAGCCTGTTGTTCGAAGAGGGTCAAGGGCTCAAGTAGTTGGTGCCTCATTACGTATGTCGTACCTTTGGGATTCCATACGACATCTAAAACTGGTGCGCAACATGAGGGCAAAGAGTGACCCATGGTTTGCAGAATACTTGTTGCGTGTCGGTGGAGGTTTTGAGGAGGTGACCGTTGATGATGAAATATGCCTTCCTCATGATATATGTGTTGCGCACACTGGGAAGATAGTGATCTTGATACTCTAATTGATTGTGTATTCCCTAACCTCAATGCAAATATGTCAAGCAAAGATTATATCACCTCTCGAGCGATATGAAGATGATAGGTCGTTTCTATGGGGATGAGATGATGTACCATAGCTTTGACTGTGCGGTGGATGATCCACACAACTACTTTCCTGAGAAATTTCTTAACACCTTGACACCCAATGGTCTACCTCCACATGTGTTGAAGTTGAAGATTGGTTGTCCGGTCATATTGCTTAGGAACATTGACCCTGCAAATGGACTTTGTAATGGCACTAGGCTTATCATACGGGGGTTCCAAAAGAATACCATAGACGCAGAAATTGTGTTGGGACAACACGCTGGAAAACGAGTTTTTCTGCCTCGTATACCCTTATGCCCGTCGGACGATGAGATGTTTCCTTTCCAATTTAAAAGAAAGCAGTTCCCTATTCGGCTCAGCTTCGCAATGACCATTAACAAGGCACAGGGACAGACTATCCCTAACGTTGGTGTATACTTGCCGGAACCAGTGTTCTCGCACGGCCAATTATATGTGGCACTATCAAGAGCTACGGCAAGATCGAACATTAAAATATTGGCCGTGCCGGCTACTGAGAATGACATGAACAAGGGAAAAGGGAAATGGAAGGGGAAGAAGAGACCAATAAAGAATATATTTACAAAGAATATTGTATATAAGGAGGTTCTAACTCTATGAAAGAGGTAATGTATTACACGTCGATACATATGCTTTTGAGATAGTTAATAGTACTTTAACTTTAAAAAATAACAAACAACTTATATGCAGGATACTTCTAACTACAATTTTAGATATCTACATGCTTCAGCTGCAAGAATTGAGACGTCGTACCTTGGACTCAAAAATCTGCTGGATTATCTTTGATTGGTGACTAGCTACATCTTGTGTTTGTGCAAAGCACGTTCTCATGGTCGAAACATTGACATATTAGATTCTTAAT
>CM039127.1:44822849-45037566 GCA_022036555.1 Microstegium vimineum | reverse complement strand
CCCACAGCCCAGGTGCTACCCCAAGCTGCGCCAGTCAGGTCCACTCCAAGCAGTGGGTCTTCTGGAGCTAGAGTTCCCATCGACGACGTGATTGATAAGGTGGCCACCATGGGGTTCTCGAAAGAGCAGGTCAGGGCGACAGTCCGCAAGCTGACTGAGAACGGGCTGAACGTGGATCTGAACGTGGTGCTCGACAAGCTGATGAATGATACCGATGCTCAGCCCCAGAGGAGCTGGTACGGGCGGTGAGCAAGCTGTTCAGGGCCGTGGCTGGCGGTTCGTATGCTGTGTATATCGTCAAAGCACCATGGAACAACCATTCTTTTGCATTCTGCTTTGAGTTTACAAAGTTCACTGCTGCTTATTTCGGTCATTTTAGAAGCAGGAATAGCCATGTTCATTTTCTAATCTGTACCGAATGTTCTAAAGATGCCAAGACACTTGGCTCCTTGGGCCCAGTTCTTGTGTTCTGTACTGTGCACGCTTTGTCACTGCTGCCTGCTGGCAGCGACTAGTTTGGTGGCCCCTCGCTTCCGTTGCGAAACGTGTGACCTGAGGCTGACAGCTCGAGTACTTGCTGTTGCTGTCGCAGAGCTTGGCTCTTGTGATAACAGGTCACGTGCAACCGATCCAGGTCACGTCAGAGATCAACATGATTCCAATCCCCGTGAGAATGCGAAGTATCCCTGTCATTAGAATGTGGATGTGACTGCATTCTTGAGTCGTTGCAAACTTGCTATCTTCCGCAAAATCGATACTCTGTTAAAAAAAATATAATTCAAGCACAACATTATGTTTTTTATCTTAAGTTTGACTAATTATATATAGATAAAAGTACCAATATTCATGTATCAAATAAATATCATTATATTAATTATGACATGTATTTTTATAATAAATTAATTTAGAGTTATAAATATGAATACCATATATTAGAAAGAACCACTTAACTGACAAGCAACCTATAATTGCATTCTTTTTGACAGAGGGAGTAAACCTAGCAAAGTGATCTGCACAAATTGTACACGCAGCATGCTATTGTGTATTTGTATCCTTGTGTAACTTAACATATATTCTTCACTCATGTGTTTACTGAAGTTAGAATTTTACTCCAACCCAGGCTATCCCTCACCCAACACCAAGTCACTATAGCCGCAGGACATTGAAAAAGAAGATGATCGACAGCTTCTTCGTGGCCACAGAATTTATAGAGTTTGGAGCCATCCCAGTTCCTTATCTTAAGCTGCTGACATCCACAAAAAAGATCTGCACTTCCAAAGGAATTTTGGCTCTCCAAACCAAATTTCCATCATCCTGACATCTATTACCCCTCCCTCAAATGTAATGAATCTGTATACGCTTCTAGTTGTAAACTTGCTAGACTTCTAGGGTGTTAAAATTAAGTAATTTATTCAACTTATCATAGCATTTTTAGGTTATGATTTTAACAATTTATCTTATCACTTCGTTCATTCCAGCCGTAACTTTGTTAGCGTGTGTGCGCACACACCCATACCGTAGTTTACATATGATCCATTGCACATTTCCGGTATAAGGCTTCTAAAGTGGGTCTTATCCTAGTTCCCCTGCATTGTCTATCATTTATCATCTTCTTTTTCTGTTTCTTGCCGCACACTCTACTAGAGACCCCCTTCTACTCATTTTCACTTGTTATAGTAATAACTAAGAGATATAAGCATCCAACAAAGGTGATCAGAGACTTTTTTCGAAAAGCTGACAAACACCGAGAACAGTAGCATTGTGCATGTTTGGCTCCAACAATTGCAACATTGTGCGGAGCCTTCGTGTCTTGTCCTCCAAAAGAGGCAGTGGCGACGCCCGCTTCATGCACCGTTGAGGTGATCTGTCTTAGCCACCCCATGCTCCGCCTCCATACAAACCGTGAGCGAAGACATGAGGTCGATATGCACTGACGTGGTGGAAAAACTGTCACGAGAAAGGAGATAACTTGTACGCCATTAAATGAAACGGCTTATGTATGCGGCCAAATATTGTTATTTGTCAATACATAATTTTCATCAAAACATACATGTATTGCCGCCCCTCCATGCACCGTTGAGGCGATCTGTCTTAGCCACCCCACTCTCCGCCTCCATACAAACCGTGGGCGAAGACATGAGGTCGATATGCACTGATGTGGTGGGAAAACTGTCACGAGAGATGAGATAACTTGTACGCCATTAAATGAAACGGCTAATGTATGCGACCAAATATTGTTATTTGTCAATACATATTTTTCATGAGAAAATTGCTATTATATCAATTATCTCATCAAAACATACATGTATTGCCGCTGAATATGCATGTATAGGTCTGACGTGGTGGGATTGCTATCATGAGAGAGGATATAAAGTCTAATAGCTTATACGTTAGTAAGTAAAACCACTAATATATGCGACTGAATATGAGAATATCATTATTCATTAATACATAGTTTTCATTAAAAAAAAATTCTCGGATCTCCTCGTGCCATGAATCAAAACCGGAGGCGCTTGGATTTGGATAGCTTTGTCAGCCTCAGCTCTCAGGACCACACAACACGAGCCCCCTGCTCTTCCCGAGCGATGCCGGCCTTGTGCTTGTGCTTGTGCACCATCGACGTATCCAAAGTTAGCTACAGAAACCTCGTAGCGTGTCTCGTCATCATCATCAACCCACAGCAGCGCACCGCACGCGCACGCCACCGGCCGCATGAGATGCGCGGCCACCGTGTCGTTAGCTCCGGCCGTGGCTTTAAATCCGCGGGCCGCCGTCTCCTCTTGGCTCTCGTTCGCCGGCCGTCGCTGTCAGTGCCGTGTACTCGTGTTCCCTTCCAACAACAAGGCTCCTGTTGCAAGGGCGAAGGCGCCGATGGCCGGAGACGGAGCAGGAGCGGGGGCGGGGGCGCTGGCCGCCGGGCTGGCAGTGTGCGTCACGCTGGCGTGTAACATCGCTTGCGTCGTGTCCTTCCTCCACAGCCAGCACGTCGAAGGGCGGCTGCGGCGCGGGTGTGCGGCGAGGTTGGGCGCGGACGGCGTCGCGGCGCAGCGAGCGGAGGTCGACGGCGAGGATGGGGAGGCGCTGGACCGCGACGTCGTCGCGCTCCCGCCGGACGCCGTCCTCAACCTCGAGCTGTGCGTGCCCGCCCGCCCACCACTCATGTTTTTCATCTTATCGCCGCGCCGCGCACAAGGTAACTGCTGCATCTCGGACACAACTGTACTGAAGCTTTTGGATTGCGTTTGTGCGTGCAGTGGCGACCCGACGATGTACGAGGCGTTCTGGAGGGAGGTCGGGGACCGCGGGGCCACCGTGATCCGCGGGTGGCAGGTGATGAGCTACACCTCCGACGCCGCCGCGCTCTGCTGGTACCTCGAGCCAGAGCTGGAGCGCGAGGTGCGCCGACTCCACCGCGTCGTTGGAAACGCCGTGGTCGATGGCTACCACCTCGTGGTGGGCACCGGCGCCACGCAGCTCTACCAGGCCGCCATGTACGCGCTCAGCTCGTCGTCATCGGCGCGCGGGGACCAGCCCGTCCCCGTCGTCTCGCCGGCGCCGTACTACTCCGTAAGATCACACAACGCACGCAGAGTGTTTGTCTTACTATGGGTTCGTCATGTGAATATGTGATGAGAAAGTTTTGTTTTTTTTGTTTGTCCTCCATATATGCCAGTCGTATCCGCCACAGACGGACCTCCTGCTCTCGGACTTCTACCGCTGGGGTGGCGATGCCAACAAGTTCACCGGCGACGAATGCATCGAGCTGGTGTGCTCACCGAACAACCCCGACGGCGCCATCCGCGAGGCCGTGGTGAGGTCCGCCGGCGCCAAGGCGATCCATGACCTGGTGTACTACTGGCCGCAGTACACGCCCATCACGGGCCGCGCCGCCCACGACATCATGCTCTTCACCGTGTCCAAGATCACCGGCCACGCCGGCACGAGGCTCGGGTAACGTAAAAGATGCTCGATTCCCGGAACGCCAGCAGCAGCTAGCTAGCTTAGCTTGGGTGCTTTTTGACAACGACGGCGGTGGCTATCCTCCTCAGGTGGGCGCTGGTGAAGGACCGCGACGTGGCCAGGAAGATGGTCTACTTCGTCGACCGCAGCAGCATCGGCGTATCCAAAGACTCGCAGCTGCGCGCCACCAAGATCCTCGGGGTCGTCTCCGACGCCTACGAGGTCGTCCCGTCGGCCGGCGACGGCAGCACCGTGCCCCGCCTCTTTGATTTCGCGCGGCGGCGAATGGAGGAGCGCTGGCGCGTCCTGCGCGCCACCGTGGCTGCTTCCGGCGCCTTCAGCCTGCCGGAGGAGACCTCCGGCTACTGCAACTTCGCCAAGCAAACTGTGACGGCTTCTCCTGGTAGGGTACCAATGAACTGGAATTAACCATTGCCATGCCTGCAATCGATCAAGGTTTGCTCTGCATGTCTGAAACTCTGAATTCTTCTCGGATTTGACTTGTTTGTAGCGTTCGCATGGCTGCGATGTGAGAAGGAAGGCGTCGAGGACTGCGCCAAGTTGCTCGCCGGCCACAAGATCGTGGCTCGCGGCGGGAGCAGTTCGGAGGAGACGAGCGGTGCGTCAGGATCAACATGCTGGACAGGGACAATGTGTTCGACATGCTTGTCCAGCGCCTCTCCGCTATAAACTGAGCGGAGTGAATCCATGGAGTGGCAGCAAACCATCAAGAAACACAATGAACCCATCAGAAGATTTCGGCGTTCTTTTTTCTTAGTTTGGTATCTTGGTTCCTGGTAGGGAAATAAGTTTTGGTGTGCTTTACTTTTGATGTTTGGACTGAACTTTTTCGGTCAGTAGATTGTTATCGATTTAGAATAAAAAAAAAGGTTTCGTGTGCTAGAATCAATAACATGAACTCTTCAGCTAGCCTCATTCAGTCAATCATTGAAAGAAACCTGAATTGGCACCAGTGGAGTAGATTCCAAAAGGGTGTCACTGGTTAGTCCAAGTAACCGAAACATCATGACAGGTTACGTCAGTAATATGAGACGGAGTGTGCTTTGCAACAGAGGCAGTTTTGTTCGTTTCTATGTGAACAAAAATGGAAAAGCTAGCTGAAGTGTCGTTTCATACATCATTTGGCCAGCCAAAAGTTGTTTTGTGAACTCGTAAGTTTCGAGTGCCATTTTCCGAACACCATAAGAAAAATAGTGCTATTTCCTGAATTCTCCAACTCTAAATAACAGTAACTTGTGTTCTGCTTATTTCATTCATGGATGCGCGACCCGTGATACTGAGCACTGAGGCAGGCCCAACAGAGACACAACACACAGAAGTACACAGCACAACACGTTAATTCCACACTGTGCATCACAACGACGCCAACGACCATCTGTTAGCAACCGGATTGGTATAGAGGGAAGAAGCTGGGGAAAGGGGAAGAACAGGAGGAACCTTGGGCGAGTTCTTCGTTTAGACACAACACACAGGAGTAGTAAAGTTGTTTTACAAATTGTTCACGCCTCTCTTCTCCCAGTAGCCTATATATGTAGAGTCTTTTCCACTTATGTCATTGAAAAGGTTGCTAGTTTCATACGAGCCACTAAAAAGTTGAGGCGGACGCGTGTGCCATGACGCTAAACTTTTTTACCATACGCGTCATTCCGTTCAGTTATGTCACTAACGGTGTGAAACCAGGGTGGAAAAGGTCCACAATGCCCTTAAGAATATATTCTCTCATTTTTATTTTTATTATCCTTTTCTTTTTATTTTTCTTTTTTTATTTTTTTCTCACTCCCCTATCCAATCGGTTCGCACCTTCCGCACGGTTGGGCACCGATGCCGTGGGGGTTGTACTTGCCGCGTACAGTGTCGCGCTGACGGTGCGGGAATTGGAGGACCAGGCACCGCTGCTGCTGCCGATAGGAAAGTGGCGAAGATCGTCGGAAGCCGGGCGATGCCGGAGACGGACTAGCAGGGCTTAACCGACCTCGAGGCGTTCCAGCGCCCCATCGCGTCGACGCTCGCGGAGCTGGTTCCGCCCGTGGACAACGCCACCGCCTCGGGCCTCCATGCGCATGCTCACGACTGGCTCGCGTGCGCGGCCTGCAGCTCCGGGCGCCGCCGTGCCCCCGCGCAGCCGGAGCTTCAGGCGCCGCTGCAAGGGAACGCCCACCTCGCCCGCAGCAGGGCTGCACCGCGCCTCCTAGCCCGATGCGCACCGCCGCCGCCCCGGGCTTGTCCGGACGCGGGCGAGCTACGGGTAGATGGCGTGCAGCGAGGCGAAGTGGGAGGAGACGAGGGACGGCAGGAGGTCTGCGGCCGAGCAACAGGTAGATGGCCGCGGGTGAAGGAGAAGAGGAAGGAGAGGATAAGGTATGGAGACAGAGGGGTAAAAATGACTTCTTAGTTGGCCAAACCCACACGGTGAAAACGTGACTGAAGATTGACGGAATGACGCGTATGGGAAAAAAGTTTAGCGCGATAGCACACACGACCGCTCTAACTTTTTAGTGGCTCGTGTGGAACTGACAACTTTTTTAATGACATGAGTGAAAAAGACTCATATATGTATGCAACTACTTGGTCCACTCTGGTTTTGTCGACTTGGGGTTGGGCCACGCGACGCGCTTGGGCCTGGATGTTGAAGTTCCTACTTCCTTGTCAGCTGGGCCTTGCACTCTCCCTAGCCTGGGCGCCGTTAACACCACCCATTCCTTCTTTCCTCCTCAGTCGCCCCTTTGCCAAAGCTCCGAGAAGGAGCTCACAACCAGGGCCCACACAAGCACTGGTGTAGGACGGATTAAACTTAAGAAACATGCTACGTTTGTACTATTTATGCCAACGACCGTAATTAGAGGTACTAGAGAGACACTTTATGCTATGTACACTATTATGTAAGTCTACGGTTATCTTGTCTTGAGAATGTATACACTTTTTCTATGAGTGCGAAAAATAAAAGTTAAATAAAAAACAAGTAGCAAAAGGTATACGTGGAAAACACAAGGCATGGCCTACCTTGCCCATATTAGTCCTCCGCCACCGCACGCACGTCCGGCCAGCCGCAGCAAAGTGAAGCTGCGCTGATATGGTGACAGCAAAGCGCGCAGAGGCGACTCCCTTACTAGAGATTTTTTTTATGCCAAATTTTCACTCACTCTAGCAACCGGTGTGGTGGGATTATAGTAAAGAGAGAGGATAGCTCGAACGTCAGTAAGTAAAACTGTTAATATATGCAACTAAATATTATTATTTATCAAAACATAATTTTTATTAAAGAAGACATGAGTATTATCGTGTCGGTAACTTGGTATCCACACTTAGATCTAACGTGGTGGGATTACTATCACGAAAAAAGCTGACTTGTATGCCAATAAATAAAATTACTAAAATATGCAACTAAATATAATTATTCGTTAATACATAATTTTCATCGAATGAGACACATAAGTAGCACCGTATAAGTATGCATAGCTAGATATCTGGTGTGATGGATAACTACGAGTAGTTTGGGTAGTTTGTACGTCAGTAAGGAAAACACTAATATATATATATATATTATGGAACTAAATATCATTATTTGTTAATACATAAATGTATGATACTTATTGATCAAACACAACTCACACACTCTACACTCACGCCACACATGGACACACAAACTCGTGCGTCTCCATTGTGTGCGTGAAACACACACCTACTCCACACTCACACACATGTAGGAGGAGACTCCCCGGTGACCATCCGCGCACACACATAGAGGTTGTATGCGTACGTGGTTTTGGAAAGCTTCACCAGCGTCAGCTCCAAGGACTACATAGCAGGAACCCCCCCTCGGCTCTGCATGAGCCATGCGGGCCATGCGCTTATTATGCTTGTGCTTGTGCACCAGCGTCAGCTTGCTCCTGCAAGAAACCTCCTCGCGTCTCCCATCATCATCAACCGGCGGCAGCTTGCTGCACGCGCACGCCACCGGCCGCATGCGATTCGCGAGTCACGACCTCCGTATTGATAACGCCGACCGTGGCTTCAAATCCACGGGCCGCCTTCTCCTCTTGGCTCTCGTTCACTAGCCATCATTGTCAGTGTACTCGTGTCCCCTTCTTCCAATTCTCCGATTGCACGGGCGGTGGCGCCAATGGCCGGAGGCGGAGTGGGAGCGGGAGCGGGGGTGGGGGTGGGGGCTTGCCGAGCTGGCAGTTTGCTTATTTCGAACTGTAAGCACAATAAACTTATTTTGACATTCTTTTGAGCCATGATTTTAATTAGAATTAATCTGACAAACGAGATTCAATGTTCATGTTTTTATTACCAATTTTCTTCTGAACATACTATACAAAACTTTTGAATATCCAATTCCAAAATTTATAACACATCAGTTGAAGAATCAGTGTATAAAGATGTTAAAGTAGGTTTCGATAATCATGTTACGATGTAGGGCGTTAAAATCAAGTAATTTGTTCAACTTATCTCAGTATTTTTAGGTTATGATTTTAACAATTTAGCTTATCATTTGGTTCATCCCAGCGTTAACTTTGTTAGCGTGTGTGCACACACACCCATATCATAGTTTACATATGACCCATTGCACATTTCTAATGTAAACTTTCTAAAGTGGGTCTTATCCTAGTTCCCCCTTCATTGTCTCTCATTTATCATCTCCTTTTTCTGTTTCTTGACGCACACTACTATAGACCCCGGCCCTTCTACTCATTGTCACTTGTTTTAGTCATAACTAGAGATATAAGCATCCAACAAATTTGATTAGAGACTTTTTGAAAAGCTTATGAACACTGATGACATTAGCATTGTACATGTTTAAGGTGATTAGAGACTTTTTTTTGGAAAGCTTATGAACATTGAGGATGGCTCCGACGATTGCAACATTGCGTGGAGCCTTCGTATATTGTCCTCCAAAAATGGCAGTGGCGGCACCCCCTCCATGCACCATTGAGGCGATCCAGCTTAGTCACACCATGCTCCACCTCCATCGCCTCCATACAAACCGTGGGCAGATACATGAGTATCACAATATCGATATTCACAACTAAATCTGACGTGGGATAGGATAACTTGTACATCATTAAGTGAAACAGCTAATACATGCGACCAAATATCGTTATTTGTCAATACATAATTGTAATGAAAAGAGACATGATTATCGTTGCCTTAATAAGCACAAGTAAATCTGGCGTGGTGCAATTACTATCACGAGAGAGTAGCATATACAACAAGTAAAGCCGCTAATATTTGCAATTAAATATCATTATTTGTTAATACATAATTTTTATTAAAAAATAAGTTTTGGGTCTCCTCTCAAAAGTTAGCTGTCCGCAAGAAGCCTCCTTGCGTCTCAAATCATCATCAACCGGCGGGAGTGCACCACACGCACATGCCACCGGGCGCATGCGATGCACGGCCACCAAATCGATAACGCCAGCTATGGCTTTGAATCCGTGGGCCGCCTCCTCGCTCTTATTCGCCAGCTGTGGTCGTTAGTGTCGTGCACTCGTGTTCCCTTCCAACAAGGCTCCTGTTGCGAGGGCGGAGGCACCGATGGCCAAAGGTGGAGCGGAAGCGGGGGCGGGGGCGGGGGCGCTGGTCAGGCTGGCAGTGTGCGTGACGCTGGCGTATAACATCGCTTGCATCGTGTCTTTCATCCGCAGCCACGTCAAAGGGCGGCTGTGGCTCGTGTGTTCAGCGAGGTTGGGTGCGGGTGGCATCACTGTGCTGCGAGTGGAGGAGGGCGAGGATGGTGAAGTGCTGGACCGCGACGGCACACTCACCCCAGACATCGTCCTCAACCTTAGATAGTCAAGCTTGGCTTGCATTGTGCATGCAGTGTCGACCTGACGATGTAGTATGAGGCATTCTGGAGGCAGGTCGAGAACCGTGGGGCCATTGTGATCCGCAGGTGGCAGGCGTTAGAGCTAGGCCTGGCTTGTTGTACCCAATAGCTGGCGCCGCTCTAGCCCAGATTCACTGGAGCTTTAACGTATCAAAGCAAAAATACTAACATGATAGGTTAGGACCACCTACATTATATGTTCTGCTCCCTCATCATTGATTACTGATGTGGGACTAACCTCAACAATCACTCCCATAATCTCACATCGGTCCTAACTCTTCAACTCACACAACTGTTTTACTAATACGTTGTCATGGTAGCCCCCTTAGCAGGCTCTTGCGTCTCTGTGTGACCATAGCTACCTGCACTTTTCAGTCTACATGATCTGATATGGTTTAGGGGGGGGGGGGGTTCTACATGTGCATGTTTAATCTTTTTGGAACCATAAGCTTATTTTGACATTCTTTTAAACCATGTTTTAATTAGAATTAATCTGACAAATAAGATTTAATGCTTATATTTTTATTACCGATTTCTTTCTGAATGTACTATTTAGAAATATCACCATATCAGTATCCACAGCTAGCTTTGACGTGGTGGGATTACTATCATGAAAGAGGCCAGCTTGTACGTCAATAATTGAAACTACTAATATATACAACTAAATAATATGATTTTTAATACATAATTTTCATTAAAGAGATAAGTAGCGCAGCGTCAGTATGCATACCTAGATCTGACATGATGGATTACTATCACGAGAGATGATAGATTGTATGTCAGTAGAGAAAACCGCTAATATACATATGCAACTAAATATCATTATTTGTTAATACATAATTGTCATTAAAAAGTGGTTTACATCTCGTTGTGACATGCATCAAAATAGGTGATATTTTTTATTGGATACAACTACACGTGCGTAACTCACAAACTCTACGCTTACACCACACACGAACACATATGGACGTGAGCCTCTGTTGTGCGAGAAACACACACCACATCACACACATGCACAACGTCAATAGGATATCTTTTGTAGGGAATTAATCCTATGAACCTCAAACAAAATGTTTTGGAACATAAAAGTAATGTTAAGGGAAGAAATATATTGAATCACATAGTTGTGACCTCCTTTTGTGAAAAATCTACACCTACAAAACTATATATAGTGCAAGGAGATAGAAGTATAAAATGTGCACCTCCTTGTGAAAATTTGCACGTACAAAACTAATATATAGTGCAAGGAGTTTGACTATAAAATCTGCAACTTCTTTTGTCAAAATCTGCACTTATAGAACAAATATATAGTGCAAGGAGGGAGTAGAGTATAAAAATCTTCATCTCCTTTTTTGAACATCTGCACCTACAGAACTGACATAGTGCAAGGAGTAGATAACTAACCAATCGAGGTGTACATGAGCCACCACTGCACATCCAAGAGGAACTACTGTTGTCTATCATATATTATATACTTGTGAATTTTAATTTACTGTGAGCAATGTGAATTGTCAATTTTTCAATATACGACCTGAACATGAAGCCTTTGCAGAACAATTGTACTGCTGGTATTTCACATCTACAAGCAATGATTAAATTATCCATACTGATTCTAGCTTGTTTTGACATCAAATGCAGTATGTTTTTCTATTAAGTCAGACATTGGTTAATTTTTTTTGAACATTTGCATTCTAATACAAAATATTTTTCTTATTACGTTAGGCTCAAATGGACGCCGCCATGACTTAGCCTACACCAGACGGGGAACAAACAATGACTTCTGCTCAAGTTGTTATTCATGCATGTTTTGTATCAAGTAAATTTCTTTAAAAATGTTGGCCTTAAGCCAGCATCTCCCAAGAGAAGCACTACTCTTGCATGTGTATAAGAGTTGGAGTTTAAAGTTGGTAATGACTTGGACATGTGAGGTTCATGTATTTTGGGTTGAGTTTGACATGTGATAATTATTTTTACATGTAATATGAATGAATCTGATTTGCCAAGAGATATAACAAGCGTGGCCATCTTCAATTTGTCTATTGGTTGTAAATTGTTTTTGTGGGCTGAAATATATAGAGTGGGCAACAACATATCAAATTGCATAGATATCCATGGAAAATAGTATGTGACATTTTATTCGGTTGATAGCGATGACAATAAGTATGAATGTTGCAATAAGTATGTATACTATGACCAATCCTTGCTAATATGTCTTGCATTTTGCAATGTAAATCTTTTGATGCAATAGTGACAATGTACCGCATCAAAACATTCCTACACCAATGCAATAAAAATCACATATTGCATCAAAGTGTAGCACTATAAATCTGATACAATAGTACTCACTACCAGAAACTGGAGATTTCGTGAGGGGGACTGTTTCTCGTGAGAGTGGAAAGCACACTCTCATGAAAACAAGCATTTTCATGAGAGTGATGTAAATCCCGCCACGGAAACTTATTTTCATGAGAGTGGTCCACATACCGTCATGAATGTCAGATGTTTTCGTGAGAGTATTTAAATACCCCCATGAAAATAACTATTCATGAGAGTGATCATTTTCATGAGAGTCAAATTTCACCTCCATGAAATATGGTTTGCTGATTTTCAGTACAAAACTAAATGCATAAATACTAGAAATTCAAGAACATGAACACAAGTTTTCTCTTTTTAATTTGTAGAATTTTTTTGTAACTAGTCTTTCTCCCTCATGCTAACTCCAAATGTGATGATTCTTTTTCCTAAATGTTTCTAGAATCATGCTCTATCAATTCATGGTGTTGTTATTGCTTTCTAATTGATGTTTATTGGTCATTTTATTTCTCAAGCAAATGAAGAATTATCATTGTGAAGCCACTTTAGGAAAATTTGCCTTTCATACATCAAAACCTTTTTAACAAGCAGCATCCTACATATGTGTTGTTGTGGAGGAGTTTCAGAAATTTTGAAACTTACTTGATATTTTCTATCATTTAAATGAATTTCTAGGTTGTTACCGAAACTAATTTTAAAATGAACTGCACGTACTTCCAATAGGCTCCATAAAAATTTATAAAATATATATTTATCATCATACATTTTACTCTATCCCATATCTCATAGTTGTTGGAGGAATTTTTTTTTGTTTTATAGGGATAATTCATCCTTCTATTCCTAAATTACCATAAAACAATTATAATAATTATAAATTTTGTCAGAAAATTCTACAATTTTTGCATGTGAACATGTTTTTGTTACATAATAGTTACATAAAAATTCAAATGATTTTAGCAACGTGGTAGTATACATTGTTTAGAAATTGATAAATCTCTCACATAGTTATGTTGTATTATGAAGGAGCCGAAACCCTATCCTTCTTCCCCAACTGGCACCGAGCCGCCGCGTCCTCTCCCCAGCACCGCACCGCGCCATCCCCATAGCCCCACACAGCGCCCCCGCCGCAACCCGCAGCCCTGCACCACGCTGTGCCCTCTCGCCAGCCCCGCACCGCGTCCTTCCCACAGCCCTGCACGCGCTCCTCGCCGCAGCTCGCAGCCCACCACCCCGCTCTCTCTCTCTCTCTCTCTCTCTCTCTCTCTCTCTCTCTCTCTCTACAAACCCGGGGTGCTCTGCCGTAGATCCGTCGAGGAAGGTATGGATCTGACCATCTGTTCCTCAAGGCTCCTCAAATCTGGTGAGGAAGGACACAGTCGGGAGGAGGCAGCTCGGATCTGTAGCAGCGGCGAATGCGAGCCCGGGAGTCAACAGCGGCAGAGGGCGTCGACCGCTCCTCCTCTGCAGGCGGTACCTCGTTCCGTGTCCGCCGTTGAACCCATCCGGCAACACTCGAGCTCACAGGTACATGTACTCGCATGCCCATGCCTACTTCCTTTACCGTGACGAATGCTTGAAATTGCTTCCAGTGATCTTTGGTTTATGTGTTTTTTTTAGCAATGCATGTCTGAGCACAAGGTCAGTAATTCATTTTGAACTACAAGTTACTATGTTAGATTAGGTAATTAAAACTGGTGTTGCATCAATTCTAGCCAACTTATTAATATGGAATCAGGACATCATAGCTGTACAAAAATGAGATATGCTAGTACAGAAATTAGATCAGGCATTGATCCATATTACATTGCTACTACGTAGTAAAATCTGCTGTAGGTGAAACTGTAGTTTCGGTCTTCCCCTTCTTGGACATTGCCTCTGCTTACAGGAAGATATGGCCGAATGTGTGTAAAGAGATGGCCGAATCTTTCATATTCTATTGTCTCTGTACTAGTAGAGATTAGATTTTGACATGTATTTTCTTTCTTAAGGACATGATAGGTTTTTCTTTCTATTGGCTACGTACTAGTATTAATTAGAAATTGGCTAAGAACATTATGCTGTCGTACTTACAGTTGGTCTTTGAAACTGAACAACTGATCAGTAAGAATATGAAGGTGCAGTTATCTGAACTATGCATCTTATAACCTTAAGAAAGGAGAAATTAGGTGTAGTACCGTAATCTAAAATGGCTATTGAAATCTGGATGTCTTTTTTCATATAAGCTCAGTATTGAACTCTGCATGTTCTTAGCCTATTTTGTAACTTCATTCATTTTGTTTGGCTCCGAGAAGGCTAGGTAGAAAGGAACTTTAGTCCCTAGGTAGAGTGAAGGAGAATTATCACTAGATGGAACTTTAGTCCCATAGTCTAGGTAGATCAGCTTTACTGCATAGGAGTCTTTCATATTACCTAATATATGTACTTCTAATGACAGTTATTTGTTCTCCTTTGTAGGCAAGATTCTTCTTCCTGCAACCGATTTAAGGAGTTAGCTATTTTCATTCAATGGTATATAGTTCTCTCAAACTGACGTGTGATTAGTTATTGCAGATTATATACTTCAGTAAGCAGCTTGCTGATAAATGAACACTAAAATCATACCCTGTTTTTTTTCTCGTCCATAGTGTTGCACTCTCAACGAAAATCAACTGTCAGGACACCAGCTTACATTGCCCTAGAGGTCCTTGCAAAAGGTGATTCCTGTCTTTACTAGTTCTTGTTTCCTATCATATTTCCATTGGAGTGGTGTACAAACTTGTTGCACGTTCCAAATAAGAGAAGTATCCTAATTAATAAAACTGAAAGGTAAATAATCTGAGGCTACAAATCTTCTTAATTAAGCTTCATGTTTCCTAGTATCCAGATGTTTTCCATGAAATTTTTGCTATGAGTTTCCCTGAAATTTGTGATGACTTGTGACCTCTTTGCCTTGCTGTGCACTTGTGCCTTTCTGTTGTTCATTTGTTTTCAGAACATTAAACTTTTATTGTCCTGTAGACCTATGAAAGTTCAGATTCAGACTCATTGCAACAAGATAATCTCAAATAGGTTTTTGTTTGACAAACCTTTTCCAGTAGAGATGCCATTCCTTTGGTCGGGACCTATATTTGTGGCACCTTAATAATTGGTCGAATATGTGTTGGTTAATATTTGAAACTTGGCTTTGCTATCTGGTTTATTCTATACTTGTTTTCACCCTTCTTTTCAGCATGATACAAGTATATAGCTTCTCAGTATGATAAGGGGATACTAATGTATACATTTTTCAGTCATGTGGCTTGTGGCATGGTTTACTAACTCTCAGTAACAATTTCAAGATGTAGGCCTTGAGAAATCTGCCCAAGAGGAATTTGTTGCTGCCATCATGAAGCGGAAACTGCCAAGTAATAGTTGACTGCCGGGGAATATGGACATTGCCTACTTTTATTATGTCAAGTATAGTTAAGAATGTGTGTAGGTTTTTGTGCACCAACTGTTTATCCAAGGCATTTTTCACCACTAAAGGTGTCAATTTGTACACATGATATTATCTTTATTGAACTATAATGTAATAGTTGGGAACCACTTATGGATGTGTTGGATTGACATTTGGACCATATGTGTGCATTTGGAATTTGGATTGAGATGTTCTTGCTAGTTAATATTTATATGCAAACATACTTTCATGATGGTGCAAACTCATTTTGAGGGTGGTGTTCTCATGAAATACTATATTTCCTGTGAGTTCTGAAGCTCACGAAATCCATTTCATGATGGTGACTCATGAAATAGCGAGCTCACGAAATCCATTCGTCAAGGTGAACTCTCACGAAATATCAAACTCTCACGAAATCCATTTGTGAAGGTAAACTATCACGAAATGCCATAAAAACCCGTCATGAAAACATTGATGCAAACCTGGTGGCAACGCTATTTTCATGAGAGTGGCCGTCACAGACACCCATGGCGGTGAACTCTCATGAAAATGGTATTTTCGTGTGTCTATTATCGTGAGAGCTGATGCGTGACGGTGTACCCTCATGCATTATTTTCGTGAGAGAAACCATATTTCGTGATATATTTTGCACTCTCACGAAATCTCTGGATTCTGGTAGTGTTTCCTAATGACATCCATTATGTGCAATACCACCTATATATTGCATAAAAATCAATACTAATGCAACAAAATTTGCTTGATGGAATAATTTCTACCAATTGCATCTACTGTACGAAATCAGTGCAATAGATCATACCTATTACATAAACATGAATTACTATCACATCCAAGTCCTTCTCGATGCAATAATGACGACAACCTATTGCATCGGATTACAAAATTGATGCAATAGCAGCGATCTATTGCATCAGATTTAGGTTTGATGCAAGGTGAAATGATGCGATAGGATAAAAAATTAGTAGTGTTTTTCTCTGCCTTGCTACACACTCTACTACAGAGCCCTTCTACTTCGACGTGGGAGACAACGAGGATGGTAACGTTGTGCGTGTCTATGGTTCTGATGGTTGCAACATCGAGTTGAGCCTTTGTGTATTTATCCTCTAAAAGGCAGTGGCGGCCCTGCTCCATGCATCACTGATGCAATCTTGCTTAGTCATCCCATGCTCTGTCTCCATGCAAGTGAGGGCAGAGACATAAGTATCGCTATGTCAGTATTCACACCTAAATCTGAAGTGGTAGGATTACTATTACAAGAGACGATAGCTTGTACGTCAGTAAATGAAATTGTTGTAGTATGCAACCAAATATCATTATTTGTTAACACATAATTTTCATTGAAGGAGACATGAGTATCACCATGTTGGTATCTGCATCTAGATCTGACATGGTGGGATTACTATCACGACAGAAGTGAAACTGCTAATATATGAAATTGCATAGATATCCATGGCAAATAGATGTGACATTTTATTCGCTTGATAACGATGACAAGGAGTATGAATGTTGCAATAATTAAATGTACTATGACCAATCTTTGCTAATATGTCTTGCATTTTGCAACATAAATCTTTTGATGCAATAGTGAAAGTGTAGCACATCAAAACATTCTTAAACCCAAAAAATCACATATTGTATCAAAGTGTAGCACAATCAATCTGATATAATAGTACTTCCTAATGGAATCCATATTGTACAATACCACCTATGTATTGCATAAAAAATCAATACTAATACAACAAAATTTGTTTGATGGAATAATTTCTATCTATTAAATCTCTTGTATGAAATCAGTGCAATAGATCATACCTATTGCATTGATTTGGGAATGGGTAGATTTGGTTCAATATGCTTTGGACGACTGCATCTACCGGACCCCACTGCTAAGCAGTGTGTTGGGCTACGTTCGTTTAGTTTTAGATCTATCTGTGATTGGGCAAATGGATCTTGTTCACGCTTCATGGACCCCATATCGGTTGAATAACCGCTCTGGTTGTGCTTTATTCATACGATACATTTGCTTTTGCCGTTTCAACATGATTAGATCTATTGGATGTACTGGACGTGGCTTAGCTTGTTTACTTTGATGGCTACATGGAAACACCCCAATGCTAGTAAATGAGTTAAGTTATCGGGTTAATTATCATCTTGGCTGGATGGGAACACAACTCTGTTGATAGTTAATCTTTATATGATATGCCTATTAGATCTGGTAGCTTGAGTTAGTAAATGTTACATGTATCACATCTTTACCATATATACTGATGAGATTGGCTAATTATATGCTTTACCAGTGATATATCATCAAAGTTGTTCGCATCTTACAATTGAGCTTTACATTGTTAGGAGTTGACTCTCTAGTCAATTTCCTTTGACCATCGACTATCTGAGAGCCGCACATTCATGGAACTATCTGGCAACAACCGGCAGGTTCCATAATTTGACAGTTTTTCTCCTTGTCAATTATAGGTCAAATTGACTGGCACGCCTTGAGATCAATCAACCAAAGTGACCTTGCCAATCAGAGGTCTAAGAGATCAGGACCCTGCTCCCACACGGTCTCTGCAGGGCCTTGCGTGGTGTTGACGTCAAAGCCCATTTTTGGCATCAACAGAAACATGGAAAGTGGATGTTGTGGATGTTGATGGGTGTAATGAAGCTGGTCCTAAGGTTCTTGTTCTGATTATAGGTTTTCTCGCCTGTGTCAATTAAGAACAATTCATTGTCTAGACCTTCTGTCAAGTTTCAAATGTCATGTACACATACTTGCTACATGAGGGCGAGAAGGCTTGCGTACCTTTCTTATCATAGATTTTGGCTCCTTTGAGGTTGATAGGTATTGAGGCAAGTAGAGGTGGTGGACCATGGGCACCAACTAACTTGTCATGTAGGTAGAAATGTTGCGACTTGGGCTCTAGGTCTAGCAAGGACGCTGGACCCTATGACAAGATTGGTAAGTGTTGGTCTTGTTTGTACTAGTGTTCAAACAAGGCGTGTGTTTGGGGGTGCCCAACCAGGAGTCATCGGTTCATGAATCACCTCTTCTTTTGAGATGATACTTGCTTGACTACTGTCTATCATCAAAGTAAGAATCAGAACAATTGATGGTGGAGAAATGGTGATAAGTTAGATATTCTGATTGCTAACTACATGCTTGTAGGTAGTATAGGTGCTTACATGGAATGGTTAGCTAATGAACATTGTGTAATCAGGGTCTTAGTCCCCCTGCTGTAGGTAGCAGGTGGATGCTGAAGCTAACTCTTGTGTGTGGATGCTTCCTGGTGGGCTTAGGAAGGATTCCTTTTATCATTGCAATCACAATGTTATTTATGAACTCCAAATGATTTATAATGAAAAGTTTCATACTTCCGCTATCAGGTTTGTATAATAATTACTTTACTTTTTTTAAATGCTTAAACATGACTAAATAAATGTATATTTCCGCTACAACCCTGATTGCATGTGTAAGTTAATTCCCTATTGCAAGATAAAAGATTGTAGAGTTGCTTAATTAATTGTAATTGCTATCATTCTATTGTTGTATTAAACCTATTGTAATAACTTTGATGTTGTAACTCATGTGATGTAAGAAATGTTTTTGATGTTTTGAAGCTTTATTTACTTATTTTTATGGATTCTGTATGCAAATATGGATTGTTCAGTTCTCCCATTGGGTGCGCTCAATAGAATACCGGATTTTACTTGGTCTCTTTGGGAACTTAGTATCAAATGGCTAAAAAGTGCACTTGTGATTAAGTGAAATTGGGCAGTTCTACTACACCGGTGTCATCTTGAACCATCTCCATATCTCGCAGTCCCCTCACCCTCCATTGTTGCACCAATGAGAGATTTGATGGAGTGTGTGGCCATGCATCCACCTAGATCCAAATTCGACTCTTAAGAATACTATATAGCCTTGTCCACACCCTAAGTATCAATTCTAGCCAATCTACATCTCGACTTAGGAGATTCACATCTTCCCCATCGAACACCTAGAGATATGACATCTCTTTGATTTTTGTTGGATGTAGTGTTTTAATTGTTGCAATGTGTTGATTCTAGTTTTTCTGTAATGGTTGATTAGATGGATTGAACTTGGGTGCATGATAGACAGTTTCTCCTAAATATATTGATGGTGTCAAAGAATTTATGAGTTTCATTCAAGGAAAATTCAATGTGAATGTTTAAATTCTATGTGGATGTAGTAGATGAGTTAGTCTAAGGTACCTAAGGAAGGTTGTCAACAAGTACATACTGATGAATGTCATGGAAACAACTTATACTCGCTAGGTTCATCATGGAGAGAACTTTGATGTTGATGTTACTAAACATCCTATTGATTTGCTTGACAATGTTTCCATACATGGGGTAGGTGTGATAGGGATGAACTTTGGTGCTGATCATTTGGAAGGAATTATAGGAGACCTACACGCTATAGTGGCACAAGCAAGATAGGATGGAGAAAATCATGTTGATGATGAAGAACCTCATGATAAAGAGTCATTTTTCAAAATTGTAATTGAAGAGGCAAAACATCTTCTTTATCTTGGTTGTACCAAATTTCAAGGTTGTCATTTGTGGTAAAGCTTGTTCATATGAAGTCATTTTTATAGGATCAACAATTCTACTTTTTTCTACAGTATTGAAGCTACTAGATGAAGCTTTCTGAGAATGCAATACACTCCCAAACTCATATAATGAAATAAAGAGTATTGTAAATGAAATAGATCTTGGATATGAATCAATATATGTGTGCGCTACAATAATCGTGTGCTGATTAGAAAGTGATATGCCAAGCTTGATAATTTCCTGGTATTGATGGTCACTAAAGACCATTTTCGACCATCAACATTGCACTAAAGTGAAAGAATGATCAATATCATAGTGGTATTTTTTTTTTCAAATTAATATGGTTCCATTTGCACTCAAAGATCTTTCATCATTTAGGATAATATACAAATACATCCAATATTAAGCACTAGAGGCATGTGGGATTGGACAAGGCAGGGCAACCAAGGACCATTTAGTGGGGCTAGTCAACCTCGTCAAGGGTCACTCGATGTTGACATCTGAGGTGGCACACAAAAAAAATCTAAAAGTGCACAAATATTGAATTAGATTTTTGAATAAATATTGTATCCATAGGGAAACACGTGAGATTGACTACTAACTAATTAAACTAGTGATAGCAACAAGATTAAGGTAAATAGGAGCATAGAGAAAACTTCTATGGTTCTTAACTTCTAACTTAAGAAAGAGTTGTATTCTATTGTTTACATGGGGACATTACTAAAGAAGAATTATATAAAAATATACTTCTTCTATCACAACATAGGTCCTACTAGTCCTACATACATGGGGTGGACTATAGAGGATCTCCAAAGCTATCACCCAAGAAAATCTACCACACCCAGAATGTAGGGTGTATCCACAAATAAACGACAGTCTAGGTGCCATGCTCACATTAATGAATAATGATTATTACTTCAATCCAAGAGCTTAACAAGGATTAAAGCACTAAAAAGAATCATGGTCCTAATAAACAAAATAGCACAAAACTTACTTTGAATTAGAAATTAGTTACCTGAGATGTCTCAGATGCAAGCTCGAGTAGAGCATGAATCCACCAAGGTATAAGTTGAAGAGAGAGAGCACCTATAATTTGGTACTTCCTCCAAACTCTTCCCTCACTCTCTATATCACTATTTTCTATGTAGAAAGAACAAAACCTACTCTAGAGGACTATTCTTCTCTTGAATGTGATGCCTTTGGCATGGGGTCTGGGGGGTCCTTTTATAGGGGCCACTAGACTCTCGGTGGGCCCATGGATCTGAGGCATGACTTAATCTCAACCTCCATCCAAACTGACTTGAATTGATGGTGGAAATTTATCCTCAAAGGTGATGGAGTTGACGGGACTGACAGGTGGGACCAGGGCCAGTCGATCAACCCCACCATAGCCCCTATCCACGTGGGTTTGCTTCCTTATCTAGGCACAAACTTTTACCATCCTTATAAGGTGGGTGGTGTATTAAATACCATGTTAGTGACTCACGTGTCAGTGACACATGTTATGATGTCATTCATAAGAGTGGTAAAATACTAAATGTCCCCCTTATCTGATGAATGATGTATTTAAGCCCCATAGACTCGGTTTTGTTGTGAATGGATCTGATCTCTTATGATAATATGGCCCACTTGACCCATTTTCTAGGTAAACTCATGGAAAGATAGTATAAAGCATTATACCTATGTTGTTGATTGATTTTAAAGATAAATGCAAGTTGAGTTGATGATTTATGATTAACATTAATGACCATTAATACTTGACCTGGCTTGTGTTCATTGTGCCATAAAACCTTCCTCCTTTGGAATACATGGAGGAATTAAACTCTATGACGGATTTGTTATTCGAGGTCCTAAAATCACCAGAGAAGGACTTTGATGTGTTTTTAGACCCTCTTGTGGAGGATGCAATTAAGATTTGGTAGGTATGGATGCTTATTATGGTATTATAAGAAAAATATTTGAAATTCTTGTTGTAGTTTTTTGTCCACTCTTGATTAGCTGCTTTAAGCACTCTATCAGGATGTACCATAAAGGGTTATTTCACATGATTCATTATGACAACCATCCTTTTTCATATGGCCTAAGGAGCAAAATTTGGTATTTTGGACACATCCATTTCATTTCAAAGGAACATCATTGTTGACGGCTCTTAACACCTAAATATAGCCATCAACTATTGCATGAAATGATAAGAAATAAATTATAAAGCATAGTTGTAGGGTTTAATTCTAATGAGTTCCATGAGTTTTGGTGTTCTCACTTATTTTGTAGGACATTCAAGTTTTACTATAAAAGTACCTCAAATAAGGAATTGGAGTACACCATTGCGAAGAGCTCGTCGAGCCGATCGAAATGGACCTAGCACTTGCTATATTTAGAGCCCCGATGAGAAAGATATCAACACCACAATGGAATTCAACTTGGGAACAATCTAGAACATACCGGAACCATCACCCACTATATATTTGAGGGATTAAATTGCTAGAATCTCATAGCTTTGGTAAATCTATATTTTCTAGGGACTATTCCAGAGAATCGTAGAAGATCTAGTTATCAGAATAATTATGAGAAGAATCTTGCGGGGAAATAGTTTCCATTGTACTCTGGAAGGGTCCAGAAGGCAACCGAAGAAAGCGGGTCCTGAGAGGTGGAAATAGAGGGTCGGCCGGCCCAAGCCCATGCCGGGCGGCATGCTACAGTAACAGGTCCAGACCCGCTTCTAGAAGCTTCCTCCACTGCCTCTAGGGAGTCATCTCGGCCCTACGTTAAGTTGGTTTGATCCAACGACTGTCGTGCACCCCACCTGACTAAATAGAGGGACAGACCCCACCTCTCGAGACCATCTCAATCTCATTATTCTTCTCCATAGCAAAAACTAGGGTTTCAATCATAAGTAGAGAAGGAGAGAGGTCCCTCTAGTTGTCTAGATCTAGTTCTTCTAGCTCTAGCACATCTAGTTGTAATTAGAGGTGAGAGAGAGGAGGAGAGAGCTAGGAGGAGCCGGATCTATCGGATCTTCCTCAACATTGTACCTTTGCAGCATCTGGTTCTGAGAAATCTCCAGGTTCTTCATTTATTATTTCTAAGTATCTTATTTTAGTTGTTACTTTATTCTATTTACGGGATCTCCGCTCGTATTGAGTGCTCTGGTTTTCACGTGGAGTTAGAGTAGTAAGCGATAGTGTAGATGTGGTGTCTACACTAGAGTTTACTTGAGTTTGCACCCAATCCCACGAGATAGTTGTGGTAGCCCCAGAGGTGACAGCTCTGTAAGGCCTTTATAGTCCATCATGTTCGAGTTGGTGTTTCGTAGAGCTTTTGGTAGCCTCCCCCCGACTACCTTTTTTCCAGTCTTTGTCGAGAGTCGGGAAGGTACTATTGCTCCAAAGTAGGTAGAGTATCATGGGCCTTTGATCAGATAGAACCCCTTAGAAAACTCTAAAATCTCTCTTTACCTAGTTATCATTATTTACCTAGTTATCATTCTCTATGCATTTATCTTACCTATTAAAATAATATATATATCTTCCCCAATAAAATATTCTATCTTATCTATCCTTGGACGTACTTAGTTCTTAACAAGTTCACTTCGCGTTCCCCGTGGAAATCAATACCCTTGGAATAATCACGGGTGAAAGCTACAACGGTATCCGTGCGCTTGCAGATTTATTTGTGTGCGTAAGAAATACCAACAAGCTTTCTGGCGCCGTTGTCGGGGAATGGTAGCTGGACTAGTTTCGAACCGAATTCATCCGTTTACCTTTTTCCTTTTTCCTTTTTACCATCTTTCTCACCTTACCATATTCATCTTATTACAACTATAAATACTGTACTCCAAAGGGCGACTTGTTGGAGACTCCACCATCTTCACACCATATTCTTATAAATGGCTATGAGCTTCGCCCTGCTTGTATAGCCATGGTTTGAGAGAAATCTTTCTCTAGTCTTTGTTTAGTTTTAAATCCAGTTGAAAATATGAATCATCCATGTATAGAGGAGGCCCCAAACAAGACCAAATTGAGAGTTACCAATCCAAGTCGAATTTTGAACTTACATGAAGAATCAACCATAGAGATTGGAGAGGAAGATGATATCAATGAGCATGGAATCTATTCCATAACTATCTCTTTAAACCCATGATGATATGAGACATCTCCCGAACCCATTGGTCTCTCTATCTTTACCACTCATGACATCTCCAACACTCTATCACTTTTTATTTGCAAAAACTTTAAAAGGGTGGTTGTCGATGCATATGTTTACCATAAATATTGTAGATCTCGTTGTGTAAATCTTGAGATAGGTAATAGTATGGAAACCATGTCGCTAAAAACACATCTTAAAATGTTTCCCGAGGACAAACTTAGTGTCATAAAAAAAGCACTTCTCATATCTTAACATAATTATTCATCTTTTTGTTGCCTACCCTTGTGAAACGAGCATAGAAATATATGATTATATTCCTTCGGGTATTTTTGTTAATAACCTTTCCAGGTATAGAGTAGAAAGAATGAAGGAATGACAAGCATAAGGTATGTCCAACAATCATTATGCAACATTGAATTTTATTCATCCAGTCTTAATTTTTGCAAAATTCAAGCTTGGGGGATAAACCGACATAAAAACATCTTTTGTCATGTTGCTACATTATCTTAGTTGTACCTACCTTTAAGGAATGCTCAACTACTAAATAAAAATCATGCTCTCTTATCTTCACTTGAGTAAATTTCCATAGTACTTTCATGCTACCTTTTTCTGCTATAGTGTATGTTTAGGTTTAGAAGTATTTTCATCTCCCTTTTTAATTATGCATGGTGCTTAGTTTAAAGGTATTTGGATATTACTTCTAAAGGCTTTTTAATTTAAGTGTAGTGCTTAGGTTAAAATGTCTTCCTAAATCAAATTAGACGTGGTGTCTAGGTTGATTTTTGAACTAATAGTATGCTGTAGTAGATATTGGATATTTTGTTGGACTAACCCCTGTAGGAAAACTTTCAATATCAAAAAGGGAAGTCCTGAGATAAACTCACACGGGAGATGAAGAGAAACACACGAACTTCAACAACCTTCACAAGGGAGATGCAACTAATTCATCAAGATAGATGAATTCCATGGAGCAAGGAGAAGACAAAGAACAAAATCAAGCCACTCAATCCATGGAAGAGGGTGAACAAAACTTAAAGACGAGATAACAGAAATTTCAAGATCGGAAGAACAAGGATGAGAGAGGAGTGGAACAAGAAGACGAGTCATTAATGCACAATCAGTTGATCAAGGGAAGCTTCCATGAGGGTACGATTCCATCATTCTTCAATAAAGGTAAGTAAGCATCACTCTAAAAGCATTTCTTTGATTCTGGTTTTCACATAAATAAAGATCTAAACATGTTTGAGCTGCAACTTTACATGATCCAACCTCATTAACTCAACATGTTAGCTTAATCCTAGTACCAATTCTTGATCTCACAGACTTAACCACATGGGCTAAAATGTTGCATATTCAAACCTTGGAAGATGATCGTAATCATTGATACATATTCATTGACAATCCTTCCATGTGTTATAGCAATCTGATTTACTAAGTGTTTTTGAAATGCTACATTCATGCTCATCTTCTGGACTGATCACTCATGGCTAAATAAAATACAACTCAATTTTGCTCAAATATATTTAGGTTAGAGATGAATGAATAAACATTTGGTTCTATTGGTGTTTTCCCACCAGCAGAGCCTATGCACTTGATCTTTGCCTTGTTTCTATGAGCAGGACACTTGTTCACCGCGCTATCAAGAGCATGGGTGGATGACACCCTACCAATGAAGAAAGGAGATCCAGGGAGACCTGTCATCCCAATCTCCATTGTAGCTTACACTTTTGAAGAAGATGTCTATGACCTTGGAAAATAGACGTCGTATATCTACAAGAATACAACTACAAGGTGAGCAAACATCCAAGTCCTCACCAGGATTGGAGAATGCTCCTAAAGATATTTGAACCAGAAGAGAGGTCCGGTTCGATGGACCTAAATCTCTGAACCTTAGTCGGAAGGTAAACTCGACAGGATTAGATAACTTCATCTACTTTGAGGAGTACAACTACATCAACTATCATCTTTGAAGTCTCAGAGAAGTGAAGTAAGTCTACATTGTCTAAATGAATGACTATGTCAACATCCAGCTTGGGGGAGAGCACCCCCATATATCTAGGTAAGTATCCTTACACACTTAGGTATACTTTTATATTAGTTACATAAATTAATTCAAATAAAAAATGTGAGCACATGAAGGTTCACACTTAAATAATCACAATAGTTACAACTTAGATACTTTTTATATCTATGGAATTTTCATTGTCTACTTTATCGTTAAGAGAGTTTTCTATATAGTAATAATAATAGGAGAGTTTAGTTTGTTTGATTTTGTTAGTTGCTATTGCTAATAATAAAAAGAAGAACTCTAAAGATAACTCTATATATGGAAATGATGAATAGTTGCTCTACCATAATTCCTTTCAAGTACCTAGTTTTCACCTTTGAATTCTCCCGAGTTTTAGATATAACTATTTTGACATGAAGATTTGCTCTGAACCTGAAACTTATGGGTTGTAAATGCTTGAGCTAAGTCTAGGTAGTTGATAGGTATGATATTAAAAAGTCTGAGCTACTATTTATCTTGTTCCTAGCAATACTAGAATTCTGGAGAATTTATCTTTTGAAAATTGAAAATTTTACATGATGAGTTTTTGTATGACGAGAGCTTGAATTACTACCACAGCCATATATACATGCCTGGTAGATTAGGAAAGCATTCACTATTATATTTACTGCTTGTATATGCATTGAGTTTTGTCAAGCTTTGTTGACCTTTAGAGACTTGTCATGCTTTTAAAATCAAGATCACGTACACTCCACTCATATATGCTATTTCCATCCTAGAAGTACGCATCCACATATATGCCATTCAGATCTACCAGAAAAATACTCTACTCCTACCTTGGGAATAAGCAACCAAAAATATCTCAGTTCTCACCCTATCCATATATTTCATTACCACAGATGTAACTGCTCCAAAGATTTCCTTGTTATCATATCTCAAAAGCTTTATTATAGAAAGAGACTTGGGGTTGTGAAAAAAAGTGAGAAAATAAAGAGAGTAAAACATGGACAAGTGTCCTATCAAAACAATGGGCAGTTAGATGCCCGCCTCTTTGAAGAAAAAAAGAAAAGAAAAAGAGAAGAGAAAAAGAAAGCAAGCCCAAGTTCTCTCAAAAATTCCAAATTCCAAAAGAGAGATGTATATATATATTTAAGGAGCAGAGTAGAATTAGGTTTCCACCATACACCATTATACATCCACTAGGATCCATTGTTTGACTTTACAATATATGTTTGCAAGTATGTATGTGTTGTTTCTCCCCACCTATGAACTCCATATATTGCCTATTAGTTATAGGGTGAGAGAGAGAAGGCATAACACCATTATTGCCTTGGTGAGGATCGACAAATACTACATATAGAGAGACTTGAGAGGGTCATACAAAAGAGACTTTGAGTTTTATTTTAAAAACTCTGCAAAACTCCAGGATGAAAGTAAAGTGAAGAGCTTGAGACATAGTGCTTGGCTTGATCATTCTACATTCAATTGCTCAAGACCCAAGTGATGGCTATAAGCCCCATGGTTAAAGGTAATATGTGTAAGTTTGAAAGTCAGAATAGGTTACTCTAATCCAGAGGAGAATTTTTGTTTGAAAGCATGTGTACTTTTGAGGCGTGAAAGCATTGTAGCAACTCCTGATCCATTATTAAGTTTAGCTTTGCTTAGGGACTAGCAAAGGTTAAGCTTGGGGGAACTTGTTGACGACTCTTAACACCTAAATATAGCCATCAACTATTGCATGAAATGATAAGAAATAAATTATAAAGCATAGTTGTAGGGTTTAATTCTAACGAGTTCCACAAGTTTTGGTGTTCTCACTTATTTTGCAGGACATTCAAGTTTTACTATAAAATTACCTCAAATAAGGAATTGGAGTACACCATTGCGAAGAGCTCGTCGAGCCGATCGAAATGGACCTAGCACTTGCTATATTTAGAGCCCCGATGAGAAAGATATCAACACCGCAATGGAATTCAACTTGGGAACAATCTAGAACATACCGGAACCATCACCCACTATATATTGGAGGGATTAAATTGCTAGAATCCCATAGCTTTGGTATATCTAAATTTTCCAGGGACTATTCCAGAGAATCATAGAAAATCTAGTTATCAGAATAATTATGGGAAGAATCTCGTGGGGAAATAGTTTCCATTATACTCAGGAAGGGACCAGAAGGCAACCGAAGAAAGCGGTGCCCGAGAGGTGGAAATAGAGGGCCGGCCGGCCCAAGCCCATGCCGGGCGGCACGCTACAGTAACGGGTCTAGACCCGCTTCTGGAAGCTTCCTCGACCGCCTCTAAGTGTCATCTTGGCCCTACGTTAAGTCGGTTTGATCCAACGGCTGTCGTGCACCCCACCGGACTAAAATAGAGGGGTAGACCCCTCCTCTCGAGACCATCTCATCTCATTATTCTTCTCCAAAGCAAAAACTAGGGTTTCAATCATAAGTAGAGAAGGAGAGAGGTCCCTCTAGTCGTCTAGATCTAGTTCTTCTAGTTCTAGCACATCTAGTTGTAATTAGAGGTGAGAGAGAGAGAGGAGGAGAGAGCTAGGAGGAGCCAGATCTGTCGGATCTTCCTCAACATTGTACCTTTGTAGCATCTGGTTCTGAGCAATCTTCAGGTTCTTCATTTATTATTTCTAACTATCTTATTTTGTTTCTTACTTTATTCTATTTACGAGATCTCCGCTCGTATTGAGTGCTCTGGTTTTCACGTGGAATTAGAGTAGTAAGCGATAGTGTAGACGTGGTGTCTAGACTAGAGTTTACCTAAGTTTGCGCCCAATCCCACGGATAGTTGTGGTAGCCCCAGAGGTGACAACTTTGTAAGGCCTTTGTAGTCCACCATGTTCGGGTTGGTGTTTCGTAGAGCTTTTGGCAGCCTCCCCCCGACTACCTTTTTCCCAGTCTTTGTCGAGAGTTGGGAAGGTACTGTTGCTCCAAAGTAGGTAGAGTATCGTGGGCCTTTGATCAGATAGAACCCCTTAGAAAACTCTAAAATCTCTCTTTACCTAGTTATCATTCTCTACGCATTTATCTTGCCTATTAAAATAATATATATATATATATATATCTTCCCCAATAAAATATTCTATCTTATCTATCCTTGGACGTTCTTAGTTCTTAACAAGTTCACTTCGCGTTCCCCGTGGAAATCGATACCCTTGGAATAATCACGGGTGAAAGCTATAGCGGTATCCGTGCGCTTACGGATTTATTTGTGTGCGTAAGGAATACCAACAATCATTTGTGGGGAACCAATGAGTTTTCCGTACTTCACAAAAGCAATGATCCACTAGGTAAAGAAGAGGTGTTGGTTGAATTGGAGAGAAAAGGCATTAGACCTAGGAAGCAACAAGAAACTTGGAAAAGGAAGCATTCCAACTTGTAAAGGGTCATGTGCAAATTTAGATCCAGATGGTCAGTTTTGGAAGTTTACCATATTGGGAAAAAGTTGAAGCTAAAACATAATAACGATGTCATTCACTTGAGAAAAACATATGTGAGAATGTAGCTAATTGATACAATTCTCAATATAAATGGGAAACCAAAAGACACATTCAAAGTTTGGTTTGATTTTAAAGAGTTGGGAATTAAAAAGGAACTGCAATTTAGAGAGGATGAAGATTCATGTGAGATGCCTAATGCTAGATATATCTTATCCACTGAACAAAAGAAGGCCTTTTGTGATTTTTTACGGGTGGTAATTTTTGTTGGATTTTCTTCCAACATCTCAAGATGTTCATAAGGGAATAATAGTACAAGGGCTCAAAACACATGATTGTCACATTTTTTGTACTTGAAGTTGTATATGATGAAAATAACATTGATCAAATGGTGTAATTTGTGATGAAGAACTATACTCAAGTTGAGAATTATGTCAACTATGTTGTATATATAGACTTTGATACATATTTATGCTAGGCTTGTATTGCACATATGCTAACTTACAATTTTCTACATTTGAATTAGAGAGACAAGGGGTACCTAACATTGAAAGAATGCTTTGGCAAGGATCAAGGCATTGTAACACCCACGGTGTTAATCACGGGCTAAGAAGTAATTAAGCCTAATTATATCAAGTCAAGCGATAATCAGAGACTATAGTTCATATATCGGGAATATATGATAAGGTATTGATTCTATGTGCCTCATCTCTATTTCCATCTCTATGAACCATCGGAGAAGTTTCGCGAAGTTCAGAACCAAAAGGTTAAGTGAACGGATGATTCATATAATTATCAGAATTTAATTATGAAGTGGAAATAATTATATGAGTCGAACAAGTCTCACAACCTTTCCCAAAAGTCTCCAGTTGAACTCTACACCAAAAGTCGCGAAAGGTTCATGTTGCCCGGAAATAGAGAAAATGCCCGGAAAATATTGGAAAACCCCAGTCCGAGCTCAGCCGGCGATGTTTTGACCGTCGTTGACCGACAATTTGGAGATCTCGCATGTTGCGGCATTGAACGAAAGTTGTAGATCGGATTGAGACGGACAAACTTCGTTCAAACGTCGAGACCTGAATCAGAGTCAAAAATGGTGAAACAGATGACCGAAGATCGTCGGAATGCCAGTTTTCGGTACCCGCGAGGTTTTCTTCGAAAATCAATAATTCGCAAACCGTTTGGAGTTTGACTGTGGTTCTTGAAGTATTTTGATCTATTCGACGAGATCTTCGCAATAGTATATTCGGACGGACGTTTGAGTCAGCAGTTTGGAATTTCAGAAAAAGAAATAGAAGGCAGTGGCAAACTTGTATTTGTTTGGAAGTTTTAGAAGGGACAAGAGATAAAAGGGCAGCAGCCCTGCCCCCTCCTCTATTCCTCACGCCTCCCGCTCCCTTCCCTTTCTTTTCTGCTGAGGCAAACAGTAGGGAGCTGCTGCTCTCTCCCTCCTTCTCCCTCAAGCTCTCTTCCCCCATGGCAGCACCAAAAGCTCCCTCTCCTCTGCCCTAGTTCTCCCCTGCTCCTCCCTGCCGAGCAGAGAGCCGAGCTGGGCAGCTCGCCCCAGCCCCAACTCGCCTGGCCTCCTGAGTGTCTCACTGCTCGCCCATCTGGCCACCGAGGATGGGCCCTGCAGTTCGCTTAGCCAGCCATGGCCGGTTCCCTGCGGCGCTGAACAGCTGCTGCCCTGCAGCCAGCGCACCCTCTGCTCCCCGCGCTGATGCTTGCCTGCAGCTCGCTGCTGTGGCCAGCAGGGCGTGGCGCCCCTCCCTGCAGGCCTCCTCTGCACCTCCCCGGCCATGGCCACGACGACGATCCCCCTCCCTTCCTGCATCTCCATGGATGAAACTCTGAAGAACAGCACCCCCATATCCTTTATCGTTTTAGTTTTTCAGTTTTCCGATTCCTGCAGTGAAGTTCAAAGTTGTATGTAAATTCATAGAAAAATCGCATGGATGTGTGGTTATGCTTGTTGGAAAGCTTGTTAAATTCTCTACACAGTAGGTCTATTGGATGCCATGTGTTGCTTTGATTTTATTGCTGCAAAAATCGATTTATGAAGTTAGGGTTAGAAATGAGATTTGTGTGAAATAAATATTTGATGCCGGTAAGGAGTGCTCCAAAAATTGTGCAATAATTATAGTGTATTCCTAATGCTATGAAAAGTCTATGGTTGAAATATCATGGCTAGATGTTGAATGGTTTGAGATGTATAAAGTTAACAAATGCCCTATTCACTGTTTTGGACTGCATGCATGATCTCGGAATATTACTGTTTTTCGTGTATAAAACGTTGTTTTCTGTTGGTATGATGAATACCAAAGTGGTAGCTTATGATGTGGTGAAGCCTGTGTTAAATTTCATGACCATATCTCTGATAGTTTAGGAGATATGAATTTATCAAGTTCAGAATTGAAAACTGTTCTTCTTTGGACAGATCTGAATGTTTGTGTTGTTTGACCAAGTTGAACTTAGAATCATGTCTTGCTATTGTGGAGACATTTGTAGTGCTTTTCTTAAGCTTTCTAGAATGTCCAAGTTCATGTTTTTAGGATCTCGAGATTGTGAGTTATGACTGTTTGAAGTAGAGTGACAGAATCTGTCCCCTTTTTGGACAGAGATGCACTCTTCGCTTATTTAGAGTTTGTTTAGCTTTGAATCATGTTAGGGTGGTTATAAGAAGCTTCTAGGGAACTTGAGTACCTTTCCAAAGGGTCAAGAACCATATGTGTTGGATAAGTAGAACTTTATCTATGCTTCTCTGAACTTCAGTTCAGTTCTATGTCTTTAGTTGTCTCACTCATTTATGGGCTGCATGTGCATTGTTGTTAAACAATCTTTTTCGTAGTATTATTGTTGTTTGCTATGGTTGTTATGCATATCAAACTTAGCATCATGTTCTAAGGTTTCTAAAATGTCTAGAACCACCCTTATGTGAGATATAGAACTCAAGTTCTTAATTTTATAAGTTGCATGTCAAATCTGTCCATGTTTGGACAGAGTTGCTTTCTTATGCTTGTTTGACCTTATTAATTATAGAATCACCTTGTTATGATGATAAACATGTTTTAGATAATTTACTAAGCTTTTTATTAAGTTAAGATTCATGCTCTTTGGATGGTTGCAACTCAAGTTATGCATTCTATATGAAATGTTACTTTTCTGTTTTTTTGGACAGGTCTGAAACATTTGCATAATTGACTTGTTTAACCTTTGAACTAGCTTTTGGTGGTATTATTAATGTTGTAGGTAATTTCAATACCTTTCCAGAACGTTTAAGTTCACCTTTATTGGATTCTTATAACTCCGGTTATTGTCACACCCAAATTTCAAGGACGAAATAGGATGCATAACATTATGTGTGCCCAGAAATAAACCACACATAAGTTCACAAATTACAGAGTACCATCACAGAGTTTGATACATATCGAACATATATCCATTACAAGAATAAATAAAACAAGTAAGATAAACAAGCTATTGTGGCTCCATTCCACAGGGAAAGGTCAACTGGTTGACCAAGCCTAGAAGTCTTCGGGAAACTCCTCATAGCCTCTAGCTTCTGTTACCCATCCGGGATTTTCATCCAAAATAGAAAAGAAAACAAGCGTGAGTACACTCGTACTCAGCAGTATAACATGGGGTTATGAAGCTCAAAAGGCTGACACTGGCTTACTGCATTTAGCACTTTTAGTTGGTCAAAGTTTTATTAGCAAGTATCATCAGGTTATGCTTAAGCCCCAAATTATCCCACTTATACCACTGCCAAAGTTTAAAGAATCGTAACCAACATCATAAAAGTGGTGACAACAGGAACATAAGTGTTGGTCAAGTTAATTAATTAATCTGTCGGTTTTCCGGGCCGCTCGTGACCGTGAGCACGGCTGATATATCAGTTTTAACACTCTGCAGAGGTTGTGCAACTTTACCCGTGAGTCGTGATGCCCCGAATGCCCCGGTTAATTACTCCCATAACACTACCAAGGTGAGTGAGCGGGGTTCACTATGAAACCTTTCATAGTATCTCGTCTAACAAGATTAGGGCCGCTAGGATTGGCAAGGGGCGATAGAGCTCCCCTTCCGAGTAGCATAACGACCCGCAGCCTACGCTCAAACTCGGACAGAGGCCGCACTATAACCAGCTCGGCAAGAGCCTAATGCGCCCTTTCGGGTAACCGCTAACGAGCTAGAAAAGAGCCTACTACTAAGTTAAAGCCAGAGCCATGTAGCTTCCACGGAAGCACTGTCAGTCCCAGCTTTTGCCAACAATGAGTTATTAAAAAAAGATTATGTTCCAATTGCCATAACAAGATCACCAATTCATTCATAGCATTTTAACCTTTGGCAGGGATCAAGTATTCGTTTATGTAAAGCACTAGCCATCTATCCATATGCATAACCCATAGGAATCAAGGTAAAGGGTTTCAACTCTAGGGAATTAAACTACGGGTATCAAATTAACACATGCACATGAAATGATAATTATAGTGAATAGGATAACAAGGAAAGTCCCATGCTATACTTGCCTTGGTTCTCAAAGTCCTGCTGGTCAAAACACTCCTGATCAAAGAACTCTTGATCACCAACAAACTCCTCACTGCCTGAACTCGATCAAGACATTGCAACAACACGCATTCCAATTTCATACATACAAAGCAAACAAGACTAATATTAGAACAGTACACCAATAACAATAAACAGAGTTAAAAGGTTTATAAAAAGATACTACGCATTGCTACGATCATTTCAACACGAATTTCACGAAAATCGGATTTAAAACGCAAAAGATATGAATTTAACTGGTTCTCTAGGAGCATTTTTAGTATTTGAATTATCATGGAAAATAAATAATTCAAACATGAACAACAGATGTTTTAACATGTAGAGAATTTCATTACGAACCTAACGCAACTCGAATCGTCCAAATCGGAGTTAAAATGAAGACTTTATAAACAAATTATTGCAGTGGCAAAATTGTAAATATCAGTTTTCCATTTTTAGAATAAACCGAGAAAGAAATACGTGTCTTGACTGGGAAAGCGTATTCTCGGAAATGCGCGAATGCTGCGACGCGGGGTCAGCAGAACTGCCACGCGGCGGCTCGGGATAGGGCGGTCCACGGCACAGTGCGTGCACCCGAGCATGTGCTGCGGTCCACCGGTCCACCGTGGACCGGGGTTCATACCCCTTCGCTGATCTAATCCTGACCGCAGATCGGGAAATGGACGGCTCAGAGCAGATCCAAGGGAGAGAGAGAGGGAACGGCGGCCGGAGCAGAGAACTGCGCGGCGGCGCCGTGGCTCCCGAGCGCCGGGCTCGCCGGAGTTCCACCGGAAAGACTCGTCCGGTGCCCGTTTCGAATGCCGATCACATGGGAAGAAAGAGGGGGACGAGGCGAAGCTCGTGGTGCACTCGGTTGAACGCGTGGAGGCAAGCAGCGACGACGCCATGGATCCCGGTGGCTCTGGCTCGCCGGCGAACGCGGGGAGGACTCTTCCGAGTGCCGCAAGTTCAACCAAATTGCACAGAAACAATCTACAGGTTCGTGCGAGTGTAACGGAGGGTTCGGTGGTTGCAGAGGCTTGCCAGAACGGGGAGGTCCGCGGCGGCACCATGATCGAACTCGATCTGCGTACGCGAGCAGGTCGAAACGGTGCCGTAGAGATCAAATTGAAGGCCTAGGGACGTGCGGTGTGTCAAAGCGGTGCTAGCGAAGTGCTCGGGTAAGATAGTGCATCACCGAGAGGGACTGGCCACGGCGGCGCCATTGCCGACGGTCTCGGTGTGCAGTGGAGTGGCGCATACAGGGTCCAATTGACCGAATTAAAAGGACGGGGAGGAAGAGAGGGTGACGGCGAAGCTCACCGAGGCGGTTGGGAGGATGGAGGTGGCTCGGTGCGGCTTGTCGTCAAGGAACGGCGGTCGGCGTCGCGGCGGCGTCCGAGAGCTCCGCGTCCACGACGTCGGGTGTTCTGGGGCCTAGGACGGAACACACAGAGAGAGGTTAGGCCGGGAGCTTCGCGGGGAGTTCGCGGTCTCGGAACGACACTCACCCAGACGGATTAGGCTCCGGTGAAGCTTCTCCGCGACAACGACGACGGCGGCGGCGTTCGGCGGAAAGTGAGAGCTCAGAGGGGAAAGGGGGAAAGGACGCACGACATTCCGCTTTATAGCGAGAGAGGGAGCGTGCGGTTGCTGGCGGATTCAAGGGCGAGATACGGGGAGTGGGAGCGGGGCAGACGTCGTGCGGCGGTTGTCGTCCGCGGCGCGTCCGCGCGCGTCCGATTTCCGCGGAAGGTGGAAGACGACTGCCAACTGGGGCCAAGCCACAGAGAGAGGGGAGAGGATGAGGGACGTGGGCGGTTGCCGTGCTCCACGCATCCACGCGCGTTCTCGAGCGAGCCGGCAGGAGCGCGCGTCGCGGCGGTTTCGGTGGCGGCGTTCGCCTCTGAGAACGGCGGGAGGTGGGGGATGGTGCTGACGGGTGGGTCCGGTCGGCAGAGAGAGGAAGGGGGAGAAGAGAGAGGGGGATCGGCGCCGACAGTCGGGACCCACTGGTCAGAGAGAGAGAAGGAGAGCAGAGAGAAGGAAAACGGCGCCGACATGTGGTCCCCACGGTGTCAGTGATAGGAGGAGAGAGGGAAGGGAGAGGTGGCCGGTTGGGCCGGCCTCTGCTGGGCCGTGTGTGAAGAAAAGGGAGAGGGAGTGAGGTGGGCTGGGCATTTTTTTTCTTTTTCTTTTTATTTCCTTTTTATTTCTCTTTTCCAATTTCATTTCAAAAACAAATTTGAAACTATTTGCAAAGTGAGTTTTGTAAATTCAAACAAGCAAAGAAAATATGCAACTGCATGAATGCATCAACATGTTTCTAAACTAGAATAAGTTTTATTTGCAAGAATTTTAATACTCCACTAAATGAAATTCTCACACAATTCCAAAATTAAATCATTTTCTATTATTTGAAATTCAAATCAAACTTTGGGTGTTACAGTTATGATTAAAACCGTGACTACATGTTGCTGTCCCGAACTTGCATGTGTAAGTTAAATGCTTTAACTTATTCTTACTAGTTTAATCTATTAAGTAACTTGATGGGTGAATACTTGCCATGTTTGGACTTTAATTTGTTAATATATCATGCTTGATGTGCTTTTTATCTTCTATGTTAAGCTTGGGTGATAATTAGCTAAACAATTCTAAGTTACTAGATATGTCATGTAACGTGCTTCTATCTCCTAAGTTATGTTCTAGTTATAGCTGGTAATTAAATCTAAGTGCATCTACATATCATGCATGATCTTGTACTTATCTTGGATGGTTAATTAAATAACTCTTATGCTAATCACATGTTTGCAATGGCTTGATTGAGTCGGTTAATATGTTATGATTGATATGATTGCTAGCAACCCGTGATAGTCATGAGTGGTGCCTTTTGTAAATAAATCTATATGCTTATGTGGTTGTTGTCATATGACAACCCTATTTCTTGTCTACTACCATTGTTGAGTAGTTCTTAGCTGTTGCATGTTGGTAATGGCTGAGCTTGGATGAAGTTAATTTATATGACACACTTGATTTGCTTGCTATCCTTGATGCTAGAGTTTAGTGATAGTAGTTTAATAAATTGCTCTCGAATGTGCTTGTATATGTATGACATAATCGTGTGCTTGTATTTAGGTCTTGTGCTGCTTCATCGCATTCATACACTTGCATCTTGCATCTCATTTAGGTACGCTAGGTACCCTACGTGATGTGATGGTTGGAGCAAACCCAAAGATGGTGTTTGGTGGAGCTAACCCAAACATGGTGTTGGTGGATGAATCCAGGAGACGAAAGGAACCAAGAGTACAAGAATGGACCGAAGAGCTCGCCAAGCGAGTGTCATCTAACCATCGTTGACTTTGTGTCGGTTCCCAAGGCAAGTCCCGGAGCATTACAAGCCTCCTCCCTCTCTTCTTAAAGTATTCACTTTCAATTCACAATATTTCTTGTGCATTAAGTTATATGATTTGAATGAAACCTTTGATGCATTACCTTCCTTGTCCACTAAAAAGAACCTTGTAGGCCTAGGATCGAAACAAATGCTTAGCCATGCTAAGACCGGTAGAAGTCAGGTGATTCCCTGTCACCTGCGAGATATAGGTTAATAATGGTCACGGTTGGCTATATTTGCTATCGTGGAAAATAACCATGTGGAAGTAATAAATCGAGACCGGGCGGACAAGGTGTATGTGAGCCACTTGACTGGTAGGTCTTGTGAGCGGGTTCTCTCCGCCTGTGTCGCTAGGCACTGGATCGTGGTTGGACATCTGCCGAGATTGAACGCATGCCTCCTTCATAGCTGGCCGAATAACTTGTTTCGACCGCGAAGTCTAACACTGTGGATTCGGGCCGGAATCCCCTCCTACTTGGGTCATGAAGACCGCGAGCGGCATACTAGACCATGGGCAAGTATCCTGAACGTCCTGGCTATGTACCAAGGGCAGACAATGCTTGAACGTCCTGGCTATCCGTGAGTCGCTACTCATGCCTGTACCGGGGACCCGCGGGCTACCCGAACGATAGTGAAGGTGACCCGACGGGGGAGACTTTGGTGTGATTGAGGAATAATCCTCCAGCTAGATAGGAATTCGATTTGAATCGCGGTCTCTCCCCCTCAGTGAGAAACTTGAAAGGTCTTCCTCCCATTGTAGAAACTTGAACTCTAATAAGTAACCAAAAGATGGTTATATGGTTTACATGCCAAACTAGATATGGTTACTATTGTGATGCTTTAATTAAGTGGTTGCTCTAGATCAGGTGCAAATCTAGACTTGGTAAGCTTCACTAATCTTGATGCTAAAATATTGAAAGATAGGACTCAATGTAGTAATGCTCTTTTCACAAAATTTATGCTATCCTGTCAACTCCACCATATGAGCCTTGCATATCCTTGGGAGTCTTTTATTTTATCTCCTATCAGGTAAGTCTAGCTGAGTACATTCGAGTACTCAGGGTTTATCCCACCCTGTTGTAGGTGAAGGGCTTCGTCCTGCTGAATGAGTGGTTAACCACCGGTGGGCTCAGTGATTCTATAGTTCCTTCTTATCTATGTGCTGTTATTGGAGGATGTCGTTTTAAGCTAGCAATGTATTTCAACTTATGTTACTATAATCAGTTCAAAGCTATGTTGTTTTCAATAATCAGTTTTTGAACTCAGACTTGTATTATTATTTCTGAGCTTATTTGTAATATTATTTCCACTGCAAAACTCTGTGTAAGTGATTGATTTCTACTTAATCAAGTGATCTGGGATTGGTTTGTTCATTTACCGGGGTCCTTCGGGATACTCGACGGACTACCGAACTGGTATAAGTGAGGGTATGTGCATGTCAACGTGTTAAACGGGGACAGTCATGCCTGATCTTATATTAGTTGGGTGGTTCCGTAACAGGCATGGCTTAGCAACCATGTTAGTGTTCATTGACAACTTCTATATTGCACATATTGTAACTTCTATATTCTGATATATGTGTGTTGCATGCATGTTGATGACACCTTGGGATACAACCATTGATTATAAGTTATGCTAATTCTTACATTTGTATAATAATAAAATTTAGAATTGGTTGCTATGTAAGTTGGTATGTCAAATGTTCTTAGGAACAATGGTAATGATGATAGAGAATGGATATGCCATGAACGAGGCCAAACTCAAAGTGCAAGCACACCAAAGTCCAACATTCAGTTCGTCAGCAGCCCGACAATGCTTCATTGGAAAGATCATAACTCATCCATTCAGAGTGCGATTAAGATCAATGAGCATTTGATGGAAAGCATGTTTGATAAGCTTTAAAATAGATGTGGTCCCACCTCAATATCACATCATCAAGGCCTCTAAATAATCAAGACACTTTGTTGCTATTTCTATCAACAGGAATCATTGAAACAATTGACATCCAAAATCCATCAGGGCGTTGTGTGTTGACATTAACTAACATTGTTACTAAGACGGATGTCCCCAACAATGGTGTGAGTAATGCTTATTGGTATTTCTTATGTCTATTGGATAATTCCACAAGCACACAGAATCACCGTTGTAGCAATTCACCCGGAGTATCTGATTTATCATATTTATTTTTATCCCAAGGAAAAGCAGGAGCTAGGAATGATAATAAAAGAGAGATCCTAGTGATCAACTCAATTTAGTATCAAATAATGATAGGCAGATAATATACATATAGCAGGAAGGGTTGACATCAATCAAATCAAGCAAGATTACTAAAGATAACTAGTAAGTATAGCTAGGTGGGAGGACAACGAGTGAGTAAAAGGATTCCTAAGTTTCACACTAAACCCCTGTGAGAATAGCTTAGACACACAATTGTATATAAAGATTGCTACCTCATGACAAGTATGCTAGGCGATAGCCAAATCAATCGGAATAAAACCCTTTCGGACTTAGACTACCATGTTACGGGAGCCTTATATTTTAAGAACTTGCCTAATAACACATAGTGAAATACAAAGACCAGACAGGGCCGTCACCACCTGCTAGCTACCACAAACAATTCGTGTGACAAGCGACAACCAAGTGTATAAGCACCACACTTACATCGTCTCTTACTACTCTAATATAGATCTTTGGCCAACTAGAGTATCCTATGACAGACAATGATCGCATACACGCAAGGGAAATAGGACCACAAACAATTATATAGCAACTATGAGCTAAACTAAGACTAACATCACTATAACAAGTATAATAATGTAACTAAGTAAAGACTTAGGAAAATAAAGCAGAAATAATATATTAAATGTGTAAGTGTGAAAGAGAAAAGATACAAGAGCTATAACAGACTTTCTAGAAGATGACTCCAAAAACCCCAAGGCAAGCTCGACTCAACTCTAACTCCCACACTAGACTAAATTACTAAGAGAGTTGAACTATACTAATCTTCACTTGAAGCCTTCATTGATCATGAATGGAGAGGGGTGACCCTCTATTTATAGTGGAGGTGGAGTAGGGGCTACTCCAGTGCAATGCCATTGATCCAAGTGCTCTCCATCATCCTCCCTTGATCAAACTGCCATTAAATGGATGGAGGAGATGATGCACATGGTGATAACGTTGCATGGAAGCATGCAGACATTAGTGGGAGGTGGTGGTGCCCTAGAGCTACAAGGGGGTCGGCTGAGCCCCCTATGACAGGTTGGACCAACCACCTTCTTCTAGAAGGTGACCCCACCTATCATGGAGTGGTTTAGTGCTTGTTCTCTTGCTGGATCATTCATTGCCATGTCATTGATCCTTGTGACTTGATATTGATCCATCCAGAGAAAACACAACTTGATCTGATCGTTGAGATTGGCTCTGTGGGACTTCTCCTAGATTGTGCCACCTTGGCAGGGCCTTAAAGCCCCATAGGGGGGTCGGGCAACCACTTAGGTCCCTTCCTGGTCCTATCTTGCTCCATTTTCTATCTCCTACACTCACACACTTCAAGGTACATGTGGAACCATTTATTGATAAACTATGTTCATGTTGTGTTGTTGTTCCTTTAATTTCTGAGTCTATTGATGACATTTTGTGTTTCTAAATCATGGCTTAATTATTGTCAACATTGTGTCACTGTCTTTTGGGTCGTTTTGGACCTGTAACATGCCTGAACTCTTTGGTCATTCCTTGGGCTCTATAATTAGTAGCCATCACCTATGTTATGTTTTGGGGTTTTGCTTTAGATTAATCTATCTTTGAACATTCACCTTTATGGGTTTGTGAAATCCCACGTTGATATCTTAATCATACATATGCAAATTATCACTTTACTTGAGTTGCATTTTATCTTGTTCCTACTTGTGTTCTTTGATTCACAACAAATATTAGCCTCTTCTTGGTGAGGTCAATCGGCTTGTGTCATGGTTGATAACCATATGAGATGTGGCGCTAAAGTTGCAAGGTTGTGTCTTTCTGATCTGAAGCTGAATTAGTGTGTTGCTCTCTGACCAAATTGAAATTATCTTGAACCTAGTGGAAGATCAGGAACCCCTTCCCCCTTCACATGTGGCAGATCATAAGCTTGCGAAATACTAATAAAAAAGATGCAGACAATGATCTCTTTTCCTTGGCATACGGTCCTAGTATTCAAAAAGTACTCATGCATAGTGAATGGTGTGTGGTTTTAATGTGTTGACTATGACAAGAACACGAAGACATAGAACTGTGGAGTAATGTCAAAAGCTACACATAATAGACAAAGAATTGACTTGTTGAGAAAATAAAAGGATATATTTTAGTTCGACTATAACTCAGGTGAGAGGTCCATAGTTTTGTTTATGTGTGACTGGATTACATCAGATGGGATGAGGACTGAACTTAGAGATGATGGCTTTTTAAAAAAAATATATATCAATGTTGGAAGTCTATGGTAGAAACATGAGTGTTTTATTTTGGCCACTCGTGCTAGGAATGTCTTATTTGCAGGACAAATTATTGGGTAAAAATAGCAAGTTGTATAGATATTTGACCATAGGTATGTTTACAATGTATATCAAACTAAGGTCGTACAATATAATGCTCCTGCATGTCAAGAGCATGAGTGTTGTGATGACAAGGGTGTGTGACAAGCAGTTTCTGACATTACATATGATAAGCTGCTAAAATTCCTTGGTTGATGAAAGAAACTAGCAAAGAAGTGAATATCATTGATGATGAAGATGAAGAAGATGACACGTACACTTATATATGGATTATTGTAGTGGAAAAAGGTGGTGCAATAATTGAGGTCAACAGTGATAAAGAATATTGTTCTATTATAATGATCTGTTGTGACATTCTATTGGATGGCACTTTTGAAGTTTAGAGCATGTTTGTATTTTAGAACTTATTTTGTTATGGAATGACACAAGTATTTGTAATTTTTTTATTTGGTTCAGTACCAAATTGAAAAATGTTAGTTAGATTTTTCATTTGGGTTTTTGCCTAGCTAGTCTCTGACATGCCAAAATACTACAACTAGCTAGTTCCTACATGCCAAAATACCATAGCTATTTGGTTCTTGACATGCCAAAATAATATAGCTATCTATTGAAACACATAGATAGATCTCAAATAAAAAAAGTTGTTAACTGCAAACTTTGATGTTTACTTTTATGTCCATTCAACTTTGTTAACATCACAAATCTGTTCTGAGAACTTATATTCAATATTTTTCTATATAAATAAATTTAAAGGTTATCTTGATTTGACTTCATATAAAAAAGTTATAATTTTTTTTGTGCAAAGTAGCCTATTGCTACCGGTTGTAGCAACAAACTAGTAGTGAAAACCTAACTATCATCATCATTTACACTAACACTGCTAGTTGTAGCTACAAACCTGCAATGATAATGTTCCTCTTTATGAAAATTCATTCTAGAAAGAGTTTTGTTCCATGTCCTAGAAATAATAACATTATTATAATGTAAAAATTTCTAAACTATCATACCACGTTCCTCGTTCTTATCGTTTTGGAAAAATGAATGCTACTCTTGATAGCAAGGGAAGATGGTTGGTGAAACTATGTCACACTCGGTTTTAAAGAACAAAACCAGGCTAACCATATGTGTGCCAAGGAAGTCCACACATACAACAATAGAAAAGAAGAATATCAAAATCAATGTTATATAGCGAAAACATAGATACATTAACACTTACATCAAAGTATAGCAGAACGATTACTAAACTTTCTTGAAGCTCCAACTTCACAGGGACAGTTGACTGGGGGTTGCATACGCCTAACACTTCTTCGAAATCTCACTAGATCCATCTTCTGTTACCCATCCGGGATTTTTATCCAAAGTATTGAAAAGTAAAGCAAGCGTAAATACATATCGTACTCAGCAATATGACATGGGATTCATGAGGCTCAAAAGGTTGACATTGGTTTACTGCGATTAGCTTTTAATGAGTCATAGTTTTATCATTAGTAGCAACAAATAAGCAATGCTCCAATTAATCACATGAAACTGATAACATGAATAAGGAATAACATTAAAAAAACACAGTAGATCATTTATCAATGTTCAATTAATTTCCATTAGTCTGTGAGTTTTCCGGGCCGCTCGTATCCGTGAGCACGGCTGATATATCAGTTTTTAACACTCTGTAGAGGTTGTACATCTTTACCCACGAGTCGTGATTTACCCTTTCGCCCGAGGGGATCAGCCTCTTGACCCACTTCCAAGGAAGGTCGACAGGGTTCACTATGAAGTTTTTCAAAGGGGCTCGCTGACAAACAATAGACATTACGGATCCACGGGCAAGGGGTATACGAGGTATCCTCGATGGTACACACACGCAGCGGTAGCCACTCTGGCCATACTCCGCAACCGCTCGTCAATGACAACTTTCATGAACTATCACATGCGAGAGAGTAACCCTCATACTTGACTAAAGCCAGAGCCATATAGCCCTCATAGTTGTACTGTATGTCCCAGCTTTTGCTGACAGATAAGTCCTTAAAGATTACATGTTCTTAAAAACATCTTTTTGTTTCTCGTTGCATATTCCATTAATCAAGTTATAGTTCATGATCATAATTACTTAAGCACTAGCATCAAATCTACCCAATGCATAATCATAGGATAACAAGGAAACAGGGTATCAACACAACTAGGATACATAACTACGGGTTTCAAGGTAGAGACATGCGTATGATTAAAGTGACATTAAAATGAGTAGGTAACAAGGATGATCCCATGCTATACTTGCCTTAAACTTACGCCACTCTCACATCATCAGCTTCGGGTCATCATCTCACAAGCGATTCTCGTTCTACTTGCAGCAAACACCACACATAGACAAACATACAAACAACAAATAGAAGCAACTAAGAACACACCACACGAGAGATAACAACATACAAAAGATAGATCGGTACTACGGTCAAGAGAACGCAAGAAACGTCGATTACAAAACTATCATTACAAAGAAACGACTACCGGAAGATTTACTATATTATGACAGAAAAACATGCATGCTTGATTTATATTTAATTGATTAAAACTATGTGATAGAGATTAACATCAGACTAGTGATAACATAAATTAATATAAAAATTCATTTGGAACTACTCGTATTTCATTTTAATTGGTTAAAACTATATGAAGCAATTTAATTCAGATTACATAAAAACATATTTGAATTCTAAAAGGCAAGTTAAGCTAATCATATTTTATTTAAAAGCATTATCACATATTTTATAGATCATATCAGCATCAATCTAATACAACTCAAATGGTACAAGAAGGAATTAAAACCTAACTCATATTTAATTAACTAAAAAGCTATTGAATAATTATTTATATTAAATTAATATTTAATTTGACGAAATATTATAATTGAATTACATGAAAACCATTAAATCTACTGCGTAGAGCGCATCACTACGAATCTAATGCAACTTGAACCAACTAAAACGGAGTTACGATGATTAAACGACGAAGATTAGAAGATTGATGACATATTTGCAAATACCTCGTCTTCATCCTTGGTTCACCTGTACAGAACGTACAGAACTTGGACATGGCGGACGTGCTGCACTGCTGCTGCTGTGCGCCTGTGCGTCGGAGCCTAGGATGGGAGAGGGCTCGGCCAGGACAGTAGTCGTCTGGCCGGACAGAGCGGTGGCAGGCCGCTGTGGGGATTCGTGAGGGTCGCACAGCACAGCTCGATGACGGCATCCAGATGATGCACCTGCGGTGCAGCTCCCATGCACGCAGAGGAGAAGTTGGGGCGCTAGGCCCAAGGCAACAGCAAGGCAAGCCGTGGGTGAGGTCCTCTGGTGGCGGCGCTGCGAGGCTGGTGCCCTCGGGCAGGTGGGGCAAGAGACGGCAACGCAGCTTGGGGCCTGCGGAGGCGGCGGCGCGAGGAAGACGCCAAGATGATCGTGGCGGCGTATATATATACGCGAGAGTTGCACCGTGACTAGGGTTACAATTTATTATTTTCGGAATTACTTAATTTGTGACTAAAAATAATTCTAGAAAAGTTCAAAATTAATATTTAAGCCACGAAAAATACTCCCAAGACGCCAAAAATTCTAGAAAACTTCGTGGAGACATTTTGGTATACGATTAACCCAATTATAGTATCTGTAGCTCATATGAAGATATTTTGGAGCATCTAAAAATTAGAATTTGCTCCCAGATAAATAGGAAAAAGATCTTGAAAAGGCCAGAAAATTTCCCGCAAAGAATTTAGAGACGTGTCGTTAAATTATGAACTCAAGGGAATCATTTGGATCAAGAGATAAAGGATCTTGGGAATGTCCAAACGAAAGATTAAGATCGAGAACAAGAATTTGATTATAGAAAAAGATAGAGACGAGCAATGAACAACCACCACAACAATTAAAGTCTATCAAATTGATTTAGAAAAGTTTATAAATTCACTTTTCCTATACTAAATTTGTGCAAATCAAACTAATCTTAAAAATTTTTATATGAACATAGAAATCATTGATTTTATTTAGTGTTTTCTAAGCACAACCCAAAATGTGAAATTTTGGGGTGTGACAAACTGAATACTTGAAATTGAATAGAACCCTTGTTTCCTTGTTTTTCTTATGTAACCATAAATCAACAAATTTTTCTACCTCCTTTAACTTAAAACAAAACTACCTTTGATCGCAAAAAAAAACAAAAATTCTATTGCAATATACCAAAATAAGCCATGTAGTGGCATGAATACATTCAAGCATCAATGTAACATATGGTTCATTATTAAATTTAGAAAGTAATATTTCTATGAACAAAAAAACCAAGCTATTTACTACCGATCTAATATTTTTTGATATATAGAAACTATATTAGTTGCTACTTAAGTAAAAAAATTGAAACTAAGAAACAACAAACATATAGGCTTGTATTGCAAGGTATGTTCTGCTTCACTACTATTTGATAATAATATTATGCATGGGTAAAAATTTAGAGTAGAAGAGGAAAAGACCCATTATGGAATCCCCAAAACATATTACATAGTAAGACCTCATGCATGTAGAATCAGAGCATCATCATGTAAAGGCAACATGACAGAACCATACAAAATTACCCAAAACAAATCTAGTAACCATGATCCACAAGAAACCCTAGGCACATGAAATGATCACCACAAGTAGATCATAGAGATAGATAACATCCAAACAAAATAGATCAAGTAGAAAAATTAAAAATAAACAAATAGGAGAGTATAGTTTGGGATCAAAGGAGTATGAATGGCAATCATTCTTATTACAATCTACTAGATTGAAAAGAGAATCTTCAAGAACTAGGAGACAAAGCCCTTTAACAAATCTTTTAGCATATGCTTACTCTAGTGTGCTAGAGGAGGTTTGAAATTGAGGTGATAAGATATCTAGTGTGCTAGAGGAGGTTCGAAATTGAGGTGATAAGAGAGAAGTGACATGACTAAGCGAACAAGAAATAATCGTAGTGGGTGCAAGAGATGATGTAGTCTATAGTTGAGTTGTGCTTCTTGATGCACTACTCAAACCAATGCATGTTCATACAACAAGGTTGCATATGCCTACATTCTACTGTAGGCATGTAGCTTGACTTCGTACCTCCTATTACACCATTTGGGGTATGCTTAGGGTCTAGTAATCCATCTAAATATCACATCAAGATATTCCATTCCACAAGCTTACCTAGTGGTATCTAGCTAGACAATCAAATCACTCACAAAAATGATAATCCTTTAACAAAAGAAAATGATCCATGACCTCATTTTGGACCATGTAAAAGCACTACAACAAAAAAAACACTCCGTTGGTCCAAATAATTTGGGAGACTTATAATTTCCTTTCTATCACCTAAAATGTTGAAGTTCTCGATGTTAACAATGATTGACCTAAGGGTTAGATTATAGATTGTTAATGGGACAATAAAAAATGTATGGTTTTGGAGTGCCAAAAATGAAAATAATACAATATTGCTTCTATTCCCGTAACCAAATCTAGATGTTAGTTAACTCTAAGCAATAGTTCTAAAGGTACTTTAGACTTCTTCCAATGCAATAAGTACATGGGCTCCTAACACCCTCACCAAGACTATAATTGGCTCTCTAGGTGCCAATTGGATCGGTTGAAAGGCCGAGGACAAATACAATTTAGGCCCTGTTTGGATGTGCATGTATCTCCCTCAAACCACATGTGTTGAAGTGTATTTGAACTAATATACACTTCAATCCACTCCAATCCATGTGGTTTGAGCTAGATACATGCACATCCAAACAAGGCCTTAGAGTATATCTTCTATGTGTTAGACAAGGAATAGATAGGTATACATGGAGTTAGAAAAAACATAATTCTTTTATAACAAACTAGGAAATCAATCTATGAAACCATCAGGACTCTATATGTAACCCTACCCTCAAACTATATAAGGAGGGGTAAGGAGCTTCCTAATGGGCACCTTAAATTCCTAAATGCATATCAATATATTACACACAAGCAATACAAGCATCATCATACACATGTCGTATGCACCCTCTATTTGAACTTGTATACATTTGTGTTTCCTATGTTACCCCATTGATCTACCACACATGATACTAAGATTACTTGTTGGTTACAAAACATGACAATTGATTCTTAAAGTATTATAATTTTAGTCATGTTTCTCAACCTAATTGGTGCCTCGCCATTTAATTTGTTTTGCCAAATGAATAGGAAATCACGACATTCAATCAAATAAACAAATCCATCATGTGCAAATCAACATTTCTTAGAGGAATCACACCCTAACAGGACAAATGGATGAATGGAAATTAATGATTGTTATCAATTATTTGATCTTCGTCATATGTCCAATGACTCAATTTGCTATTGTCATCTATATTAACTAGCTTCCAAAATTTTTAAAAAATTGACATCTTAAATAGTGCCAACCCACTCAATTGTGACCAATGCTTCCTCCTTCCTATATGGCATCTGTCACAAGGGTGCCAGAGAGAAATGTGTTGTCTCTTATGGTGGTCCACCAATTGGCAATGTTGCAATAAGAGTATGTACTAGTAAATTTGCTACCCTAAGAAGACCAACAAGTTAGTTCTTTGTTTGCAGTTACATAAAATGTTGCAAGTAATGGATAAGCTAGCACCAGCCTAAGGAAACAATTACAAAATTTTCCCTAATGGAACCTTGGATTAAAAACAATAGATTGCTAGCAAAAAAGGACAACTTTTTAGGGAACTATCCAATGGTGGTTTTTAGTGATGAACACAACTCAATGTTGGTTTGCTAATGAACACTAATCTTTAACAAATATTTGTTGGTGGACACAAAAGGAAATAAAATATTCATATTTTTCTTGCAATGAGAGAGAAGGGTGTGAAATGTCAATTTCCCCTTGTAAAGTGGGGCCTACATGTCCGTTTTCCCTTCTATCTTTCTTCTTCTCCATAGTTAGCTGTCGAGCTTGGGTATATCCTCATCGATGTGCTAGTGTGAGCTACAGGAGCACTGATCTATGAACCCGACTTGAACCTAGGGAAAATTGGAATTTTCATATCTGTTATCTCTCCTCTAATCATAGTTATTTGTGAATTGTATGAACAATAATATTTATTTATTGAAGTGCACAAATTCTAGTGTTCATATAATCATATCATGTGTATGGCACATGCCATTAATTCCTGAAATAAAAGCGATGTATGATTCTACAACAAACAATTACAAATGCTTAATGCTTGATATATACTACTCCATTTCATTCTAAATTATATCTCATTCTAGCTTTTGTAGATACATAGCTTTTGCTATGCATCAGTTGTACACTTTGTCTAGATATATAACTTTTGCTATGTATCTAGAAAATTAAAGTCATAATAACTTATAATTTGGACAGAGGGAGTAGTTATTATAATGTGTGCACACTTTTAAACTACAATTATGACATAGTTAAATAATATTCCCTCTATTCCAAATTGTAATTTAAGTCGATTTAACTTTGTCCAAACTCAAATTTATCTAACTTTGGCCAGGTTTATAGAAAAAATATTAACATCTACATTGTCAAACAAATACACTATCAAAATATGTGTGATGGTGTATTTAATTAATCTAGTTTGATATTGCAGATGTTTGTGCATTTTTCTATATGGTTGGCCAAAGATAGATACATTTGACTTAAGACAAACATACAATAGTTTATATGTCATTACTGGGTTTTGTTAATGTAAAATTTTATGACCATGTTTTAAGATGTTGTATCTAGTGATAACACTACCCAAACTTGAACACTAAGAATTTAAAATAAACAAGTGGTTGAATGAATGCATGCTGGTTTCTCTTGATTCTGAATGAACAAATCTCTCTCTCTCTCTCACTCTCTCTCTCTTACTCTGTGTGTGTTGACATTAAATAACGTCATCACCAAGAATGATAGTCCCCGGCAATGGCGCCAGAAATGCTTATTGATATTTCTTATGTCTATTGGATAATTCCACAAGCGCACAGAAAATACCGTTGTAGCACTTCACTCAGGAGTATCCAAGTTATCATATTGATTTTTATCCCAAGGGAAAGCAGGAGATTAAAAGAGAGATACTATTGATCAACTCAATTTAGTATCAACTAATGGTAGAGGGATAATATATATATATATATATATATATATATATATATATATATATATATACACTTTTATATAGCAGGAAGGGTTGATGTCAACCAAATTATGCAAGAACTAAACATAACTATTAAGTGTAGTTAGGTGGGAGGACAATGAGTGAGTAAAAGGATTCCTAAGTTTCACACTATACCCCATGAACATAGCTCATCACACAATTGTATATAAAAGTTGCTACCTCACGATAAGTATGCGAGGCGATAGCCAAATCAATCGGAATAAAACCCTTTGAGACTCAGACTATCATGTTACGGGAGCCTTATCTTTTAAGAACTTGCCTAACAACACATGGTGGGATACAAAGACTAGACAGGGTTGTCACCGCCTGCTAGCTACCACAAACAATCCATGCGACAAGCGACAATCAAGGTTAAGATAGTGTATAAGCACCACGCTTACACCGTCTCTTACTACTCTAATCCAGATCTCTGGCCAACTAGAGTATCCTATGACAGACAATGATCGCATATAGGTGAGGGAAATAAGATCACAATCAATTATATAGCAACTATGAGCTAAACTAGAATGGGATTCACTATAACAAGTATAATATTATAACTAAGTAAAGACTTAGCAAAGTAAAGCAGAAATAATATATTGAATGTGTAAGTCTAAAAGAGGAAAGATACAAGTGCTATACCAGACTCTCCAGAAGACGACTCCGAAAACCCTGAGGCAAGCTCGACTCAACTCTAACTCCCACACTAGACTAAACTACTAAGAAAGTGGAACTACACTAATCTTCACTTGAAGACTTGATTGATCATGAATGGAGAGGGGGTGTGACCCCCTATTTATAGTGGAGGTTGAGTAGGGGCTACTCTAGCGCCACGTTAGCGATCCGCGTGCTCTCCATCCTCCTCCCTTGGATGAAACCATCATTGAATGGATGGAGGAGATGGTGCATATGACAAATGTGAAGCATGGAGGCATGCAAATGTCAGTGGGAGGCGGTGTGCAGCCTGGAGCCACCAGGGGGTCGGCCGACCCCCTATGGCTGGTGGGACCATCCACCTTCTTCTAGAAGGTGGCCCCACCTATCATTGAGTGGTTTGGTGCTTGTTGTCCTGTTGGATCATTTGTTGCAACGTCATTGATCCTTGTGACTTTATCTTAAGCCATCAAGAAAAAAACACAACTTGATTTGATGGTTAAGTTTGGCTCTAGGGTACTTCTCCTGGATTGTGCCACGTTGGCAGGGCTTGGAAGCCTCATAGGGGGGTCGGGCGACCCCTTATTGGGTCCTTCTTGGTCTCGCTTTGCTCTATTTATTGTCTCTTGCACTCACATACCTCAAGGTATATGTGTAACTATTTAATGATAAACTATGTTTATATTGTATTTTGTGTATCTAAATCATAGCTTAATTACCGTCAATAGTGTGTGTAACTATTTATTGATAAACTATGTTTATGTTGTATTTTGTGTATCTAAATCATAGCTTAATTACTGTTAATAGTGTGTGTGTGTGTGTTGATCACTTATTATATGTTTGTAAAAAAGTATCTTTTAGTACAAAAAAGCAATGATGATATATTTCGTTTGAAATCAAGCAAATAACTAAATATAGAACCTTATGGTGCATAAATATCTTACGATAAGTTTGTTAATCTATAAAGGGCAATGCATTATACATTTTTAACATTTAGTACCCCTCAAATACTACAAACCAAGTTTCTTGTCTCCTTATATTCATCACACTTGGCTTTATGTAAATTAATAATGGTCGTACTAACCCATCAAAGATATAAAAATTCAGAGTGGGACTAATAAATTATCCAATTTCAAATAATAGCAATTCCTTCATTGTTGAAGAAATGACATAATACTTCGCATGGAACTTCTCCAAACTATGTAAAGTACAACTATCAGTAGAAATATACAATTAATCAGTCTAAACTATGAACATATAAAAACTTAGGGCTATCAAACTATAATATTATTACGAACTCAGTATTATATGTTTGTCATCCATAAATATTGGCCATGATAACAAAATGGAATACAACCACATATCTAGAATTACATATAGCATTTGACATTGAACTTAAATTTCAATTTCACCGTTACTTTCACTTCAAATCCTACTCAATCCTTCTAAACAATATAAAACTTCATCGGAGATGTTTCTATTTGTAAGCAACGTACGCGACAACTTGTGCGAAATCATCTCATTTTTTTATCACAGCCTCCATGTGTGATATCATGAGTACTTGACAAATTTCATAATTGTCAAAGCCCGTTTGCTTTTTATAGAATTCTAAAATAATTCAGACACACGTTTGTGATCATGTTTCGTGAACAACATGTTGGGTTTTTGTTTTACTTTCCTGGATAAGACCTCACATTAGACTCAAGAACATGGATATCATTTTTCCATTCAATTTTTTCCATTATTCGAATCACTTGTGGTTCAAATTTGGCTTAGGCCAAAAAATTTACTAAATCAAAATAAACTAACTAAATATAGCAAACACATCGAGAAAAGTGCACACTTAAATATGAAGTTCTAGGTACCGTAAGAGGATAGTAGAAAAAGTTTAGGGCCAAGAAATAGAGAACAAATTAAAATGTTTGCTGAGTGAGTGTTAGGGGGAGACACTCAACAAAGAGGCCGGTTTACCGAGTGTCCACCTTTAACACTCAGAAAAGAGGCTGGTTTGCCGAGTGTCTAACGTCGACACTCGGCAAAGAACTGTTGGCGTTAGCTACTGACGCATTTGTCGAGTGTCTTTTTTTACCGAGTGCTCGACACACTCTGCAAAACCTTATTCTACCGAATGTGGAGTTCTGCCGGGTGTTCGGCACCCGGTAATGAGGACATTTGCCGAGACACTCGGCAAAACATCGTGTTGTCGAGTGTCTATCTTTGCCAAGTGAGGCACTCGGCAATCGTCCCCTTTGCCGAGTGTCCAATTTATTGCACTCGGCAAATCTTTAGACGCTCGGCAAAGACGCGTCTCCGGTAGTGTATTATACGACACCACAACCAAAGACGAAATTAGAGCAAATAAAACATTATTGAGTTTTCCAAAGCATCCTTGCATCTGATAAAACTTAGAACACACTCTCATCCTTGTAGCCACAAAGTGCTTTATTTGCACTAAAATTTCACTTCATTGTGGCCAGACGATTGATGAACACATTGAAGGCTTGGTCTGTGTCAACCATACTAACCCTGACAACCCTTCCATCCACTCCAAACCTTGTGCCACCTCGAGTGATTATCTTGTTCTCTCGTATAAAGCTCTCCAAATCTTCAATATCCTCCTTCTTGCAGCGAAGCCATGCAAATGCTAAGCAAGGAAAAAAAAAAGTGTCACTAACACTAGTTACAAAAGTCTAAAAACAACAATTATACTAATAAATGTATAATAATGAAAACTTTAAAAGTGTGATATTTCTTACATGGATTGGCGGTGGCAGTCTCATTGGAGAAACTACAATAGCTAGATAGCACATCTGGGAGAGCAAAGATGTCTGAGGCTGCCACAGCTGCACGGAGTCTAATCCAGCGTTCTGCCATTTTTTCCTTAGCAAAATGGAAGAGGCGGCTAGTTTTGCTAGAGGATGGTAGCTCATAGCTATTGCAGATTGCCCCAATAATCTTAGCGGCACGAAGTTGAGAGTCCTTGGATACACCAATGGTGTTGAGCTCTATAAACTTAATCATCTTCTGAGCCACCTCAGTATCCTTCACCAAAGCCCACCTACAAGCATCCATGCAACAAACCATAATTTGTATCTCGTTATTACATTTTGGTTATTATGTCATATGTATATACCATTATTGATGTAGAAAATTTTGAACATGGAATTAACAATTGAAAATGGTTACCCCAGCCTAGTGCCAGCATGGCCGGTGCACTTGGAGACAGTGAATAGCATGATATCATGGGCAGCTGCCTCGGTGATGGGTGTGTACTGTGGCCAGTAGTAGGCGAAGTCATAAACAGGCTTGCTGGACTTGGATTTGATGACAGCTTCACGGATGCCACCATCAGGGTTGTTTGGCGAGCAGACGAGCTCAATACAGGTGTCACCATCAAATGTGTTGGCATCACCACCCCACCGGTAAAGCCCAGAGTTCAGAAAGTTCGTCACAGATGGGTAAGACTGCACACACACACGTCCAAAATCAGCCAGATTATATCAATCAATCAATAATAAACAAGAACATAACAATGTGTATGTTCCACAATTTCAACAACGATGTCTGAATTCTTGATTATACCGAGTAGTAAGGCGCCGGTGAGACGACGTTCATGGGTTGTGCCGTCGCTTGCAGGTGAGAGCGCGTACAGCACGGCCTGAAAGAGCTGTGTCGATCCTGTCCCGACGAGCACATGGTAGCCGTCAACCATGGCATTCCCGACGAGCCGGTGGAGACGGCGCACCTCGCGCTCGAAGCCAGGCTCCACGAACCAACAAATGCCGCCGAGGTTGGAGAAGTAGCTCATTGTCTGCCAACCAGGGATGAAGATGGAGGCGCTATCTCCTGTCCCGCGCCAGAACTCCTCATACATAGTCGGGTCACCACTGCAACAACAAAAGAGAAAGAAGTTAAACGCATGCACGTGTACAGTGGCATGCACATGGACGATGCATGGAGATGGATTCGCAAGTAAATTAATCATGCGTGGGTTTTACACATGAATACAATTAAGGAATAGTGAAGTTCTTAGCATATATATATATATATATATATATATATATATATATATATTATATATAGAGAGAGAGAGAGAGAGAGAGAGAGAGAACAGATAACAAAGTAAGATTCAGATTAAAGAAGTCTATATAGAGAACAGATAACAAAGTAAGATTCAGATTAAAGAAGTCTATACATAAATATATGCTATATGTGTATATATATAGATTAAAGAAGTGTATACATATAAATATAATTGCAATCTGTGTATTGTTTTGTGTGGAACAGTATGTATTTATTTATTTATTTTTGTTTTAGGCACCATAATCTTTGCCATTTATTTTCAAATCCATCACTAATTCAATTTGTTTACTATTTCCTAAATAAATTATCCAAACAATTAAACAAATAGAACAAAAGAAGATGAACAGACAAAACGTAACAATCATCTTCCCCATCATGCCAATCGTTTTTGCGGCAGCAGCAACAACAACGCTATACCCTAAAAAAACAAACGACAACAGCAACGTTGTTCAACCCTGCTGCGGACTGCGGACGGCGCCGGGGAACACGGGCGATCGATATATAGATGCATGGACAACAAAAACAGAAGGTAACGAGATCGAGCAGGGATGGATCGGATCACTCACTGGTCGAGGTTGACGATGGAGTCCGGAGTGACAGGCGGCTTTCCTTTGGACGGCTCCAACGTGGTGGTCTCCCCAGCGCCGGCGCCGTTGTTGTTGCCGTCGTCGGACCGGCCGAAGTAGCGGCGGCGGATGAACATGGCGAGCCACGCGAGGTTCATGGCGACGGAGGCCACGACCCCGATCCTCCCAGCGCACCGCACCGCCGCCATCCCGCCGCTCTCCCTAGCCGCCATCTCCTCCTGCTCCTAGGCTCCTAGCTCGTCGATCGTCGTCTCCCAAAGGTCAAATTTCACCGTCCCTGCCCTGCAGATTCGGAACGAAACAAAAGGCAAGGAATTGAAGGGGAGGCGAGTGTGAGAGCGCTGCAGTGTGTGAGTATCCCACAGCCTGCCTGCCGGTTTTATAGCGCGCGGACGTGGGCGAGCCCCGCACGGCGTGTCTTGCCACGCCGGCCGGCCGGTGGCGTCGTCTAGCGCCCGCCAGCTCACCTCTCGTCGTGGCGCGCTCGACCAACAACGGCAGCCAGAAGGACAGCCAGGATCCCCGCGTAACGGCCGGCGCGTCAGGGCGTGGCGAGGCGTGTGGCGGAGCCCTCTGGGCTGTTACCGCAGGTCGCCGGCGCGGCACGGTGCGGCGCGGAAGGATGTGGCCTGGATCGCGGTCACTGGGGGAGGTTTATGGATGCATGTATGTGTGAGTGCGGTGTGATCGATCCGGCCGGGCAGATGATCGAGCGAGCGAGGGTTTGTTGGCGTCCCTAGATAAAAGGAAGGGAACGCATCTATGTAACTGATCGATCGACCGCGTCGCCGGTAGCCTCCGCGGGCGACGCGTGCATGGCGATGGTGGTGGCGTGGACGGGACCGTGGAGCTGAGGCTGGCGCGCGACGCCACGGCCACCGTGAGGCAAGGGCAGAGCCTATCTCATCGATCGGGGTGCATGCGTGTGTATCTCGTGTTCACATTGTTCGCCACCATGGGTGGGACTCCGTGGGACTGGTTTGCATTTGCGGCAAGCCAGCAAGTGCCATTAACTACATGCAAATAATCAAGCTGTAACACTTAAATTTATTATAATTTTACTGACAGACAGCTACTACCACTCCAAATTATAAGCTGTAACAATGATGTGATATACTGTAACAGTATCGAGCTGTCACCAAATTAATCTGCAGTGGTTGGTGTAGAGAAGGTCAGGCGGCAACGGGTTTATACCCGATGTTATATCTCACGCTCACACACACACCTATATTTATTTTATTAGATTTTTTTTACACATGAATAAACCCTGCCCATTCCATGTGTTTGGTATAGTTTTGCGTCCATCTCCATGCGGGTTTAGGATACCCATATATAGGTTACATATACATCCGAGAAAAATGTAACACATGCAGTAAACTATGTCTATTTAAGCAAATACTAATATAACTACAAATATATAACAAATTAATGTTAGAAAATGGTATATATGTCGTGGCTTATACCAATAGGTGTGCTTGTTGACCATGTTGGGAGTACAATTAGTTGGGGATGATTTTGAGACTTATAGTTGTGTGTTGGGGTATATAAATACTTAAGAGCACCTCTAGTGTTGCATTCAAACCGTGGCAAGCAAAGTTTGATTCATCTTTTTAGTATCCAGACACCACAGTGTGAACATCGATTTTGGTACTGAGATTGAATAAAGAATTATTTTGAGCTAGTACTTTTTTGGTGTGACGACCACTATCTGCATGTCTGCTCAGGCGATATCATCCAATATTCTATGCCGCAATAGCCGAACCATGTTTGGAGTTCGATTTTGATTTCTAACACCATGGTTCGCATGCTCCAGTGTAGATGGTTCGTTTTCTGCTGCTCTCGGTTCGATTTCGTCCTTACACTGGAGGTGCTGTCTTGATGGGCAACCATATATACTTGTAAGTTGTAACCATGAACCTGAAGGGTTGAGGTTTTTTCTCCCATTAACATATCCAATGGTAGGTACATATCCATAGGTAGGTAGATTAGGCCATGCATATGCTCTAATTGGTTAAAAGACATCAGGTTTTGAGTCATCTGTATCTACTATCGTCCCTAAGTTGCTGGTGTGCAACAACAAAGGAACCTTGCATGTTTCTAAGTTGAGAGCAAGAGTTAGTGAAAAAAGTTCAGTGAGGGCAATCCCCACCGTGCATTCATGGGCACATGGTGCGAATTCACGACATGTATGCATGCAATATCACCGAACACATTTGACAACTACATAAATTTAGGACTAATAGTTGGAAACAAAAACAATACTTCTTATGTGTTGGATGATTTTACATGCGCGCGTCTCGTGAATGCACAGTAGGTGCTAATGGCTACCCTTAAATCCAACCTCATTTAATTTTTACATTAATTTGATTTTTCTTTCTCTCTTTCAGGATAGCAAAAAAACTTACACCACCTAGCCCTAAGACTACCGTTGGAGGTGCCCTAAAGCAGTAACTACCTATCCTAGAATAGCTTGCTTTTAGTTTTATATATAAAACAAAATAATGCTATTGTCCGCCATTTTCGATGCATGGCTCATTTATAACGTTAATATAGTAACGATCGATATGGAATGGTATAGACACTCCCTCGTAACGTATGAACTAAGGAAACTATAGAAACACGACATATATTTTTGTCGCATTCAAAATATGGTTAGAATATCTCTTCGGAATGATCACATAATTGTATTTTGTTTGCTTATTACTATAACCGACTATTACTAAAGCTAGAAGTGTGATATCACTTTCTTCTTGTTGTTTTGTTGCCTCTATCTGCATGTCACATCTGTCTTTGATTTCTTGTTCCACAAAAATAAAACTCTTGGATGTTTTTAGAGTCAAAACCCTCCTTCCCTCAAAAGCACTTAAGTCTCCCTCGACGGATAGCCAAGAGCATGCATGTTTGTATGCATGGCAATGGTTTGATGGCGGTGGTGTTAGTTCAGTAAGTGATCCCTGCTTATTTGCTAACCCTAGAGACAAAGATTAATTTCTCCTATGGTATTAGTTGCCAAAATGCAACCACTAGTCCATGTTAGAGCGTCACAGAGTATATGCTCTCAATCACCAAGTTGTACCATGGCCATGATTTTAGCACTGTCAATCAAGACAAGTGCCTTAAGCCATCAAGGCTCGATCACTACTTGTCGCTAGACTCTCCTGGTCATTGAGGTGTCGTCTACTACCAAACTTGTCTCTATAGAGGTATCCTCAAGCCTAGCATAGCGAGTTATTGTGCCAGGTATCTATATATACCAGGCTTGGAGGGTTCACATTTGCATAATGTCACTAGGACCTCAAGTTCCCTGCCTCAATTACAAGGGCACAACAACCCAATCACATGAGATCTCAAGATCTATAGCCTAACACTCACAAAGATGAACAGGGTCGTCTATATGTGATGTTTATGCATTTGAGAGGTGGATGGGCTGCATAGTAGCTTGCCCTAGATTCAGTAGCCCTTAGATACTCCCACTATAACATGCAAACCATGGGAACCCATACCATTTATGGTCTTTCTAACACTTCTTGACACATACATTAGTCCTGGTGCCTAAGTTGTCATATAAATCACCAAAACAATACATGATTGGCCATGCATCCCTTTTATGATGACGACAACAAAATCAAAGCAAGCATAAAGTTGCATCCAATTATTTAAACAATTAAATAACACATGCACTAAGCTTGCATATAATTTAAATAATTGAATAACACATGCACTAATCATACATGTGTTGTGAATTCGCGTTGGGTGCTCATGGCTACCCTTAAAGGTCCATTTGCATTGAAATTTTTTCATTAAGTTTGTTTTTCTTCCTCTCTCTTTCAGGCTTGCAAAAACCTTACACTACCTAACTTTAAGACTATGTTGGAGGCACCTTAAAGCAATAACTATTTGTCCTAGAATATCTTGCTTTGAGTTTAATATGAAGCAAAATAAATCTTTTGTTTGTCATTTTTTATGTGTAGCTCGTTTATAACGTTTATATAGTAATGATTGATATGGAATGATATATAATATATAGACAGTCCATTGTAACCTTTGAATTGAGTAGACTATAAACATGACATATCCACTTGTCTCATGAGAAGGAAAAAAATGTCACATATTTGTATTTTGTTTGCCTATTACTCTATCTTGACTATTGTTAAATGTAGAACTATGAAATTGCTTCTTCTTTCATTGCCTCTATCTTCATGTCCCATCTGTCTTCCATTTCTTGTTCTATGAAAAAGGGAACGCTTGGATGTTTTTGAGTCAAAACCCTCCACTCCTCAAAAGCACTTAAATCTCCATCGACAAATAGCCAATAGCATGCATGCCTAGTATGAGTGGCAATAGTTCGATGGTGAGTGTGTTACCTTCAGTAAGGGAGCTATTATTGGGTAACCCTAGAGACAGAGATTATTTTCTCTTGTGGTAGCGGTTGCCAAAATTCAACTGCTAGTCCATGTTTGAGCTCCACAAAGGTTATGCTCTCAATCATTAAGCCTTACCATGACCATGATGTACAGAAAGCCAAAAAATCCATTGCCAATAAATACAAGTGCCTTAAGCCATTAAGGCTCGCTACTTGCTGCTAGACTCTCCTAGTCACCAAGGTGTCGTCTACTACCAAACTTCTCCACTATAGGGGTTTCCTCAAGCCTAGTGTAGTGGAGTATTATTGCACCAGCCGTCTATATATACCAAGCTTGGAGGGTTCAGATTTGTAAAAGGTCACCAAGACCTCACATTCTCTGGCTCAATTACATGGCCACATCAACCCACTCACTTGGGTGATCAAGATCTATGGCCTAACCCTCACAAAGAAAAAAAACAATGTGTATCCTAGCCATGGATGTCATCTTTTTGCACTTGAGAAGTGGATGGAGTGTAAAATTGCTTGCCCTAGCTTTAATAGCCATGAGATGCTCCATAATAGATAGATGGTAACCCATATATACCGACAATCTCCTCAACTAGCCACTAGGAGAAAACTACAAATTTGTTGAATCACCATTTAGTGTCTCTATAACACATATTGACACACATGATAGTCATAGTCTTTGTGGTGTTATCTAAATCACTAAAAACATGCACAGTCATGCAGACCCTACATATTGATAAAAATATCCCCCTTTTGGTGATTATGAAAACAAAATCAAAGAAGCAAAAAGTTACATACAATTTAAACAAAACACATGCACTAATCTTGTATATAATTTGAACAATGCAAGTACATATGTGCAGTAAGCTTACTGGAATCTTTATTAGATGCCTTACCAACATCAAACCTATCAAAAATTTTGTCCTAATTCTATAGTATGTGCCCATGGCTATAGTTTGGGGACCATGCCCACTTAATTTTCCCCTAATTTTTCATTTGTTCTTTCTTACAGGATGGCAAAAGATTACTACTTATACCAACTAAATCTTAGACTACTACCTCTCTTTGAGTTTTTTGCTTTTAGTTCACAAAAAAACAAAAATAATGCTTCTATTCATTGTCTCTAATGCATAACTCCTTTTACAATGTTTCCATAGAAATGATCAATATGGAATGGTATAGACACCCTCTTGTAAATTTCCAATTGATGAGTGGAAACTTGAAATGCAGCATTAAACATGGATAGAACACGTATTCATAACAACAAAAGATCACATATTTGTATTATGTTTGCTTATTTATCTATCTCTACTATTACTAAAGCTAGAAGTGTGATATTACTTTATTCTTCTTCCATTTTTTCTGTCTTTGTATCCCATGTGTCTTTGTTTCCTATTCCATGAAGAATTGAAAATGCTCCTACATGTTGTTGAGTCTAAATCCTTCATCCCCAAATGCACTTATATCTCCCTTAGCATAAATTGAGTAGCATGCATGCTTTGCATGGTTGGCATGATTCAAAGTCATGAGTGTTTAGTGGATCATTCCCAAAGATTAACATTAATTTATCCTTTGGTGATTGTTTCCAAAATGCAACCCCTAGTGCATGTTGGAGCTCCACAAAGGATGTTCTACCGGTCTCCGAACCTTACCCTGGGCTTGGTCTTGGTCTCACTAATTTTCACTTGACACTCCTGGTAGTACTATCAAGCTTATCGACCATATGAGTATCCTCATTCCCACAACACACTACCAACAACCACCGAGAAATATAAAAAACTACCAACAAAATGGAAATTGGCGGTCAACCGTCAAGCATAAACCACCAAGACTATATGGCAAGTGAAGGGTTGAGATGGTGGAGTAGAGGAGGGGTGAATAGTATTTTCTCAAACTAATCGGGCCGGCTAACCGAAATAAAGGCGGAACCAAAACTATCGGTCTAGCTAATACTACACCCCTCTATCTATAACTCAAACACTTATCAAATTATGATAATTATGCTTACTAAAGTGATAAGCTAGAGAGTTCACCTAAACATGTCTAGGTTACAAGGTCACACAAACCTAAGCAACTAGTACTCTAATCAAAACTGAAAGCTCCTACACAAGCTAGTTAAGCAAAACGCAGAAAGCCTAAGCTCACTAGCAATGCTTAATAGCAAAGCTACAGAAGCCAAACTATAGAGCTCAAATTACTTAGCTACACAAACTAAGCAATGTGACTAACAAAACTACTCAAGCCAATTAACCACTCAAGAGCTAATTTTATAGTACGCAAGCTAAAAGGTAACTAGCAACCTATAAAAGCTAAACTAGAGAGCTCAAATTACTTAGCTACTCAAACTAAGCATTATGACTAACAAGGCTAACACGTCAATTGTCAATTAGTCCTGCAAGAGCTACTTCTATGCTACACAAGCAAGAAGGTAACTAGCAATTTACACAAGCTAAACTAGTTACAAGAGCAGCAACAACTAATCACTAGCACAAGTATCAATAAGTAAATACAAGCTAGTGAATAGGGAAATGCAAACCACCGAGAAGATGAACGAAGTTGGCATGGTGATTTTTCTCCGAAGGTTCACTTGGTTGCTACCAAGCTAATCTCTGTTGAGACAAGATCCATGTTATCGTCGGTCCTCTTGTTAGTGGTGACTCACAATGTGTCACACTCTCCCACTTGGAGCACTTATGACAAGCTCTAGCACTTTGACATGGTTGGATCACATGTTTCTCTTCAAGACTCGCTCTACTAGATTTGCTCATCATGGCTTCCGCGGGACTAGCTCAACACCCCTCACAAAGCACATGTCTGGAGCACCGCACAAGCTTCTTATGGGATGTTGATGGTCCTTAAGTACCAATTTTAACCGTCAACTAAACAAGGAAAAGGATCTAAATGAAACCACTAGCTAGAATTAGGGTTTATACTGACAGAATTCCACGAGTTTTGGTGAATGTCTGTTTCTGCAGGGGGTTATCAGGAAATACCAAGGAAAGGCCCACATGTCATGTTTACATAGAGATAATTATCAACCGCAGGATTTTCTATACTCTAGAGGGTTCCAGAAGACACGAGAACGAGCCGGAGGCCGAGAGGGGCCAGGCCCAGGGCGCCCGCCCTAGGGTCCAGGGCGCCCGCCCTACCTCTGTGGCCAATGGCCTTCCACTTCGCGGATCATGCTTAACCGCCTTTGAGGATGAATCTAAACCACTCGCTTAAGGTCGGTTTGATCCGACAGTCCACGCTCATTTTAGGAGGCTATATAAGGAAGGCCCCTGACCCCCCTGAGGGCCATCTCATCTCATTATTCTTCTCCAGAGCAAAAGCTAGGGTTTCAATAAGATGTAGAGAAGGAGAGAGGTCCCTCTAGTTGTCTATATCTAGTTCTTCTAGTTCTAGTTCATCTAGTTGTAATTAGAGGTGAGAGGGAGGAGGAGAGAGCTAGGAGGAGCCGGATCTGTTGGATCTTCCTCAACATTGTACCTTTGCAGCATCTGGTTCGGAGCAATCTCCAGGTTCTTCATTTATTATTTCTATGTATCTTATTTCAGTTCTTACTTTATTCTATTTACGGGATCTCCGCTCGTATCGAGTGCTCTAGTCTTGAATTCGGATTAGAATAGTAAGCGATAGTGTAGACGTGGTGTGTCTAGACTAGAGTTTACCTGAGTTTACGCCCAATCCTACGGATAGCTGTGGTAGCCCCAGGGGTGACAGCTATGTAAGGCCTTTGTAGTCCACCACGTTCGAGTTGGTGTTTTCGTAGAGCTTTTGGCAGCCTCTCCCGACTACCTTTTTCCCAGTCTTTATCGAGAGTCGGGAAGGTACTGTTGCTCCAAAGTAAGTAGATTATAGTGGACCTTTGATTAGATATCCCCCTTAGAAAACTCTCAAATCTCTCTACTCAGTTATCTTATCTATCCTTGGACGTTCTTAGTTCCTATCTAGTACACTTCACGTTCCCCGTGGAAATCGATACCCTTGGAATACTCACGGGTGAAAGCTACAGCGGTATCCGTGCACTTGCGGATTTATCTGTTTGCGTTAAGAAATACCAACAAGCTTCCTGGCGTCGTTGCCGGGGAATGGTATCTGTTCTAGTTTCGAACCGAGGTCATCCATCTACCTTTTTCTTTTTTCTTTTTACCATCTTTCTCACCTTACCATTTTCATCTTACCAAAACTATAAATACTCTACTCCAAAGGGCGACTTGTTGGAGACTCCACCTTCTTGACCCCTCATTCTTATAAATGGCTATGAGCTTCGCCCTGCTTGTATAGCCATGGTTTGGGAGGAGTATTTCTCTAGTCTTGGTTTAGTTTTAAATCCAGTTGAAAATATGAATCATCAAGTATAGAGGAGGCCCCAAACAGGACCAATTTGAGAGTTGCCAGTCCAAGTGGAATTTTGAACTTACATGAAGAATCAACCATAGAGATTGGAGAGGAAGATGATATCAATGAGCAAGGAATCTATTCCATAACTATCTCTTTATACCCATGCTCATATGAGACATCTCCCATACCCATTGGTCTCTTTATTACCACACATGACATCTTCAACACCCTCACTCCTTCTGTTTACAAAAACTTCAAAAGGGTGGTTGTCGATGCATATGTTTGTCATAAATTTTATAGATTTCGTTGTGTAAATCTTGAGATAGGTAATGTAGGGGAAACCGTTTTTCTAAAAGCACATCTTAAAATGTTTTCCTAAAACAAGCACCTCTCAGATCCTAACATAAGTGTTCACCTTTTTGTTGCCTACCCTTGTAATTTGAGCATAGAATTATATTATTATATTCCTTTGAGTATTTTTGTCACTAACCTTTCCAGGTATAGAGCAGAAAAAAATGAAGGAATGACAAGCATAAGGTATGTCCAACCAATTATTATGCAACATTGAATTTCATCTTGATTTTTTGCAAACATTGAATTTCAGCTTGGTGGATAACCCATCATACAAACATCTTTTGCCATGTTGCTACATCATCTTAATTGTACCTACCTTTAAGGCATGCTCAGCTATACATAAAAAAATATCATCATATTTCTCTCATCTTCACTTGAGTAAATCTCTATAACACTTTCATGCTACCTTTGTTTGCTATAGTATATGTTTAGGTTTTGAAGTATTTTCATGTACCTTTTAAATTATGTATGGTGCTTAGTTTAAATCAAAGGTATTTTGATTTTACTTCTAAAGGCTTTTAAATTAAGCGTGGTGCTTAGGTTAAAATGTCTTCCTAAATCAAATTAGACATGGAGTATAGGTTAATTTTTTGAACCGATAGTATACTAGAGTAGATATTGGATATTTTGAACCCCTATAGGAAAACTTTCAATATCAAATTGGGAAGTCCTGAGATAAACTCATGCCATAGATGAAGAGAGATACATGAACTTCAACAATTTTCACAAGGGAGATGCATCTAATTCATCATGATGGATTCCATGGAGTTAGAAGAAGACATCTACAATCAAGCCACTCAATCCATGGAAGAGGGTGAACAAAACTTCAAGAGAAGATCAACAAAAATTTCAAGATCAATAGAACAAGGATGAGAGAGGAGTGGAATACGAAGACAAGTCGTTAATGCACAACCAGTTGATCAAGGGAAGCTTCCATGAAGGTACGATGCCATCATTCTCCAATGACAAAGGTAAAGATAAGTAAGCATCACTCTAAAAGCCTTTCTTTGATTCTGGTAATTCACATAAATAAAGATCTAAACATATTTGAGCTGCAACTTTACTTGATCCAACCTAATTATCTCAACATGTTAGTTCTTTAAAGCTTGATCATAGTACCACTTTTTAATCTCATAGTCTTAACCATCTAAAATGTTGCACATGCAACCTTGGAAGATGATAATCTCAATGATGTAAAAATAAATTAGATCATCTTTCCATGTGTTCAATCTAATATGCCAAGTGTTTATGAAATGCTACATTCATGCTCATCCTCTAGACTGATCACTGATGTCATATGGCTAAATAAAATACAACTCAATCTTGCTCAAATATATTTTGGTTAGAGATAAATGAATAAACTTTTGGTTTTGTTGGTGTTTTTCCACCAACAGAGCCCATGTACTTGATCTCTGCCTTGTTTCTATGAGCAGGACACTTCTTCATCATGCCATTAAGAGCATGGGTGGATGACACCCTACCAATGAAGAAAGGAGATCTAGGGGACATGTCATTCCAATCTCCATTGGAGATTACACTTTTGAAGAAGTGGTATGTGACCTTGGAGCAAGTGTCAACATCATGCCAACTTGCAGATTAGACACTATGCTATCCCGAGGGAGTTCTTGAAGAAGCTGTCTATAACCTTGGAGCAAGTGTCAACATCATGCGAAGCTTGAAGATCAGACACTATGCTATCCCAAGGAATTCCTTAATATGTCAGAATACGAGTTGGACACTCGTTCGTACGGATAAAACCTTGTGATTAAAGAAACAAGCAGAGATGCTTAAGCACTCATTATCTTGGGATGCTAATTCGTAAGAACAGATAATGCCATCATCTACACGGATAGTGCTAAGATCTGTTTCACTATCAAGGATGAGAAGGAGAGATTCACTTTCATGAAGCATACACTCAAGGCTCTTACTCATCCTAAGAGGCCATACATCTATGAGGATACAATTGTTGCTACAAGAAAGAAGAACATCAACAATAGAAGGAGGAAGAATAAAGCTCAACAACCAAGAGAAGACCCAGATAATTCGCACTATTGATCCAGGGTATGATCAACTCCTTCTATTACAATACCTCGCTAAGTTGGGAATCCAGGAGTACCTACCATTGATTGCAAGATCAAGGAAAGTACATTCTACAAGATATTCTGCAATATTGAATCAAGCAATGACATAGTGTCTAAGGTGACCTACCAACATTTATATGGCAGAAGACCACGGTACCAGACATATGTGCAGCTACAACTAGCAGACCAATCATTCTGATTTCTGGAGGGAATAACAAAAGACATCATGATCAGAGATCACTATGTTCCCACCGACTTCATGGTTCAAGATATGGGAGATGAAAATGAAGTCCACCTCATTCGAGGAAGATCTTTCCTCAACACACTAGTGCAATCATCTCCATGAAATCATGTGAGATGCATTTCCAATTTCCTGAAGAGAAGAAACAAGCCACCAAGGATGGATGGACAAACTATCTAGGAGAATTAACAAGATATGAAGATCAATTCAATAATAAAGATAAGAGTTCTCTAGAGAAAGAAGTCATACCACCAACAGAGGATGTATCACCTGCTACAAAGGAAAGAAGAAACAGAACCTCAGACTGAGGAGGTGTCGAATAGGAAAGAGACTTCATCGGAAACACCAACACAAGAAGAGAAAACATTCAAGTATTCATCAGGAGTGGACCATGCTCCTTAAGACATTTGAACCAGAAGAGAGGTCCGGTTCGACGGACCTAAATCTCCGAACCTTAGCCGGAAGGTAAACTCGGTAAGTTATCTGCATATTTATTTTCCTCTGCATTGCATTGTTGCACTCTAGCATATTTATTTTCCATAAATATTTGTAGTACTATATAATCCTTAGTATAATCCATTGCATAATCATCTTAATCATAGCATACCTATATTGTTGCATTGCATTGCATCATAAAAAGAAAAAACCTTTAAGCCCCATGTGAATAAGTCTTCCAACTATTTACTGTGGAGGCATAAAAAATTATTGCATTAGTCATTTGCATATAAAATTGAAAATCTAAAAAATATATTTGAATATTCGGATTTTACAAAACTCTAGGCAATCAAGGTATAAATGGTTTACCGCTAACGCTTAATCTGTTCCACGAGCTTTGTTGTCTATTTGAGTTTAGTAGGATTTGAAAAGACTAGACAAGATTAGATAACTTCATCTACTTTGAGAAGTACAACTACATCAACTACCATCTTTGAAGTCTCAGAGAAGTAAAGTAAGTCTACACTGTCTAAACGAATGGCTATGTCAACATCCATCCTGGGGTAGAGCACCCCCATGTACCCAGGTAAGTATCCTTATTCACTTAGGTTTACTTAGATATTAGTTACATAAATAAATTCAAAAAAAATGTGAGCAAATGAAGGTTCACACTTAATCACAAGAGTTACAACTTAGATACTTTTCATTATCTACTTTATCCTTAATAGAGTTCCTATTTAGTAATAATAATAAGTGTGTTTAAAAGTTGTTAATAGTAAAATGAAGAACTCTGAAGATAACTCTATGGAAATGATGAATAGTTGCTCTGTCATAATTCCTTTCAAGTACCTAGTTTTCAGCCTTGAATTCTCTCGAGTTTTTGATATAACTGTTTTGACATGAAGATTTGCTCTGAACCTGAAACTTGTGGGTTGCGAATGCTTGAGCTAAGTCTAGGTAGTTGATAGGTATGATATGAGAAAGTTGAGATACTGTTTATCTTGTTCCTAGCAATACTGGAGTTCTGGAGAATTTATCTTTTGAAAATTAAAAATATTACATGATGAGTCTCTGTATGACGAGAGCTTGAATTCCTACCACAGCCATATATACATGCTTGGTAGATTAGGAAAACATTCACTATCATATTTACTACCTGTATTTGCATTGAGTTTTGTCAAGCTTTGTTGACCCCTAGAGACTTGTCATGCTTTTAAAATCAAGATCATGTACACTCCACTCATATATGCTACTTCTATCCTGGAAGAACGCATCCACATATATGCCATTCAGATCCACCAGAAAAATGCTCTACTCCTACTCTGGGAGTAAGTAACCAAAAATATCCCAGTTCTCCACCTATCCATATATTCCATTACCACAGATATAACTGCTCCAAGGTTTTCCTTGTTATCATCTCTCAAAAGTGTTATTATAGAAAGAGACTTGGGGTTGTCAAAAAAAATAATAATAAAGAGAGTAAAACATGGACAAGTGTCCTATCAAAACAATGGGTACTTAGATGCCCGCCTCTCTTAAAAAAATTAAAGAGCAAGCCCAAGTTCTCTCAAAAGTTCCAAGTTCCAAAAGAGAGATGTATGTATATATGTATTCAAGGAGCAGAGTAGAATTAGGTTTCCATCATACACCCTCATATATCCACCACACACCATTATCCACCACATATTGTCACACCCGGTTTATAAGACCAAAACTAGATGTACCCTATATGTGAGCCCAGGAAGTCAAATCTCGCATATAGCCACAGAACAAGGTAATATCAAAAGACAATACCTAAAATATATAACATATAAGGTCAAAGGATAACCTTAAAGCAGCAAACAACGGAACGACCACTTCGATCTTTGGGTGAAGACTCCAAGTCCACAGGGACCAACTGACTGGTTGACCTCAAGCTTATCTTCTTCAACTCTTGCAATCTGGTACCCATCCGGGATTTTTAAAGGTGATGACAACAAGCGTCAGCTCACCATGCTCAGCAAGTATAACAGGGGGTTCATGAGGCTCAAAAAGGATATACACGGGTTTAACTCCATCAGCTTTCAGTAAGTCAAGTTTTAGAAATTGAGTAGCATCAGGTTCTTCATAAGCCCAAATGATCCCAGATATATCCTTGCCAAAGTTAAGTCTATCATAAACATCATCATTATAGCGACAATAGGAACATAAAGATTGATCAAGTTCATTATAATTAAACCGTCAGTTTTCCGGGCCGCTATAATATATCAGTTTTTAACACTCTGCAGAGGTTGTGTATCTTTACCCGTGAGTCGTGATGCCCCGAATGCCTGGGTTAATTACTCCCATAAACACTACCAAGGTGAGTGGGCGGGATTCACTATGAAACCTTTCATAGTATCTCTTCTAACAAGATTAGGGCCGCTAGGATTGGCAAGGGGCGATAGAGCCCCCCTTCCGAGTAGCATAAAGACCGCACGCAGCCTACGCTCAAACCTGGACAGAGGCCGCACTATAACCAGCTCGGCAAGAGCCTAATGCGCCCTTTCGGGTAACCGCTAACTAGCTAGAAAAGAGTCTATTACTGAGTTAAAGCTCTCACGGTTGCACTGTCAGTCCCAGCTTTTGCCAACAGTGAGTTGTTATAAAAGGTTATGTTCCAATTGCCATAAACAGGTTCACCAATTCATTCAAAGTAATAACATTTGGCAGGGATCAAGTATCATTTATATATATTTGCACTAGCCATCTACCCATATGCATAACCCATAGGACACAAGGTAGAGGATTTCAATACTATGGAAATATACTACGGGTATCAAAATTAAACACATGCATATGAAATCATGATTATGGTGAATAGGATAACAAGGTTGGTCCCATGCTATACTTGCCTTAAACTTGGATCCTTCTTCCGTTGACTCGTAGCTCTTCTGAGGACTCGTAACTCCGGAAGATAGTTTCTTGCACACCACGTAAATCTCACCGACTGGACATGATCATAGAGCACCACACAAGCATCCACGCATTCATACACGAGCAAACATGAACAATGATGAGAACAGTACACCAGCAGTGATAAAACAAATTAAAAGGTTTATAAAAGGATGTACTTGTCGCTAAGAACACATCGATGTTTAAAACACGCTAATCGGAGCTACGGTGCGAAAGATACATCTACCATTAGAAAGCTATTGACTTTGTTTATTTTAACTATTATAAAACATGAATAAGATATTTCACAATTAAGTTAAGTCCAACTTTAATTAGTTTAGAAAACAATATGAAACTAGGTATAAGGATCTGCATTACTTTTAATTAGAAAACCATTGCATATAGTTTAATAGAATTATCATTTTATTTGGAAGCATAAAACATGTTTAAATAAAGTTATATGATCACATAAATTATGTCACGGAGCTATGGATTTTTTTGAAACATAGAAAAACATTAAGCCTTTATTATTTTATAAACAACTAAGAAATTTTTATCAAATTTATTTTAGTTTTGAAAATGATATTTATGATGTTTAGGAAGAATATCTATAAGGTTGCATAAGGACCAAGGCTTATTGCTGGAAGGAAAAGGACCAACAAATCTGGGCCAAAGATCCAACCATGGATGCCTGAGGTTGATTGCCACTACAAGTGTATTTCCATTGTATTTGTGGATTTGATTTTGTAAAGGAAAACGGCAAGAAAACAGATACATGACATCACATGACGTCATCAAGCTAGGATCAAATTGGATCGAGCAGTGGAGACTGGAGAGCATGCACTGCCGGTGCATCAACGCGGCAGCGTTTTCTTGCGTCTGCGTGCAGACTGCAGAGGGACTGCATGGAGCTGTGCGAACCTCTCGGTTGTGGGTTCGGCATGGCGCAGTTGGGAGCAGCTAGGTCATTGGCGCCATGGCCGCCGGCAGTGAGTCAAGCTCGCCGGAACGAAGGGGAAAAGGCCCTCAGGTCTCGGTTGACCACCAGAATACCACGGGGAGATAGAAGAGGAGAAGGCGATCTCGATGTTGTTACTGGTTGAAGCCAAGGACGAGGAATAGGTCACAGGCACGGTGGGGTGTCCTCGCCGGCCATGGAGTTGGTCAGCAAGGTACGGGAAAGGGCCTACGACCACGATTTGAAAAGGACGATGAGCGATAGGGTGTGACTGCGAACTCACCGCGGGGCGGGACGAAGGAAGCCGGAGACGGTGCGGGGACGGCGTGCAACACGGGCCGGCGGACGATAGCTTCCTAGGCGCAGAACTCGGCAGCATGCCACGGACACTGGCAAAACAGCAGAAGGCGGGCTCGGTTGCAGCGGCTGATGCTCGGCGGGTCCAGCGAGCCTCCGTGGCGGCGCTGGGATGTGGACGACGGATAAAGCGGCAGGACGATGAGGAGCGCAGAACTGCTGCCAGCGGCGAGCTATGGCGACGGAGCAAGGGGGGCCAGCGGCGGTCGTCGTCACCGTGGCAGACTTGAGCTCGGCGGCGCGTTGTGGTGACAGCGCGGGCTGGAGCGCGAGCGAGGCGGGTGGTCGACGTGCTTCTGTGGTCCGGTGAGCTTCGCGTCCACGCCGGCTATGGTTCGTGGCGATGCAGCTTCACGTCGGTTGCCAGATGATGACGGCAGTGGCGCTTTGGCATATGGAGAGTAGAGGGAGGCAAAAGGAGAAAACAGTTGGCAGCGCTCCTCTTTATAGAACGGGGGAGAGAGCACAGGGAGAGCGGGGACGGTTGCGACGTCGTGGGCGAGTCGCGAGGGAGTGGGAGTGGGGCGCTCGCTGGGCGGTTGCCGGCGCGGCGTCCCTGAGTGATCCACGGCGGTTGCTGCTCGACGCACGGCGTGGCCGAATGCTGTTGGAGGAAGGAGAGAGTGCTGACGGCTGGGCCAGAAGGGAGAGAGGGTAAAGAGAAAGAAAGAAAGTCCCTTTATTTTGTTTTGCTAATTCTTTTTGAAAACCATTTTCAAATCCTTTTGAATCCAAATAAGTTTTGAAACACTTTATAAATCATTTTCTGAGTTTTGAAAATCAAACTTTGAAGTTGTTTTTAAGAAAATCTTTTAAAACTCTATTTATTTTATAAATAGATCAAAATTGCTTTGGACCAAAAACTGAGTTTTATTAAATTGTTTATCACTCAATTAAATTTAAATGCAAAGGCATGAATGCAACACCCCTTTCGTATTCAATTGAAAATATTTTTAAAATTCACATTTTGCACATTTTTATTTACTAAAAACCTAATTAATTCTTATCAATTTTAGGAAAAACATAAATCCTTTTATTTTATCTAGTGTTTTCTATTCACAACCCAAAATAGAAATTTTGGGGTGTGACACATATCCACCCTCATACATCCACCATATATCCCATACACATGCACATCTTGATTTGATTGTATAACCTGTTTCTCTGGATCCATTGTTTGACTTTACAATATATGCTTTGCAAGTATGTATGCGTTGTTTCTCCCCACCTATGAACTCCATATATTGCCTATTAGTTATAGGGTGAGAGAGAGAAGGCACATTGTTACTTTGCCTGTTCCAAATAATATTCTGAGAGAAGGCGCAACACCATTGTTGCCTTGGTGAGGATCCACAAATACCACATATAGAGACTTGAGAGGGTCATACAAAAGAGACTTTGAGTTTTATTTTAAAAACTTTGCAAAACTCTAGGATGAAGGTAAAGTGAAGAGCTTGAGACATAGTACTTGGCTTGATCAGTCTGCTTTTCAATTACTCAAGACCCAAGTGATGGCTATAAGCCCCATGGTTAAAGGTAATATGGGTAAGTTTGAAAGTCAGAATAGTTTACTCTAATCCAGAAGAGAATTCTTATTTGAACGCATGTGTACCTTTAAGGCGTGAAAGCATTGTAGCAACTCCTGATCCATCATCGAGTTCATCTTTGCTCAGGGACGAGCAAAAGGTAAGCTTGGGGGAGTTATTGACGATCGTTAAGTACCAATTTTAACCGTCAACTAAACAAGGAAAAGGATCTAAATGAAACCACTAGCTAGAATTAGGGTTTATACTGACAGAATTCCACGAGTTTTGGTGAATGTCTGTTTCTGCAGGGGGTTATCAGGAAATACCAAGGAAAGGCCCACATGTCATGTTTACATAGAGATAATTATCAACCGCAGGATTTTCTATACTCTAGAGGGTTTCAGAAGACACGAGAACGAGCCGGAGGCCGAGAGGGGCTAGGCCCAGGGCGCCCGCCCTACCTCTGTGGCCAATGGCCTTCCACTTCGCCGATCATGCCTAACCGCCTTTGAGGATGAATCTAAACCACTCGCTTAAGGTCGGTTTGATCCGATGGTCCACGCTCATTTGAGGAGGCTATATAAGGAAGGCCCCTGACCCCCCTGAGGGCCATCTCATCTCATTATTCTTCTCCAGAGCAAAAGCTAGGGTTTCAATCAGATGTAGAGAAGGAGAGAGGTCCCTCTAGTTGTCTAGATCTAGTTCTTCTAGTTCTAGTTCATCTAGTTGTAATTAGAGATGAGAGGGAGGAGGAGAGAGCTAGGAGGAGCCAGATCTGTCGGATCTTCCTCAACATTGTACCTTTGCAGCATCTGGTTCGGAGCAATCTCCAGGTTCTTCATTTATTATTTCTAAGTATCTTATTTCAGTTCTTACTTTATTCTATTTACGGGATCTCCGCTCGTATCGAGTGCTCTAGTCTTGAATTCGGATTAGAGTAGTAAGCGATAGTGTAGACGTGGTGTCTAGACTAGAGTTTACCTGAGTTTGCGCCCAATCCTACGGATAGCTGTGGTAGCCCCAAGGGTGACAGCTTTGTAAGGCCTTTGTAGTCCACCACGTTCGGGTTGGTGTTTTCGTAGAGCTTTTGGCAGCCTCTCCCGACTACTTTTTTCCCAGTCTTTATCGAGAGTTGGGAAGGTACTGTTGCTCCAAAGTAAGTAGAGTATAGTGGACCTTTGATTAGATATCCCCCTTAGAAAACTCTCAAATCTCTCTACCCAGTTATCTTATCTATCCTTGGACGTTCTTAGTTCCTATCTAGTAAACTTCACGTTCCCCGTGGAAATCGATATCCTTGGAATACTCACGGGTGAAAGCTACAGCGGTATCCGTGCGCTTACGGATTTATCTGTTTGCGTTAAGAAATACCAACATGGGCTTCATGACGTAGACACACCAACAATACGTCTAGGAGGTGGCAACCTCCAAGAGTAACAAGCACCATCAGCTCACAATACGATCACCTAATGTCACTCGATGCAAACACGCAATGTACTCATACTAGAATTGCTCACTCACAGTCGAATGATCACAAATCAAGTATGAGGGCTCTCAATCACTCTCTATGGGTGGATAGTAAGTCCCCAAGGTTCTCTACAACCACAAATGGTTGGCCACCACCTCTATATATAAAGAGAAAAGGGAAAAACTAGATGTTTTCCCCTTCCAATGGCTCTCCCGGACAGTCTGCCCTAGACTGTCCAACGTTCATAGCCAACTAGTCGTTAGGCTCAATCTCCTGACTGGTGGATTGCCTGTCATCAGGGCGCGGACAGTTCACGGTCGTTGAGATGATTCAAAATATCAAAATAGAGCAAGAAAAATATTTGGCCGAACCCCCTCGGTTGCACGCACACTCGCTGGAATATCCAATTTGGGCATGAAAAATATTCTGGCAACCCCTTGTTATTTTGGCACGTGCTAAAGAACTGTACACTGGACAGTCGCCCGGTGGGCCCGAACAATCCGTCGTCCACCTAAAACTAGCTGTTGGACTTTTCAAACAGCTAGCCCGATGACAATGTCCAAACCAACACATAGTTCGCTAGTAAATGGCAGACAGTCTGCTAATGTCCGGACAACAGCCCAACAAGCTCTTTTTCTTCTCCTTTGTAAATGTGCCAACTCCAAAGTCTCTCAATACTTGTGCATTCGAGTTAGCATTTTTCACAAACATTTTTTAAAGGATTTTCACTTTCTCTTTCCACGCCACTTGACAATGTCCAAACCCGCACATAGTTCGCTAGTAAATGGCAGACAGTATGTTAATGTCCGAACAACAACCCAACAAGCTCTTTTTCTTCTCCTTTGCAAATGTGCCAACTCCAAAGTCTCTCAATACTTGTGCATTTGAGTTGGCATTTTTCACAAACATTTTTCAAAGAATTTTCACTTGCTCTTTCCACGCCACTTGATCCTAACACGTATGTAAAGTTAGATCACTCGAGTAACACTAGATGATTGATATGTAAACAAGTTTGCCTCCTCTTAATAGTATGGTCATCTATCCTAAATCTAGTCATCAACTTATCTACACGCCTAGGACCGGTGAAATAAAATGCCCTACAAATATACCTTTGTCTTACGCATTGCATTCTATCTCCTCAAATATTGATGCAACACATGCACCAACCTATCACCAAATGATATCATCCACTTCATATCATTATGGGGCCATATTGGTTCATCGATCTTGGCCTCAGTTGCTCTTCACCATTATGTCGGTCCATCCGCGTCAAGCATCACTCGCTTGTCCTTCACTCTTGCAACCGGTCCATCAAGTCAAGCATCATCTTGATCTTTTCCACCTTAGTCACATGACTCCATGTCATGTCTCATATGCAATGAACTTCTTCATCATCAAGTTGAGCACCATCAGTATAGACAAGCCATCTCTCCACCATGAATTTATTGGTTGCTCACACTTGTGTACATGTGGACTAAATTGCATGTGTATCTCACATCAACATAATAGTCCACCTAAATTGCTACTCAATTACGAAAACCAAACAAGAACTCTCAGCAAGGAAAATATAATTTCCTTAGCGGCTAGCCCGCAAGAAAGTTTTCCTTGAGTGCCAACCGCCAAGAAAAATATGGGCATGCACTAGATTGCCAAGACAACAAGAAAATGAGTCGACCAAGGAAATATGTAAAAAGTCCAAAAATCTCAAAAAAAAGTCCAAAAATTTAAAAACCCTTGCAGTGCCAAGTTTCAAACTTGAAACCTCAAACTCGCATAGTTACTTCCTTACCACTGCACCTTGAAATCATTAGTGACATAACCAATGCATCGCTTTTGTATTGAGTCTAGTGGATTTTGAAATGCATATTTGACACCATAAACAAATTCAAATGAAAAGTTTTAATGGGAAAGTTTTAGATCTTTTTTAGTACTACAACTTTGGTTTTGGTCATTTCTCCATCTGAAAACATTTGAAAATTCATAAAAATATTGATTCTTTTTAAAAAACATTATCCTTGGCAGTTGGCAATAGCAGTCAAGGAAATATTGTTTCCCGTGGTGGTTCACAACAACACTCAAGAAAAGTAGCATATTTCCTTGGAGGATGAGTAGAACTGCCAAAGATATAAGTTTTCTTGACGGTTACTACAACCCCCAAGAAAATGATAAATTCCTTGGCGGATGGATTTTGGCACTCAAGGAAATCCTAAACTCCCAAGGAATTTCCATGTTAGTGTAGTGGCAATGAGTCATTGCACTGCCTGGCCACACCAAACTTGGATGGTTGACATTTGCCACAAGGTCACCAAGACTTCAAGTGTACTGGTTCGATTACAAGGGCACAAGAACCCACTCACTTGAGCTCTCAATATCTAAACCCTAAACCTCACAAAGACGAGGACATTTATCCTAGCCATGGATATGATCTTTAAGCACTTGAGAGGTGGATATGATCTTAGCGCCAACCATGGATATGATCATATCCATGGATATGATCTTTATGCACTTGAGAGGTGAATTTGACACCATAAACAAATTCAAATTTCGCTAGATTCCAATACCCTTGAGATACTCTCCCACTCGTAGGCAAGCTATGGGAACCCATATATAGCGCCAACCACCTCAACTAACCACTACGAGCAAACTATGAATTTACTGAATCACCATCTAGAGTCCGTCTAAGAGCATCTCCAACAGTTTGTTAAAATTACTTGATAAATATTATGATTTGACAACTTACTAAAATGTATGACAAGTTAAAAAATAAACTCTCTCCAAGAGTTTGCTATTTGGACTTGGTAAAATTAAATTATAGACCAGTATAATGGAGTTCTAGTTTGTAGGGTCTACTCCATTTCAGCGTGTGGGTCTAACTTTATTAAATTCGATTGAACTTATAAAAATATTAGTAATATCTATATCTCTAAATAAATTTATTATGAAAATGAATTCATTGATATATCTAAAGATACTAATTATGTATTATATATATTATCATTATGTATTATATTTTTATGGTGTCCTGTGCCGGCAGGCAACCTTAGCGCCGAGTGTATACAATAGAAAGATACCCTAGAGCAGCATAGACCGATACAAAATAACGTGCTCTCTGCCTGACATACTCAACCTGTCCAGTAGTACCATGCATCAGCAGGTCTGTCTTCGGGTCCGTGCTTTTTCCCTTCACATACGCAACCTGTCCAGTACTATGCATCAGCAGGTCTGAACGTCAGCCACCATCAGGATTCAACAGCGGGCTGAGCGCATCCGCGCGCGAGAATGTGCGATGGCAAGTTGGATGCGCGCGCAAGCCCATTTAGCAAACTGTTAGAGAGAAAATTTTGTTGTTTTACCAAATTTCTAAGGATAGCAACCTCGTTTAGCAAACTGTTGGAGATGTTCTAACACATCTTGACACATATGTTTGTCCTAGTGCTTAAGTTGTCATTAAATCACCAAAGGAATACATGGTCATTAAAATTTCCTTTTTTTTTGGTATGATGATAACACAATCAAATCAAGTCTAATATTGCATAGAATTTACACAGTTAAATAACACATGCACGGAGGTTGCATATAATTTAAACAATTGAAGTATATAAGCACTAAGCAAGCACATAATTTGCTTGGCGAAAGGATAGATGTAGAATGTCCAACAAGTGTACCACGTGGATCACCAAGGAGTTCAACCTGAATTCTTCAAAGCCAATCACCAAGGAAAATCAGAAAACAAGCCCAGGGAGTCAATGCGGTCAACTTTGCCACCTGTGAGAGATAGCAGTAGGGATTGGGACTTGGAAAGGGTAAGAGGGGCCCTAGCAAGAAAAAGAACAGGAATAATATGGGTTCGGATGAATGCTTAGCTAGGATAACAGAATTCAGAAGGGTCTGATTGGTTACTTGTATAACTCTTTCTCCAGGCCAGAGAGACGATATACAACAGAACCAATGCAACTAAGACTCGGTAACCTTTTTGGATGACTGCACGACAGCGACATGAATTTGTCACTATAATCTTCCATGGTGTCGGTGCGTCCCAGCAACTTGAGCTTGCCGAGCTGTGTCCCTGTGTGTCTATATATCATGGACTTGCTCGGCGCCATCACAAATACTGCCCCTAGAGCTCATCGACCCTTTGGGACAGCTTCGCAATGCTATAAAAGCAGGGGGTCAGATCGGCGAAAGACTTGGTGACGAGCTCAACAGATATGATTCCTGCAGCGGCGTGGGTTGTGCCATTGGACCGAGACCACAGCAAACTGATACTAGATGTAATGGCCACAGTGGTTACGTGGTTGCAAGGGACTGCAGACGATGGCATCCACTGCAAACACGCGATTGTGAGAGTGCAAGGGAGGAAAGTAGGAAACTAATCCATATATTGCTTGAATCTCTGAACTGATTACAATAACCGGCCAATAACACTACGTCAAAATCGAGCTTCCACAACGTTGTCTAAAAACCCTCCGGGGCGGACACTAGTTTTGCCCGCTGTGAAAAATCCCATGAATTAACACAGCGGACATTTTTTTTATTTACCGTGGCGGACTTTTTTTGTCCGCTGCGGTAAATAGGGTATTTATAGCAGCGGACAAATACAAACGTCCGCCTCCAAAACTGCCAAGGCCCAACAGCTCATCCGAAGCCCAATATGTGTCTTCAGATATAAATACAGCGAGTTAGGGTTTCGGCCGCCTCACTCCTCTCTCTCTCTCCCTCTTTCCAGCCGCCTCCCTCTCTCTCTCTCTCTCCCTCACTCAGTACTGCATCTCGCTCACCTCCCTCTCCCTCAACGCGAGCTCGGCGCGGGCACGGCGAGGCAGGGCGGCGCTCGACGCGGGCGCGGCGTCTCGCTCAGCTCCCTCTCCCTCAACGTGAGCTCGGCGCGGGCACGGCAAGGCAGGGCGGCGCGGGCGCGGCAGGGCCCTCGCGGCAGCGTCGTCCGCCTCCACCACAGCCCGGATCCGCCCAGCGGCTCCAGATCCGACCACGATGGGTCCAGATGGGCTTCGCGGGCCTGTCCTGGGTTTTTCACTTTTTTTATTTTTTTGAAACGATTTATCGCGGCGGACGTTCTTAGTAGACCGCTGCGGTTAAATCCATTAACTGCAGCGGGCACTTCGCCCGCCACAGTAAAACCATGATTAACCGTGGCCTTAACATCATGACGGACGACTTTGTCCGTTGCGATAAATCAAAATCGTTCGCGGTAAAGGATTTCTGTAGTAGTGTAAGCAATCCAACAAAGGCAAGATATATCCTAACAAATCCTGAGCCTAATAACCAATCTGACAACGAACTAACAGAACGGTACAAATATTTGACGCCAATATCACAATGTCCGTGCACGGTCAGGACTCCTCTTTCCGGCTGTGCCTTCTTGCCTAGCCGTGTATATATATGTGCGCGACCACACATGAACGAAAGTTTATTACTACCTCTTTGATGATGTCCTATCCTATAAATGTTAATGCTTTTATCTATATCGAACATGGTCAAAATAAGAGTGGTTTGACATGGGATAAACTAAACTCTAATACATTATACAGTGAGTAGAGTATATAGACATGCTGCGTTTGCATGTGAAGCCGAGTGAAACTTTCTTTGCACAAAAAGTCCAGACATGATGAAGCTCAAGTTGTTAATTAAACTCTGGCCATAAATGGAGGGGAACCCTTATCCGTGAGAAACCGGTAATATTCCTTTCGCACCATCTCCTTGTCATTCGCAGGATCAAAGCTGCATCTTGAGAAACTGAAAATGCCAAGAATGAAGTGTGTCAAGACACGCCATCATCAGTAACTGAGTATACAAGTGACAGGGGAGGGTTCAAGAATGATTCAAATCAAACAATAATTCTTAGATAGTTTTGTCATATATATTCTTTGTTCTATATATAGAAGTATGAATATAAGTATGTCTGGCCATACGTGCCGTCCATCCCGATAATCATCACAGTGTTTGGCTGTTCTTCTCCAAATGCTATAACGTAACTTGTGGTTTCTGGTAAACGGAACTGAGCGAATGACCATTCTGAACTGAAGTAATTCGGCAGAATCACTGGAGACAGAAAGAAATCCATTATTATTGCCCCCCTGCCAGTGAGTCTGTGTGACAGCATAAATTCCATAGCTAATTCTAGCTTTTGACTATTAACAACAAAACTGACTAGTCAGGTACTTGAATCTATTAGAATTTCCAAGCAGCAAACATACACAATCAACTAGTACAATTAAAATGACAACTCATAAATTTAAAAAATTTTCTAAGCCAAACAATGAGAAAATTGCATCTTGTCTGATCAAACAATAACAAGGAATCAGGTACTTGATATATATAGGACAAATGCACCGTATACAGATACATAATTGATTAAGTCGTATTCTCTTTCAATTCGATAATTGTAACGACCCACACTTTACAAGAACAAAACTAAGCCAAGGATTATACGATAATGTAAATGCATACATGCCTCATTTTCAATAGAATTGTATACACATAGAGTTATATATATAGTACGTTTTTGCAACTGAAAATAGTTTATTCTCTCCAAAGCAATTCAACGAATCTGTTACACACACTGGTTCATAAATAAATTCGTAATGTATGGATCTGAAAAGGCCAAGGAAACCCACCATCACTATAGTATGGAAAAAAGGAAAAAAGATGGAAAAGATTTTTTTTAGGTTACCTTTCATGAAAGACAAGGATGATCTTGGATTGGATGCAGTCGTTTTTGTTTTTACGACAGAACGTGCTGCTTGATCAGCAGATTGCTTGTGACGACCAGCTGCATCGTCTTTTCCACCAACTCTAACTCTCAAGCTGAAAACATGCAGGGTTCCTTTGTCGCTGCACACCGCCAGCCACTTCAAGTTTGGTGACAGCGCAATGCTATGTATATCAGCTGGGTCAAGCCCTCTACGCACCTGTGCAGATTCAAAAGAACATCATCACATCATTGTTTACTGTGTCTAACTTTAGTAAAAAATAATAAATTTGAAGTCGTATTTTGCATCAAACTGATTATTGTTTGCAGTGAAATAATAAATCTCACCGTACCTGCTGCAAGCAGGTCCCATCCATGGTGCTGAACACCCTGACGAGGGTGCCCTTGACGCTGGCCGTGGCAAGCACGGCGCCGTCGACGGTCATGGCCATGCACGCGACATGGGAGCTATGCGCGGCGATGAACCTCGTCTCGGGGTTGTTTCCGAGCCGGTCGACGCGGACCTGCCCTCGCGCCGTCCCGAGGCAGGCGAGCACGGACACGTCCACGTGGCAAGAGAGGCAGCAGAGCCCGCGGCGGTTGAGCGCCGTGGCAATCTTCCAGAGCGGCTGCACCGTGGCGCACAGGTTGTAGACCCTGACCACCCGGTCGAGGACGACGACGAGGTAGTCCTTGGACATCCGGACGGCGCGGACGACGGACTTGAAGTCGAGAACGTCGGAGATGCGCTTATTCTCGCGGTCGTCCCAGACCACGACCCGGTGCCTGCCGCCCTCGCCCGCGCCGGCGATGAGCGCGAAGATCTCGCTGCGGCACAGCATCTCCACGCCCTTCATGGCGTACCCGTCTCCGGCGCTGTTCGGCAGCCCGCGGCGTAGCTTCTCGTGGAACGGGCTGCCGCATTCGAAGACGCGGACGTCGGCGGCGGTCGTCACCGCCGCGAAGTGGGTACTGTTCTGGTTCCAGGAGACTGATAGCAGCCGGACGCCGCCGTCGTCGGCGGCGGCCGCCTCGGCATTGGCGCTGCCGCCTGCTACGGCGCGGGCCATCGATGTCAATGGATGAGTTTTTCTAACAACAGCTGGTGTGTGTGGCAAGGCTGACGCCGCCGCCGTTGCGCCGCTAAAACGGGATCCACGCCACAGGCGGTGGGCGGCGAGTTTTCCGGACTCCCGACGGGAAGGCGTGATAACGCTGGAGACGCCCCGGGGGCCTATTATTATATTATTTATATACTGTATGGATATCGGGTTCTAAAACTCTTTGGGCTTTTTTGGATACCGTTTCGGTTCCATCAGGTCGTTGTTGGGATACTGTCATGGTTTGGCTTGTCAACGAACTCCGAACCAAACTTGACATGATTCTTTTCTCTTGCGTTGTATCGATATGATCAGTTCTACAATATAATATAATATAATATAATATAATATAATATAATAGCAGCATGGAAAAAATGATCACGACAAAACACATGGATTTTATCTGTAATTATCTGTTTTCACGTCTGTGGATCCAAACGGAAGGTTAGACTAACTCCAACAAGATGACCCAAACTTATTTTGGGTAGCACAAAGTGTATTTGGGGGATGAAATCAGCCTCCAACAGAGAAGGCACAGCCGTGACCCATTTTGAGTAGGAGGCCAAGCACAACCCAAATAAGCATCCTCTCTCCCCGTCTCTCTCCTCGCCGAGGGGTGCGCTCGCACAACCGTTTTGGCGGGAGGGGAACGAAGAGGAAAGCGCACCGAGCGTCGACGACGGTGAGATCTGCACTGAGCTAGGCTTTGCAGGTATGATTCCTTGGCCAGCCCACCCCGCCCGACCATCGCGTCCTCTAGGCATGCGGCTCGCCGCCACCACCCTGGCCAATCCGCCCCGTGACGGCGCGTCCCCGCCACAGCGGCACATCCGCCGCCACCACACGCTCGCGCCGACCGCCACGGAATCCTGGGCAGTCCGCCCCGCGAAGGTGCGTCCCCGCCACAGTGGCACATCCGCTGCTGCTCCACGCTTGGGCTGCCGCCGGCCGGCCAGCTCCTAGACGACCAGGTCACCAGGCGCTCAGCTAGCCCCTATGCTTGTGGCCTTGTGGTGGGGGATTTTGGATTTTGGTGGATCTGTGTGAAAGCAAGAGACACCTGCTGCCAATGTGCTCGTCCCCCTGAATTCTGAAGTAGTCTCCTCCAATACTAATTTATTTTTGGCTTGGTAGCTATAGCACAGAGAGTCCGTTCGTCTTCCTGCTGCAATGTTTTTGGGTGAAGTATAACAATAAATTACTCTCAATGAGCTCATTCTGTTTCACATCGTCTTGGAGTGGATTTTAATTAGAAATTTTAATTTAGATAGAGTTATCTGATATTTTCTATAGCAGTTTAATTAGAAAGTCTAAAGCTTGTAGAATTCAGCTTTACATTTTAGTGTTGAAACAATTTCTTTATCATCTGAGTTAGTTGGAAGTTATTTTGTTGTGTATCAATATCCTTCTATAAGTTTCCGTTTCAAGAGGGATCTCCACATGCCAAACACTACATGTGTACTGGCGTTTCAGATTATAGTGATATTAAGATTAGCATAGTTTTTTTTGTGTTTATTTAGATGTAGCTGCTCCACACACTTTCAATTGTAATTCTGATGTATTGGCTTTCCAAATTTAGCATGTTGTTTTTATCCGGAGCTCCTACCTTTTGTGCCATGTTTAATTGAATCTCTTTGTAGTAGGACGATGGATAATATTTTTAGTGGCACAAGTGGTCGCGCTGGAGAATCTGAAGAAATATTTCGGGCAGATCAGTGGGCTTTTGGTTATTCCGCCGCTTTGCAATCTTTGGATGTTTCGCCAAACCCCCAGGTTTAATTATTGCAGCTTTGCATTTGATGGTTTGTTCTATTTGCATATCAATACATCAATGATTAACAATTCTTTTCTTCACTAGTTCAACATGTATGGTTCCTCCCAAATGTCCTGCCCACCTATGAATGGGCAATCTAGTCAGGGGTTCTCCATTGACAACAACCATGGCTCTCCGAACCCTCCATCATTGATCTCAGAGAGGGCCGCAAAGAAGAAAAACGTGTCCAGGAGAGGAACTGCATTCACCAAAGAGGAGGACTTGGTGGTGTGTTCGACATTTCTGAATATTAGCAAAGACCTATTACCGGTAATAGTTTGTAACATTTTTTAAGAAATTTTTGACCCTTTGATGGCCAAATAACATGGTGGCATAACATGCAGGTGTGAATCAGACTTCAGGTGGTTATTACAAGAGGATGCATGATTATTTTAATGAGCATAAGCCTGAAGGGTCCAACCGTAGCCAGATTGCAATTCAGCATAGGTGGGCATTGATTCAGAAAGCGATGAACAAGTTCTGTGGGCACAAATCAGCTATTGATAGGCAGAATGAGAGCGGAAAAAATGAGCAGGATCGGGTATACTTTCACTCATGTTGTTGTCCATCTCTTTAGTTTCCATATGTTTATTTTCTAACCAGATTAATATATATTCATATCTGCAGATAGATGATGCTATACAAATGTATGAGAAGATAGAACCTTTTACCATCATGCATTGCTGGAAAAAACTTCGCAATGAGGCCAAATGGAACAACAAGTTTCTTGAGCTAAACAACTCTACATCACCTGATGGAATGCTATCTCCTCCAAATCAGGGCCATGCAGAATCTGGGAATGAGGATATAGACACATCACGGCCTGAGGGTAGGGATAGTGCGAAGAGGCGTAGATCAAAGAGCTTCATAGAGACATCGTCATCTAGTACAGCTGTTGAAGTCCTCCAGAGGTTGCAGGAGAAATCAGAGAAGACCGAACAAAAGCAAGACCAACAAATGGCTGAAATCCTTAGTAGGAAGGATGAAAAAATTAAAATTCAAAGGGATCTTTTCAGCCTTCAGAAAAAGCATATGAAGATGACTGTGCAGCAGCAAAAGAAGGAAAATAAGATTAGGGAGAAGCAGACAGAGGCTCAACTAATAACAGCTGAGTCTAGTATTATGTCGATTGACATTGAGAAGGTTCCCCTTATCTGAAAAACTATTATCTCGGCATGCAGCAGCAAATCATGGAGCGCAGAGGGTTCATCAGTCCTTCAAACAACGAAGACTAAGGAGCGTGTCTTAGATATATGTTCGAGTTGAACTAGAGTTGAATTAATGTAAACTACTGATGTTCAAGTTGAAATGGTGTATTATTTGTAGTGTTGTGAACTGATGTATGTCCGTTAATGTGAACTACTGAAGTTGTATGAGTAACATGGCACTGCCGTATCAATATGGTGTTCTTTTGTTAAAGAGGTCCATTATATTCTTTGTGATTGCTTTTGGATCACTGATGCATTGTGTGCAATTTTTCTCACTCTTTTAATTGATTAAAAATCTTGCTAGTGCAATTAGTCTTTTAATTGATTTACCTGGAGTATGTGATTAAATGAGGAAACATGCACAACTATTTTCTGTGGTTGCTATGCAAACAAGCAGTCAGGACTCAGAAAGTTTGACGAAACATTTTTCTTACATATCATTTCATTGAAGAGAGCCGAGACATGAAAAATGATACTTAGCATAAGAATTTATGACCACTGGTGCAGACTCCCATGTCTCAAATTCAAAACCACTGGACTGTAATGGATAATAGAAGCAAAACCATCATCTGAAATTCCATGGCCACAAATGCAATAATCAACAATAATCAAAAGCCTTGTAGATTGAAAGTGCACACCACTCTGAAATATTTATAGAACTCCGACATAATATCATATATTTATTATCAACAAGTAGCAAAATATCTTGCAGCCACTATAGTTCACGTGTGCTGCCACTAAAATACAAAGGCTCATCAGTAGACTGGCTACAGCTAAACCTACAACAAAGACTTCAGTTCCTGTCAAACCTACAACTAATAAAACCACAGCTAAATACAGAGACGACAACAAAGAAACTGAACCTACAACTACAGACTTTAGTTGCTGTGATTAGGAGCAAAAGGACTAGAGCACTGGCCGTATAGCATCCACATGTGTTCCATCAGGTCGTTCTGAAGCAATGCTGCCGTCTCTCTGTCCTGAATGATGTTTTGTGCATCAACAAGTTTCTCTATTCCCGGGATTTCTCTATCCTGATTAATAGGTGGGTTAGCCACTCCAGGCCATTCTGATGGGTGGACAGTGGGTAGCTGAACCCCGCGCTCATCTTCAACTACCATGTTGTGAAGTATGACACAAGCACGCATGATGGAATTAAGTACTTTTGGTTTCCATAAACGGGCTGGCCTATGCAAGATTTTCCACTTAGCCTGTAAGACACCGAAAGCTCTCTCAACATCCTTTCTACATGACTCCTGACGCTCTGAAAAAACCTTTTGCTTGTTGCTAACTGGCATTGGAATGCTTTTCATTAGTGTAGCCCAATCGGGATAGATGCCATCTGCTAGGTAGTATCCAAGGGAATAGATGTTGTCGTTGACATGGAACTCAATAGAGGGTGCCCTTCCATTAGCCAAATCATCAAAAACATTAGACCGATGCAAAACATTAATGTCATTGTGAGACCCTGGTAAACCAAAGTAAGCATGCCAAATCCTAAGATCCTCTGTCGCCACTGCCTCAAGTATTAGAGTTGGCTTGCCTTTGTGCCCTTTGTACATGCCTTGCCAACCGATTGGGCAGCTAGACCATTCCCAGTGCATGCAATCGATGCTGCCTATCATTCTCGGGAAACCTCTGGCCAAATTGGTGCTTAATATGTGCTCTATCTCTTCACTTCTGGGAGGACGAAGAAATTCTTTGCCAAACAGCTTGATCACAGTCGTAACAAATTCTTTCAGGGTCTCCAGGACAGTACTCTCCCCATTCTCAAATGATCATCCAACTCATCAGCTGGGCCTCCATATGCTAGCATCTTCAGAGCCACCGTGCACTTGTGAAGAGCAGATAATCCTAACTGTCCAGCAACATTTCTCCTCTGTTGGAAGAACCTATTCTTGGCTGTGACCTCATCCGCTATCCGAAGGAACAATTCCCATCTCATGCGAAACCTACAGCCAAAAATTATAGTTTTTTTATCAAATTAATTCTTCCGAAATGCTCCTTCTTCTGAAAATTGTACCTTCCTCTTACAGCTAAAAATTGTATCAAATTAATTCTATAGTTTGGCAACTAAAATTGTACCTTCTTCTGAAATGCTCGTTGTTGTAAAGTGGACGTTCAATGAAGTAGTCTTGATTCAGCTGCCAGTCTGCTGCAAGTCGATCACGCTTGTAAGTCTTGTGGCCTGGTACTGAACCTCCCCAAGGGCGTCTTTGTGGTGTCTGGGCAAGGACGGCCACCGCGGCTATGATCTCATCCTCCTTGGAGTATGCTGTGGCTGTCCCAAACATTGACATTTTGACGTAGCTCCAAGCCATGGCCAAAACAACCCCATACGAGGTCTAAAGCCAAGCCCATTTAGGAACAATTAGCCATAAATCACGTGCTTGAGAGGGATTGAAGGAGATTGAGAGAGATTTGATCTCTATAAATCAAAATCCCTATCAATCCCCTTCGATCCTCTCCAATCCACTTGGATTTGGGGCGAAACACATATGCCCTAAAGGGAATGTGACATGGAACAAATTACCAGAAAATCAAATTACTTGTGTGCCTATTTCTAATTGACTCTTGCACAAACGCCAACCTTGTGCGAACACTTGGGCGAGCAGCCCGGGCCAACGCGAGCAGCCCCGCTGCCACCTGAGTCCGTCCCTTCGAGCAGCCGGGGTGGCAAATTAATCCCGCCATCAAGAAAATCCGCAGTAGCACTCGGCTCGCACGAGGTCTCCGTTTCCCGCGGAAAATTTCACCCTGCCGCCGCGAAAGAAACTGCCGTGGACCGTGGTCTGTTTTTGCGTCTGCTGTTGGAAAAGAGAAGATTTGGGTCCGTGGGAAAAGAGAAGATTTGGGTCCGTGACCCATCTCCTGTGAAGGACCCGAACTTTACAATGCGTCGCATGTTTAGGCTTAAACTGTTGGAGACAGTCTTATGATCACGACAAATGCATTAGACTGTCTCCAACGACCCTACCCAAACTCATAAATGAGTTCTTCACGATGTTTTGCGTTCCAAAACTCGGTTCCAACAGATGACCCAGATATGTGACGCATTTTGGGTACCTATCCATCTGAAACGCAAAAATGCATCGTCCCAAGGAGAAGACGCAAAACTTCGGCGGCACGGGCGGTTGCGAGTTGCGACGACGACAGTGGCGGTGGTGGTGGCCCCCGCCGCGCAATCTGCGAAGACGACGTCGGGCGGTCGGGGTGAGGCCGAGCCGCAGCCAGTCGGCCCGGCTCCGCCTGCTGCTCCTGCTGGTGCCCACCGCCGTTGCTCCCGCCGCTTGCTGCTCCTGTTGGTGCCCGCCGCCGCTGCTCCTGTTGCTGCCGCTGTTGCTCTGCTGCTCCAGCTGGTGCCTGCCGCTGCTACTCCGGACAACGGGGAGGGGGCCGGCGGCGCGTGCAGATGCGAGCGGTGGGGCAGGAGGCGGGCGGTGCTCAGCGGGGAAGGAGGCGGGCGCGCTCAACGGGGAGGGAGGCCGGCGGCGCTCAGTTTTGGGTGCCCTCTCCTTTTTGTGTTTGCGTTTGCTGTTGGGGCTCGAGTGTTTTGGGTGCCTCTTCTTTTTACTGTACGAGACTCAAACGGTGAAATAGGTCTGGAATTTGCGTCCCCTTTGTTAGAGACAGTCTTATGACATTACAAATGCGGATTTGCATGCTGAAGTCTCAACTCAACTCTGAATGCATGGTAAATAGCGGTATAAGCACCAAAATCGCCTATCACTGCACGCACACACAGATTCACCTACAGCTATATATAGCGTCGGGAATCAAGCACTCCTGGCCACCGGCGGCGGCGGCGGCAGATCACTTGTCATGCTGTTTGGTCCGCTAGGAACCTTCCTTAGCACTGGGAGGTCGACGATGGGGCTCTTGGACACTCGAGACGGCGGCGGTGGCGGGTCGCTGGTCATGCTGTTTGGTCCCGTGGGAACCTTCCTTAGCACTGGGAGGTCGACGACGGGGCTCTTGGCCACTTGATGTAGCGACGGCGGTGGGTCACTGGTCATGCTATTTGGTCCGCTAGGAACCTTCCTCAGCACCACGAAGCCCTCATCGCTCACCGCTGCCGGCGAACGGCGCGTGGCCGACGCCATGGAGAACAGCATCGTCAGCGGCAAGAGGATGAGCAGAGGCAACAACGCCACTGCGATGATCTTGCAACCCCTGCCCGGCCATAGCTCCTTTGCCAATTCTATCTACCACGAGAGCTCGATCTCAAGTTGTGCTTTAATTGTTGGTGTGGTAGCAAACTAGCAAACTAGCAATGCGAGTTTCAAATGATCGATACGCATGGGCACGTATTTATAGGGTCTCCCTCCGCTCGATTCTTGCCGTGAAATCAGTAATTTAATTTGGTTGGTGAGCACTGATCGAGGAAACGCGATTTCCTCTCTGTAAATGCAGGTGTATTGCATTCAAACGTAACGGAAATCTCTGATGGCGGGTTATTAGCACCAATTTAATCCCCTAATCACAAACCTGCGGTATTTTCTCCCTCTGGCTTCGATTTCCGTGTTTGTAACCAAATCAAATTTCAGATTCGTATTTCTTTCTAGTTTCTACACGCTCTTGTCTACGGCCTAGCATTTAAACAAGGATATGGTGTTTTGCGCGCATGTCTACAAGACAATTGTGATTTTGTCTTTATTTTTAAAAATTCGTGTTTTGCCCTTGTTATTTTGAAACGGAAGAGTTATTTGCTCTTGGTTGGGATTTCCTAATTTGGAGGGCCACAAACCCTAGACCCTAGAGTCATGTCCAGTTGGGCGGCTGTTCACCAATTCTAACCCAGAGTGACAACGGACTGCGGATCCTATGTCCCCACCTCGCTCGCTAACACGAGCGCTGAACACAGTCGATTGTCTGAAAAAAAAGAAAAATATTTATTTTAAAATACTATAAGTCTTGAATTGTGTATCTATTTTTAATTTTGTTTGCATAAGTTTTGAAGAATTTTTTCTCAGATTCATTCGGTGGCATAGCTACACCTACATCAACTTTTCTTTTTCTTTTTTTCATCTATTTTTCTATTATATTGTATATTTTATAAGTTATACTACATGATTATTTTGGTACATAATTTTTATATCTCTACTAATATGTTGGGATATTAATGTTTACATTTAACTTCTTGAATATAAGTTATATATTCAACTTTACATCTAAGTCATTCATCAAGTTATATATCTAAGTTATAGAAACAAGTTATAAATTAATGTTTTATATGCATACTTTGTATAGCTTTCTATGAAATTGTTAATGTAACACCCCAAAATTTGCTTATTTCGAAATAGAGTTGAAATGAACTATTTAAGTATTTTTGTGCTCATGGAAACATAGGGAAATAATATTTTTTTACATCAATTAAAATTTAATCTAGGGTTGGCAACATGTTGATGCATTCATGCCTTTGCATTTGATTTATTTCAATGAGTTGTTTTGACCAAATTTCAAAATTTCAAATTTACTTTCGAAAAGGATTTGATTTTGGTTGTGAAAAATAAAAAGGAAAACAAAATTTATTAAAAATAAAATAAAATAAATCAGCTTCCTCCCTCCTTCGGCCGCTCGGCCTAGCAGGCCGGCCCAGCGCGCCCACGCAAATAACCACCTCCCTCCTTCTCTCGCTGACGACTTGGACCCACCGGTCAGCTCCTTCTCCTTCCCCAACTCACCTCTGTCTCGCGCGGACGCACGCGCCGAGCGCCCCGGCAACTGCCCGCGCATCGCCCCGCTCCCACGATCCCGCTTCCACTCCCTCAAGGCTCACTCTCTCAGCGCTGCAACCGCACCGCCCCTGGGCGCGATAAAAGGGGATCACCCTCTTCCTTCTCTCGCTTTGCTCTCTGTCGCGCTGAACCCGTCGCCGCCACCGTCGCTGTCTGGAACCACCGCTTCGGTAAGACTCGCGCCGAGCTTGGTGACGTCTCTTCGCCCTTTCCAAGCCTCACGTTTCATCCTTCCCGCTCGGTTCTTACAGGATTCCCCACCGGCGGAAGCTCTGTTCGCGCCGTCCGCCATTGCCGCGGCGTCGTGGTCCTCGGCCTGTCTCCGTCCTTGGAAACGCCTTGGCGAGTTTCGTCCCAAACCCGCATCTTTCGGGTGATCATCCAGTGCCTAATCTCGTCCCTCTGTTCCTCGTCGGTGGCCACGGAGACCACGCCGTCCGCGTTCATACTCGTCGTCCGCCATCCCCGCGACACCGTGACCCCCCGAGCCGACCTCGTCAGCGTCTTTGGACTCGGTGAGCTTCGCCTCTCCCCTCTCTCCCTTCCTGTGCCGTCAATTTGCCGAATCGAGGTCCCTTGGGCTCTGGCCGCGCGCACCGTACGCCGCTGTTCATGGCGTCTGCGGCATTCGTCTTTCTCCCCCCTCCCCGTGTTCATCCCGTACCGCCACGAACATCGCTTTGATCTTCTCTACCTTCCCCTGCCCTCGTTGAGTAGAACTGTGGGCGGTTGTGCCCTGACCGCGCGCGTCAGTGAGCTCCTTGCCGCCGGCCATGTCGCTGCCGCGCGCGAGAGCTTCGCAGGCTCCAATCGATAGCGTCTCTGAGTCCGCCTCGCTCTACTCTCTCTCCCGGTGTGCTTGGTTGTTGAAATGGTGACCGGGAGCCCCTAGTCAGTGAACTCCGACGAGTTCCTCTGTTGCCGGCAATGGCAGCCGCCGTGGAGCTCATCGGCTCCACTGTTCTGACCAGCAACTCTCCTTCTCTCTCCCTTGCTTCTAATCTGAGCCACCCGATTCGGATCCAACGGATCCTAGCACTAGATACCCCTTCGTCTAACGTTTTGCTAAAGAGTCCCTGCAATTCCACAGCTTGAACCCGCAGTCCTCAGCTCAGTTGATTTCAGAAAAATAAAATTCGTTTATTTCAAATTAATTTCAGATTTGCCTCTCATTTTCAAAAGCTTATAAAAGTTGCATTTTAACTCCTATTTGAACGATTCGAGTTGCGTTAGATTCATGATGAAATTCTCTACATGTTAAACCCTCTGTTAATCTTGGTTGAAACATTTAAATTTCCAGATTAGTTTTAATTAATGAAAATGCTTTTGGAGAACTAGTTTAATTCATATCTTTCGCGTTTTACATCCGTTTTTCGTGAAATTCGCGTTGAATTGTTCGTAGCAGTGCATAGTACCTTTTTACAAACCTTTTATTTCTGTTTACTGTTGTTGGTGTACTATTCTAATAGTAGTTTTGTTTGTCTTGTATGAATGCCTTTGGAATGTGTGTTGTTGCAATGTCGTGGTCGAGTTCAGACGGTGAGGAGTTTGGTTGTGACCAGGAGTTCTTTGATCAGCAGCAGGACCAGCAGGAGTTTGAGAACCAAGGCAAGTATAGCATGGGACCTGCCTTGTTATCCTATTCACCATAATCATGATTACATTTGCATGTGTTTAATTTGATACCCGTAGTATGTTTCCCTAGTGTTGATACCTTTACCTTGACTCCTATGGGTTATGCATATGGGTAGATGGCTAGTGCAAATTGAAATGATACATGATCCCGGCCAAATGTTATAATGCTCTGAATGAATTTGTGAACCTGTTTATGGCAATTGGAACATAACCCTTTTATAACAACTCACTGTTGGCAAAAGATGAGACTGACAGTGCAACCGTGAGAGCTACATGGCTCTGGCTTTAACTCAGTAATAGACTCCTTTCTAGCTCGCTAGCGGTTACCCGAAAGGGCGCATTAGGCTCTTGCCGAGTTGGTTATAGTGCGGCCTCTGTCCGGGTTTGAGCGTAGACTACGGTCTTTATGCTACTCGGAAGGGGAGCTCTATCGCCCCTTGCCAATCCTAGCGGCCCTAATCTTGTTAGACGAGATACTATGAAAGGTTTCATTGTGAACCTCGCCCACTCACCTTGGCAGTGTTTATGGGAGTAATTAACCCGAGCATTCGGGGCATCACGACTCACGGGTAAAGATGCACAACCTCTGCAGAGTGTTAAAAACTGATATATCAGCCGTGCTCACGGTTACGAGCGGCCCGGAAAACTGACGGTTTAATTATAATGAACTTGATCAATCTTTATGTTCCTGTTGCCACTATAATGATGATGTATATGTTTCTCTTAACTTTGGCAATGATATAAGTGGGATCATTTGGGGCTTAAGCATAACTTGATGTTACTTAATAATAAAAGTTTGACTAACTAAAAATGCTAAACGCAGTAAGCTAGTGTCAACCTTTTTGAGCTTCATGACCCCATGTTAGCTTGCTAAGTATGAAGAGTACTTACACTTGTTTTACTTTTCAATCAATTGGATAAAAATCCCGAATGGGTAACAGAAGCAGGAGGCTACGAGGAGTATTCTGAAGATTTCTAGGCTTGGTCAGCCAGTTGACCTTCCCTGTGAGATGGAGTTCCATGAGAGCTAGATGTATCTTCCGTTTGCTTTATTTACTTATGTAATGGATCTATATGTACGCTATGTATTAAACTCTGTGATGGTACTATGTAATTTGTGGATTTATGTGTGGATTGTTTTCTGGGCACACATAATGTTATGCATTCTATTTCGTCCTTAAAATTAGGTGTGACAGACATACTAGTTATGCATATAACTTTGTCATATAGTAAGGTATACGTAAAAGTTATGTGTGTAACTTTGTCACGATGAAGATATATATATATATATATATATATATATATATATATATATATATATATATAATATATATATATATATATATATATATGTTAAAGTCATGTGTATAAGCTATATATAAAAGTTTGTTCCAAAAGTTATATATAAAAGTTTTGTGAGATATTATTTTAACTTTTCAAGAAAAAAAGGAAAGATGCGGGAAAAAGTTCTTAAAATGAAAATCTTTCCAAAAAAGAAAAGTTACGGAAAATTTTTGTGCCAAAAAGGAAAAGTTATGGGGTTATCAGAGAATTGTTTGGATGATGGATTTAGAGTGAGGGTTCACCAATTACTACAACCGCTGGCCAGGCACGTCGAACGAGGGAGTGCAAATCCCAATAGGTATGTTGAGCCCTTTCCCTCTCTTCTTGTCGTTTGGAAAAGAGGTACCAAACCCTAACCTAAAATATTTGGGATGGCATGAAAGGATATAAGCATGATGGGAGATCTCAAATCGACAACCAAGGAAGAGCAAAGGTTATTTGTACAACCAAGGAAGCGTAAAAGTCGATCATATCATGATAATCGCTCGTCATTCAACATACATGGACATATATATCCACCATTCATTTGCACATTAATTTCATGACATGTGCTTGTATTTTTTGCAATATTCACAACTTTATATATTACAACTATCATCATGCAAAGATATTTTTGGAGGCTGCTTGCCAACCGTTCCAAGTCGTTGATTTCTAGAAGCACATGAGTAGCCCCTACAAACCATCTGTTGCCGTCTCTAGAATATCCTTTATGTAGTAGTGCAAGATATCATCACTATTATATTACTCTTTCCGTTCTAAATTATAAGACATTTTAGCTTTTCTAAATCCAATAGCTTTTGCTATCACTAGTACAAAGCAGCTCTAAGCCTGTGGTGGCATTTTATTTCTATTTGCGGTTTCCGTTAACATGCGCTAGTGGAAACGGTTGCGTACGGACCGAGCTACGAACCGCCAGTGTAAACATATTTACATATATGCTCCTAGATATATATTATGTCTAGATACATATAGCAAATACTATGGATTCTCAAAATACCAAAACGCCTTATAATATAAAACACAGAAAGCACATATTAGATTTTCAGCATAGTCTTATAGATTAACGGGGTGGGTATAAAAGGGGCATCATCTCTAGAAATGTAGAGGGGTGCCAGGTTAAAGGCCGGCCTCTATTAATAATTATGGTTTAAAAGGACTATGGCAAAGTAGCGGCATCTTTTTTTCTTTAAATCGTGGACTATAGCAAACAACGACATCTTTTATCTTCTAGAGCTACGAAACTATACTATAGCCGTTTTCTAAAAAAAAAATGATAATATAAGTAATACATACACAAAAACATTTAAAAAAAAAGAGATTTGATGAACATATATAAATATGTTTCTATGGTTCCAAGGGTATAGAGAACATCACTTAATATGGATTCAATCAAACTGTAACGATATCACGCACTCGGTTCATGATTGACTGAAAGTGGTTTTCCAAATAAAAAGAGAATGCACTTAAGTAGCAAATGCTTTAACTTATTTATAGCTAGATGCCGTAATCATTCCACGTACGCCTTGGCTTTGGACAGATTGTAGGAAAAGCACTGGCATGCAGAAAACAAGACGACAACAAGACACTACCAGTGCTGCCGCGGACAGGGATTATTCTTATTCATGTGTTGTCTTTATCGTTTTAGGAGAAATATTATATTTAGAGAACTCTCGGAGAATTTTTGGACGAAGAGGAATACTACACATCCCCGTACTACATATCCGACGAAGAGAACTCTTAGAGAACTCTTCGTCGGAACAGGCCTGAGCTCTTGATAATATGAGTAGCAGCATGCGAAAGATAATCACAACATGAACTCCAGGATCATATCTGTAATAATATTTCGTTTTCACGTACGATCGATTCAAAGGAAACGTTACGACGATCACACCATATGCATTATATATGTCATTACAAATGCGAGTTTCCACTACCAAAATGTAAAACTTCTCCTACTGAAGTGAAGTTCTCCTAGTGTTTTTCTATTTAAAATTTAGTACAAACTTTCCCTAGTAAATGTCTCCTAGTGAGAATTTCCATGTGTCATAACAAGTGTTAGTGTTTTACTACTAATTAAAAATACTAGGAGAAACCCACCATTTTGATAGTGTTCCATGATGAAATGAAATCGTAATGTGATAACCGCAGTACAAGCATCACAATTCCCTCTCACGCGCGCACACAGCCCGCTTCACCTGCAGCTCCGGGAATCAAGCGCTCGTGGCAACTAGTGGCGGCGGCGGATCACTTGTCATGCTGTTTGGTCCCGTGGGAACCTTCATCAGCACCGGGAGGTCGACGACGGGGCTCTTGGCCACTTGAGACGGCGGTGGCGGCGGGTCGCTGGTCATGCTGTTAGGTCCACTTGGGACCTTCCTCAGCACCGGGAGGTCGACGACGGGGCTCTTGGCCACTTGAGACGGCGGCGGTGGCGGGTCGCTGGTCATGCTGTTAGGTCCACGTACTTGGGACCTTCCTCAGCACCGGGAGGTCGATGACGGGGCTCTTGACCACTTGAGACGGTGGCGGTGGCGGGTCGCTGGTCATGCTGTTAGGTCCACTTGGGACCTTCCTCATCACCGGAAGGTCGACGACGAGGCTCTTGAAAACTTGAGACGGCGGCGGTGGTGGGTTGCTGGTCATGCTGTTAGGTCCACTTGGGACCTTCCTCAGCACCGCGAAGCCGTCGCCGCTCACCGCTGCCGGCGAGTGGCGCGTGGAAGAGAGCAGCGTCAGCGGCAGGAGGATGAGCAGCGGCACTGCGGTGATCTTGTGCCCCAGCACGGCCATAGATGATTGTTTCTTCTATGCCTACCACGACCTCGGTCTCAACTTGTGCGCGCTTGCTGGTGGTTTGGTGGCAACGATATGCATGGCCATTTATTTATAGGGTCTCCGCTCTGTGAAACGATTAATTTTGTTGGTGAGCACTGAAACGAGATTTGCTGCGTGTTGTAGTATACGGAAACCTGGCAGGTTAATTAGCGCCAATTAATCCTCAATCAGCGGCCTTTTCTCCTCTGGTGTATCCGTACCGTACGTATTACTCTATTTTGTCCACCGATTAAATAATGATTCATTTTCCATTCCCAAAAAGATGATTCGGTTTCCATGTTTGTGGCTCCGATCCGCTGTGTATTTAACCAAAACCAAATCAAAATCAGAATGATTTTTGTTCCTAGTTCCTACTATTGTCAGTGCCGGGCATTTGAACTTATTTTGAAACATTTTAGTGAAAAAAAAACTAAATTTGAAACATATATGGTTGATCTAGCCTGTAACATTGCATTTCGAAGATCATCTTTAGGTGGCCAAAACTTTGATTCTTCGCATACTTTGGTTTTACGACTTGTAAATGTACATTTAAATGATCAACCGCGGTGGTAGCATCAATTTATTAAGCTACGTTCAATTCAGATTTCATGGCGTAGAAATGATACTTATGGAAAATTAACATACCTTTAAGGGTGAAAACTTTCTTTTGTTTCCTGTATAAAAGGGTCATGCTTACCAAAGGGGTCATGCTTACCAAAGTAACTTAGTTTGGAGAAATTGACATGAAAATGAGAAATCGGCAAATGAGATTTTCGCAAAAGGACAAACAATCCGCCTCCAAGGAAAAGTTTGCCGAGAGCTTTCCGTCGGGCACTCGGCAAAGAAAAGTTTTGCCGAGTGCCACTCTCGGCATACTTCAACACTTGGTAGCAGCCTTGTTTGCTGAGCGCCTGGCACTCGGCAAACTCCAACACTCGGCACCACCCTGTTTGCCGAGTGTCGGGCACACGGCTAAGTCTGGCATTAGGCAAAACGCCTCTTTGTCAGTGTGAGGCACACGACATAGACGACACTCGGCAGAGCCCGTTAGGAACCGACGCCGTCAATTGTTTGTTGAGTGTCACCGTTAGGCACTCGGCAAACTATACACTTTGCCATGTGTTTTACACATTGCACTCGACAAACTTTAAGCTTTGCCGAGTGTCTTCTGTGGCACTCGGCAAACCTAGTTTTTTTCTTTTTTATTTTGGTCTCCAAACTTTTTCTAGTGTCCTTCAATAGTACCTAGAACTACATGTTTAAGTATGACAGTTTTCTCCATGTGTTTGCTATAGTTAGTTAGTTTTTTTTTCAATTAAGTGAATTATTTGACCCAAACCAAATATGAACTACAAGTGGTTCAAATAATAAAAAAAATTGAAAAAATATTATCCATATTATTAAGCCTAATTTGAGTTCATATGTGGGAAAGTAAAACAAAAACTCCACATCTTGTTCACGAAACATGATCTCAAACATGTGTTAGAATTGTGTAAAAAATCTATAAATAGCAAATGGACTCCAAAAATTATAAAATTTATGAAGCACTCATGATATCATACTTGGAACCAATGATAAAAATAGACTATGCCACCATCTGGAAGAGCTCCGGAGAAGATTCCCGACAGGCCCGGGGCTTTCTCCAGAAGACTTCCTTCACTCTCCTCCAACCAGCATAGCACTACTACTAGAGAGCTCCGCTAAGAGACTAAGGAGTAGTGTTTCTCCAATGAGGCATGAATGAGAAGGGAGCTCTAGGGGTCTATTTATAGCTAGAGGTGGAGTAGGGGCTACTCCGCTGCCACGTCAGCGATCCGCGTTACCTTCATCAACCACTGTTGGATCCAACCGACTTCAGAACCGCCTAAGGATCAAGGGTGTTGATGTGGGAAGTGGGTGAGTCGGTTGGGGAGGTGAAACCTCCATATGGGTGGTCGGCCTGTGGGCCCTCCACCGCCTTCCAGATGGTGGCCCATTAGTCAGGGGCTAAGTGGTGGCCCTGTGGGCCCAACCATAGGGTCGACCGACCCCCATGTAGGGTCTCTGGCCCACCTCTGCTTCCTGGCCACTGGTCCCACCTGTCATCTGCCTTGGATCTCGGTTCTGAGTTGAGTTGTCACGCTGATGTCATTGATGTGGGCCCATGGATCCTTGTGATGTGAATCTAGACCATTGGGAGGAGATACACTTGGATCCAAGGGTAGAGAGTGTTCCAAAGGGTGGTTCTTGGATCATGGGGGCTTCGGATGCCAAGTGGCCCCACAAGGTGGTCGGCCGACCCCCTGTGTGGGCCCACTGGCTCCCAAATGTCCTCAATTGTCATTCTCTGCATCAAATATTCATGGGACATGTGGAACCAGTTATTTGGCACAATATATTCAGATTATGTTTTGTTTTCCTTTGGATATGAAGATGTTGACGGTATTTGGATGGTGACAAATTAGCTCTTAATTACCGTCAACAAGATCCCCCATACTTACCTCTTTGCTCGTCCTCGAGTAAAGGTTAAAAAATAACAAGTTTATGCTATTCAAAGTATAAAGCAAGCATAAAGATTCACTCAAGACATTTTGTCATACTAATGGGATATGTGGTACTGTCTAACATATATCCTTGGGAAGTTGAGAAATGGAATAGTTCTCAAGGCAAAGTCATCTTCCCACTTCATATTTTAGTACTTGGAGTTTTTGATAAATTTTTCAAAAGAAATCTCATAAGTCATCTTACTCCTCATATAGTACTCTAAGTCACTCATGTATATATTTCCTTACCAAGGCATAAAAGAGGTTGCCTTCTTTGTATTTCCCTATTTCTAAATGGCTTATCTGGAGCTCAGGTAGGGATGAACATTATAGCAAACTTGCATCACTTATAATGTAAAGTCAAAACAAGGATCCAAAGAGAAAAATGTCATAATCCTAGATCAAGATGTGCATGTGTGTGGAAACATGACGAAAGATCAAAACTCCTTTATAAGATCTCTCTTTCTAACTTATAATTTTGAGACATAGCTATCTTTTCTTTTTCTATGAGCTTTGATTTGCTCATCATCATTTTAAAACTTGGGACCTTCATGTGCCCCTATTTTTTTTTATAATTTTGCATAGTCTATGTCTCATTTACTAACAACATAAACTAGAGAGAGAATTTCTATTAGAACATGGAGTATGAACTATGTGGAAATGTAAGACATGTTTTTGCGTACTTCCAGTGTAATAGCAGCATGTATATGTGGTGTGTGCGTGATCTTGATCTTTGAACTATGACATAATTCTCAACAAGGGTCACAAGGTTTGAAAAAACTCAAAGTAATTACAAGAAGCATATGAGGAAGGTTTTGAACTTGCATAAGCATTTATGGCTTTGGTAGGATATTTCTCACTATAGAGGAGTAGTGACATTATGGTTTTATAACATTTTCAAAAACAAATCTCCAAGACTTTAAATAGAAAGGGTATAAATCATGAGCCGAGACTGTATCACATTAAAAAAACTTAGTCCATATGATCTTCCTATCAATGTATTTCCCACTAGCATAAGCAAAAAGCAAGAATTTATCTTTATGACGCTTTTGCCCTTTAAACATCATAGATCATGTCACTTTTCAAAATTTTAATTTCGGAAGCGATCTCTTGTTTTATTCAATATTAAAAGGATTTTAAACTAAGTGATAAATTTCATGAAGGAATTATTTTTATTTGCATTTTTGAAAGAAAAAATGAGTAAATAAATAAAAACATTGAGGAAAAAGGGAGAGACGTTGCAAACCAGTCGGGATAGGTGTTTGAAGTCAAGAGGACGCTGGCTCGTGGGTCCAGGCCCTACAAGTGCGGTCGGCCGACCGTCCCTTGGGGCCTTTTGGCCACTGTGCACCCTGCATTCAGCTCCCTTACATCTGAATACTGCATTTCTGTGAATATTGGCCTCCAAAGTGCATCGGCCGATGCACAAAAGTGGCCGTTTCGGTCCAAATTTTTTCTGGAACGTGTCATTGATGTGTACAACATGACTCAGTGGGCATTCTGGTGTTTTGACAAGTTGGAGTGTCGACCGACCTCCCCCATACTTGTTTCGGAGCATGCTGAATTCACTGACAGAGAAGACATCAAATACAGAGGTTCTGCTGGGCAAAATACCAGCAAAACCAAATATTTTATTCAATTCAACTTGTTGTAGGCACACATTACATTGTTGGAAAGGGAAATGCATAAAATAAACTAGGAAATAAACCTAAGTGATTGGAAAATAAACCTAAGTGCATATCTTATTTTGAACTAGTGATCTACGGAGAAGGAGGGGCAAAGAGATCCTCTCTCTCGATGGCTTGGGCTAGGCGCTTGATCTTCGCATTGGTGCTAATGCGAAGAGCCTTAAAATTATCCTCAAGATCAAGGCGCGCCATCCTCTCCTCTGTCGCACACTCTGCTAATTTAGTATTATTCTCTCTAAGCCTAGCCACTATGCGAAGCAGCTTCTCCATGTCACTTTCTTCATCTTCATCCTCGAACTGGCCTGGAGGACCGAAGATTGACGACAGGTTGCTAATTTGCCGAACGGACTTGCGAGACTCCTCCGTCTCAAGCGATCTGCGTACCCCCTCCCTCCGCTCCTCGGAGGTGAGAGGGGGAACGAGCACCTTGCCCCTCCCTGGTCCACCATTGGCCCTCTGGAGGCGCATCTATGGCGGTGTTGACGGCGAGTAGGAGTGGGTGTAGCCGGTGCTTGTGTCGCCGTTGGTGGAGGAGGAGACGGGGGCCTTCTTCACCACCAATTGGCCAGTGGTTGGCCTTTTGGGCGTCACTGGTCACGCAGCAGGCTTGTTCAAGTTGTGGCGCGGAGATATCGACCGAGCGATGCTTCGCATTCGCTCTGACTTCCATGACCCGGTCGGCCGACCCCTCCTAGGGGTGGTAGGCTCTGCCGGCGGCGGTGCCATGGCCAGGGGAGTCACATCGAGGACCTCGACGGCCATGGTGTCGACGTTGATGGGCTCTGGAACCTTGGAAGGGCTTCCGCCGTATGGAACGAGTGGTGCCTTGCCATTATTGCGTGGTGGAACCATGGTGGTGATCAAGAAGGTCTGAAGGATTGCAAAGAGTGGTGTGGTGCTGCTGGTTGTGGAAGAAAGCAAGGTGGAAGGAGGAAGAAGAAGGAGAGGGGGTTAAGAAGAAGAGAAGCAATGTTCAGGGCCTTCGTTTTCGCTCGGATAGCGATGAAACCGAAGGGGAACGTTGGCCCAACGTTCCTGTGCATCGGGACGTTTGAACTGGTTCAAAACACGATCGGCCGATCGCTTTTTGAAAGCTACGGACCGACCGAGCCAGGTTTTGAACGTCTTCGGGTCAAGTTAGCCAGGTCGCGGAGCTCCGGGCTATTTGGCCCAAAAAGGTGATCGGGCGACCGCCTTTAGAGGCCAAAAGGGCCGAGCTTTCACGAGGGGGGAGTCAAGGCTAAGTCTAGGCTAATTCTAGGGTCATTCTTGGAATTTGAACAAAAAAGTTAAAACATGTAGATTTTAGTTCTAATTTGGATTAAGAACAAAATCTAGCATATCAATTTCATCTTCAGGAATTTGATGCTCATAGAAAATTTTGAGACGTTGGCCATTTACCTTAAAGATGTTGCCATCGTTGTCCTGGAGTGTGATTGCTCCATGAGTCGCGGCGTTGACGACGAGGTACGGCCCTTCCTATTTGCTTCTAAGCTTCCCATGACCGAAGAGCTTGAATCTTGAGTTGAACAATAAAACCTTGTCCCCTGGCATGAATTTCTTGACCTTGATTCTCTTGTCATGCCATTTCTTGGTTCTCTCCTTGTATATCTTGGCATTGTGATATGCTTTCTCTCTCCATTCTTCTAGTTCAGAGATTTGCATCTTCCTGTACTTTCCAGCAACTGGCAGATCCATGTTCCATTTCTTGATTGCCCAATGTGCCTTGAATTCTAATTCCACAGGCAAATGGCATGTATTCCCGTATACGAGTTGGTATGGTGTCATACCAATTGGAGTCTTGTATGCGGTCCTATATGCCCAAAGTGCATCTGGCAACTTGTGGTACCAAGCTGTACCCATCTCATCCACGGTCTTCTGCAGAATGTTCTTGATCTGTTTATTAGGCGTTTCTGCTTGACCACTTGTTTGAGGATGATATGCAGTTGCAACATTGTGCTGGATTCCTTGTTTCGAGAGGAACTGGCAGAAGCCTTTATCAATGAAGTGAGATCCCCCGTCACTTATGACTAACTTTGGGGTTCCAAATCTGGGGAATATCACTTCATGGAACATTCTCTTTGAATTGGCTGCATCGGCTTTGCAGCAGGGTAATGCTTCTACCCATTTGGACACATAGTCCACCGCCACTAAGATATACTCATACCCTTTTGATGAAGAAAAGGGCCCCATGTAGTCGATGCCCCATACATCAAAGAGCTCGACTTGTAGGTTGTTGGTGAGTGGCATAGCATCTCGGGTATTGATGTTCCCATGCTTCTGGCACCTTGCACACCTTTTGACATAGTCATGAGTGTCCTTGTACATGGTTGGCCAGAAAAACCCACTCTGCCAAATCTTAGCATGAGTCCTGAATGCTCCATAGTGACCTCTGTACTCTGCCCCATGGCATCTTTCTATGATCTTGATCGCCTCCTCCACAGGTACGCATCTTCTCAATAATCCATCATTGCATACTCTATAGAGGTATGGCTCATCCCAGAGATGCACCCGACTCTCCCGTACTAGTTTCTTCACATTTGCCCCTGGCAGGACATGGCTTGCAACCATAAAGTTGACGATATTTGCATACCAGGGGTTGGTGTCCATTACCTTGAGGAGTGTGTCATCTCTGAGGAAATTGTCGATGGGCAAATCCTGTGCTTCTTTGAATTGCATTCTAGACAAATGATCAGCAACAGAATTTTCTACTCCCTTTTTATCTTTTATTTCAATATCAAATTCTTGGAGTAGTAAGATCCATCGTATTAAATGTGGTTTAGCATCTTTCTTAGTGAGCAAGTATTTAAGAGCAGCATGATCTGTGTAAACAATTACTTTTGCTCCAACTAAGTAAGATCTAAACTTGTCTATAGCAAATACCACAGCCAACAGCTCTTTTTCAGTTGTTGCATAGTTTAGTTGTGTCCCTGTTAAGGTTTTGCTAGCATATGAAATACCGTGATGCTTCTTATCTTTGGTTTGGCCTAATACCGCACCGACAGCATAATCACTAGCATCACACATTATTTCAAAGGGGAGCGTCCAATCAGGGGGTTGAATGATTGGAGCTGAGACGAGTGCTTTCTTGAGAATGTCAAAAGCATCTAGGCACTCATCGGTGAAGTCAAAGGGCGTATCCTTGGCTAGCAGGTTTGTTAGATGATGGGCGATTTGAGAGAAATCTTTAATAAACCGCCTATAGAAGCCTGCGTGGCCAAGGAAGCTACGGATTCCCTTGACATTCATGGGAGGTGGAAGTTGTTCTATGACTTCTATGTTAGCTCTATCCACTTCTATCCCACGTTCGGACACCCTATGTCCTAGCACTATGCCTTCATGAACCATGAAGTGGCATTTCTCCCAGTTCAGGACTAAGTGCTTTTCTTCGCATCTTTGTAAGACTCTATCCAGATTCTCAAGACAATCATCGAAAGTCTTTCCATAGACAGAGAAGTCGTCCATGAAAACTTCCATGATTTCTTCGATCATATCGGAGAAAATGGACATCATGCACCTCTAAAAAGAGGCAGGAGCATTGCATAGGCCGAATGACATTCGCCTGTATGCATATGTTCCATAGGGGCATGTGAACGTAGTCTTAATTTGATCATCGGGGTGGATTGATATTTGATGATATCCCGAATAACCATCAAGGAAACAAAAGAAAGAATGCTTTGCAAGCCGCTCCAACATCTCATCAATGAAGGGTAGCGGGAAGTGATCTTTCTTTGTAGCCTTATTAAGTTTTTGGTAATCTATACACATTCTCCAACCTGTGACGGTTCGTTGAGGAATCAACTCGTTCTTGTCATTTCGAACGACCGTCATACCTCCATTCTTAGGCACAACTTGCACGGGGCTGACCCATTCGCTATGAGGAACGGGGTAGATGATCCCCACGTGCAAGAGTTTTAAGACCTCCTTCTTTACTACTTCCCTCATCGCATTGTTCAATCTACGCTGAGGCTCCCTGGAAGGAAGAGCCTCAGGTTCTATAGGGATGCGATGTGTGCAAAGAGTGGGACTAATGCCCTTGAGATCGTGAAGAGAATAGCCTAAGGCTGACTGATGCTTTTCTAAGACGGTGAGGAGCTTAAAAGACTCTTCAGGAGAGAGTTTGTCACTGATGATCACAGGGGCCTCACGATCATTATTTAGAAAGGCATACTTTAAGCCAGCTCGAACGGTTTTAAGCTCTATAGAGGTCTTAGATGGGGGTTCGGATTTCTCTAGATCTATGGGTTCATCTAGATCGTCTTCTTCCTGGATGAAATCTTCAGCTTCTTCTTCTAGATCAGGCTGAGATGATTCTAGAAGAGATGCAACCATCACTTCCTCTATGGGGTCAGATTCTGGGAGCGATTCTACTATAGTGTTTGTGGAGTTGGTTAGCGGAATCGAGAGCTTGATGCTACTCCCAAGATGACCCTACTCCCATCAAGAGATCCATCAAGGAATCTCATGAGTGGGTGTCCAATTAACAAGTCAAATTCCTCTATATCAAATATGAAGAAATTCAAGAGGATATTGACTTTGTTAATTAGCGTAGGAATGGTCTGTGCAATACGACAACTCTCAATCAATTCTCCTGAAGAAAGCTTCAAGAACTTATTGGTTGGAGTTAGATTTATTTTGCCTAGAAGAGCATTAGCTAAAGACCTAGACATAATGCTAACTCCTACGGCAGGATCGTAGAGAGAGTCTAACCTTGCTCTATTGATTTAACAAGGAATGGTTGTAGAGGAATAAAGAATTCGAATTGGCTCAAATGAAGATTCGGCCTCTTCTAACCACTCATTGCACATGATCGAAGCTAGCTCTTGAACCGTTTCTTGATGATAGGCTTCCTCTATGAGATTAGAGAAGTGGAGGTTCGGAGCTTTTCGAGCGGATGACTTCTTTTGCACAGATTGACTCAAGGCATTTCCAAAATCGGAAAATAAATCGACCTCGATATCAAGGGGGAATTCCAAGGGATGAATTTCTTCTGCCCTTGGTGGTTCAGGTTCGATAGCAGGATCTTGAGATGTAGAAAGAAGAGTTTCGGCTATCGATGATGTGTTGTTCTTCTATGGGTCCTTCATAATATACGTTAGTATAGGGGGTGTTATCAAGAATCTTCGTGAGAAGACTCTTCCCTACACTAATGGGTAAACACAGGAAGGCTCCCCCGGAAGATATGTCGAGGAGTTGCACAGATTCTCTGCTAAGACCGCCATAAAAATGGTGTAACATTGTAGGCTCGGTTATAGCGATATCAGGGCCTGAAGATACTAGATCTAAAAGACGGGCCCAGGCATCACCTAGAGATTCTTTCTCTTTGTGAGAAATTGATGATCTATTTTCGAAGACAAATGACACAATGGATAGGGAAGAAGGCTAAACAAAATTTAGGCATCAGCTTCTCCCAGTCTCCTTTCGCGTCATCTACGTGGCGAGTGTACCATCGTTTGGCTATTCCCGTCAAAGAGAACGGAAATAGCATCCACCTAAGGGTACCTGGCCTCATCCCTTGTATGTGGACACATGAACAAAGTTGTTCAAAGTCACGTATATGAGTATAGGGATTCTTGTCTTCATCCCCAGAAAATGGTTTTTCCTGAACCATCGCTATGAGACTCGGGCGAAGCTCATAACGAACGGCCAAAACGGCCTGAGAAGATTTAGGTGGCTCCAAGCTAGCGCCCGTTGGAGCACCATATTCGATAAGGGGTGTTTGATCCATATGAGTATGTGGAGTGGAAGGATGAAATCAAACAAAAGATAAAATAGGACCAAAGGATACTAGTTAAAAGCTACCGTTCCCCAGCAATGGCGCCAGAAAGCTTGTTGACACCAAAGGTGGCAAATGGAAAGAGACCGCAAGCGTACGGTTGTCAAGGTAGCTTTCACCAGGAGTATTCCAGGTATCGTATCCACAGGGAACGAGTAGTGATCTAACTAGGAATGCGGGTATGTCCTATGATGGATCAAGGAGACTATGATAACTGGGTAGAGAGGTTCGATATAGAAAAGTATACTAACAAGGTATAGCTGGTTATACTGGCTTTATCAGCCCTTCTCTTGCAGGAGGCAACGGGATAGATCAGTAGGAGGACAAAACTCCTACCGGACTGCGCCGTCAAGTTGTATTGAAGCCTTACCTTTTAAGAACTTATCTGACACGTGTGGTGGAATACAAAGGCTAGATAGAGCTGTCACTTTCTACTAGCATCCACGAACAATCCACGCGATAAGCGGTTTACAAAGGTAAGATCTAATCTAGACACCACGTCTACACTGTTTCTTACTACTTTAACCTTGTCCTAAGATTAAAGCACTTTACTCAGAGCAAAGCGATGATCAAGCAGGAAAAGGTGTATAACAGCTAACCCAGACTTAGAATACTGAATACTATAAAGAACTCAGAGGAAGTCACTTATAAGTGCTAAACCTACAAGAGACTTGCATCCGCTGAGGAAGAGCTCCGGAGAAACTTTAAGCTTTGCCGAGTGTCTTCTGTGGCACTCGGCAAACCTAGTTTTTTTCTTTTTTATTTTGGTCTCCAAACTTTTTCTAGTGTCCTTCAATAGTACCTAGAACTACATGTTAAGTATGACAGTTTTCTCCATGTGTTTGCTATAGTTAGTTAGTTTTTTTCAATTAAGTGAATTATTTGGCCCAAGCCAAATTTGAACTACAAGTGGTTCAAATAATAAAAAAATTATTGAAAAAATATTATCCATATTATTAAGCCTAATTTGAGTTCATATGTTGGAAAGTAAAACAAAAACTCTACATCTTGTTCACGAAACATGATCTCAAACATGTGTTAGAATTGTGTAAAAAATCTATAAATAGCAAATGGACTCCAAAAATTATAAAATTTATGAAGCACTCATGATATCATACTTGGAACCTATGATAAAAATTTGGGATGGTTTCGTATAAGTTGTCACATACGTGTCTTATAAATGCAATCATATCCGATAATGTTTCATATCACTTAGAAGGACTGAGTAGGATTTGAATTGAAAACGAAGGTGAAATTAGAATTTGACTTCAAAACTTTTCGTACACGCAATGCACAACATAGATGGTGTCATGTCAAGTTTTGGTAATTTTTTGAATCTGTTTGATAATTTTTAAATTTTTAATCTCAATTATATTATTTATGTAAGATTTGAATTTGAGTTATAACTACATAAAATAATAGTCAAATATTTTTATATATAAGCAAAAACTGCTTTGCTGAGTGTCATAGGGTTGACACTCGGCAAAGCGTCCATTTTGCCGAGTGACATTCACTTTGCCGAGTGCTAGATCGCGGGCACTCGACAAAGTGGGTGTATACAGGCCAGTGGCGAAGCCAGGATTTCAACCTTGGGTATTCCCGCACTCAAAGCCGCTGCCAAAGCACACCAGCGGCTAGCGTTATATATTTGGAATCAAGGACTAAGGAATTACTTCACGCACCGATGACTCAACTCATTCGCACAATTGAGGAGTCATCAAGTTGGGTCGGGTTGTCGGGATAAGGCATGAGGGTGTCTGGGGCCAAGATGGAAGGGGTGGAGAGGCCTCATGGGTCTAGTGCCCCGACCTTTAAGGTGGGGAGGTTTAGGAGTCAGACTGATAGCCTATTTTTTTTGCCATTGTGGCCTATGGGTGATTGTAACTCATATAAGTGTGTGTCATGAGTTTAGGTCTCGAATGAAATTATGAGTGAAATACACACAAGAGCCTTCTGAAAAGTAAAAAAAAATAATTATAAGACTCACGCTACCTTTTAGGAGTTCTGAAAGAAATTAAAAAAAATACTTCAACTTGATTTTCACGTTGATAAGTGTTGTGACATGCATATTCAGATTTGTCTTGAAAACAGGATTGAAAGCAAGATATGATTTAGACTTATATTTGATGGGACAACATTGTTCAATAGATAATAAGGGTATTGGAGAATGTATAATTAGATTTCTATTTGTAGAAATAACGGAACATACTAATAAGCAAGAAACAATCGAGCCAACACAAAAAATGATGAAAAATGCACACGGGATAAGCTCTAGACAAAAAAAATAGGGAAGAATTTTTTGGCTTTCTAATACTATGTGTATATATAGATAAATATATATACATATATACTCAAGTTGACAAGAAAAAGTTGGGTATTCCTGGGAAACTGTATCCGCCAGTGATACAAGCCCACACTCGGCCATTTTTTGGGCCACACGGACCCAAGCACACACGTCCCGCGCGCCGCAAGCCGCGCCGCCCGCTCCCAGCGCCCCAACCCGCGGCCCCAGCGCCCCACCCCGCGCCCTTCCCCGCCGACCCCCGCCCGCCGATCCCGGGCCCTCGCCGTCGGGAGAAGAGGAGGAGAGGAGGGCATCGCCCCGGCCGCCGCCGTACACCCACCCCGGCTACCGCTATCCGCCCGCCCCCTCACCGTCAGGGCAAGAGGAGGAGAGGAGGAAGAGGAAGGAAGAGGAGGAGACGAGGCAGAGGAGGAGATGAGGAAGAGGGAGGAAGAGGAGGAGAGAAGGAAGAGGTGTCGACGAAATATGCGTCGCAGTCTACCTAGGGGGTACCCTACGGTAGTAGATTGTAGGCAGAGGTGTGGCGACTGTTGACACCAAAGGTGGCAAATGGAAAGAGACCAGAAGCGTACGTTTGTCAAGGTAGCTTTCACCAGGAGTATTCCAGGTATTGTATCCACAGGGAACGAGTAGTGATCTAACTAGGAATGCGGGTATGTCCTATGATGGATCAAGGGAGACTATGATAACTGGGTAGAGAGGTTCGATATAGAAAAGTAGACTAACAAGGTATAGCTGGTTATACTAGCTTTATCAGCCCTTCTCTTACAGGAGGCGACGGGATAGATCAGTAGGAGGACAAAACTCCTACCGGACCGCGTCGTCAAGTTGTATTGAAGCCTTACCTTTTAAGAACTTATCTGACACACGTGGTGGAATACAAAGGCTAAATAGAGCTGTCACTTTCTACTGGCATCCACGAACAATCCACGCGATAAGCGGTTTACAAAGGTAAGATCTAGTCTAGACACCACGTCTACACTATTTCTTACTACTTTAACCTTGGTCTAAGATTAAAACACTTTACTGAGAGCAAAGCGATAATCAAGCAGGAAAAGGTGTATAACAGCTAACCCAGACTTAGAATACTGTATACAGGTTCAGGCCGGCAAATCGCCGTAATACCCTACGTCCTGTGTTCTGGTGGCTTGATTGATGTGAGTATTAGGTTACACGAGGTGTAGATTAGATCTAAGAGAGAGTTTTGGAGGGGGTCCCTGCTCGCCTTATATAGTCGGGGAGCAGGGTTACAATCTTCATATCCTAACAGATTATGATCTGTCCCTTAAGGCAAGGGATCCGAGTCTATCTACTAGGATCTTCCTTGGCGAACAAGACTTCTTCGGAGTCCTTGGCGAGCACTATGGGCTGGTCGCGTGCTACAAGGCCTCGCGGGCTGGGCCGTCTTCTGGTCGGTAGGCCCATAAGGTCCCTGGGGATATGCCGAGATAATATCCCCAACAAGTCCCCGAGCACGTTATATTCTTCTGGCGAGCCCGCAGCGTCGTCCTTGGAGGTGTTCGGCTGGTAGTCTTGTTTGTTTTCAATGATCGTGCGACGGATCCTTGCTTGACAATCAAGAAATCTTCGCTTATATTTTGTGTATGAGCTGATACCGTGTGGCAGGTGCTTGCTCGATATGCCTAGCAAAAGCAAGATAGTTACCGGCTTTATTAGATTTGACAAGATCTAGTAGATTCATTAAGTTACTATGTGTTGCATGTTTATATATATTTTATATATTCGTAACACTCTTTTGCCCAATCTAGATTGATACGGTTCGGCTTCATCTTTTCTCATAGATTTATCTATGCTTTTGTAATTGCTTATATCCATAAATAGATCTTATATTCATAATAGCCGAATCGGTTTCATCTAGATTGTTACGTGTTGCGGGTTCATGCATGTTAACTATGTTTGAGCTTTTATAAAGTTAGGTGTCGTGCGGCGGATACAAGCTTTAGATTAGTTTTATCGTGTTTGCTTACGTGTTCCTTCATCATGGATCCCAATTCAGTTGGATAGCTGAGTTGGTTATGCTTTAATTCATAGTTAATGATGATTCGTTCATACATATTTTCCCATGCACACACATTCGGCAATCAATGTTTTACGTACTCCATATTTGCCTCAGCCGACTGACCTATAAAACTTGTTGGCAGACAACTTCTATAGTTGTATGCCGTCGTAAGTGGCTTCAGGGCCGTATATATGGAACTGTCTGGTCTCACCCAGCATGTTCCAGTTTTATATCTAATGATTTTCATCCCTTATTAGTTTCAGGTCAAACTGGCTGGCACGTTTCCGGATTTCGAAACACCCGGGCACCTGATTGAAGCTACGCTTTCCGGCTTGCTGTGTGTTAGGCACAGTGCGTCACATTTTGTGTCAACAACTGCAGCCGATGAAGCCGAAGAATAAGGTGACTCTGTTGGATACAATCACCGGCCGTCGCCAAGCTTGCGATGAGGCCTTCTCTATGGCGTGCCGTTTTTCCAGCAGTCGTGATCTGCTGGAGATGTGCGCCGCAAGTTGCTGGCCCCTTGGCGTAGAGCGGACTGAGTTTGAAATTGAGAAGGTCTCCATTCCTGTCTTCGGCGATGTTGATGTGGTTCCGTTCCCTTGCTTCAAGACTGATCTTGGAGGGCTTACTCCTGAGCAATTTGTCCGTGAGGTTGAGTTGGACGTCTTCGCGGTTGTTGGTGATATGACTGAAAGGGAATACCTATCCCGGAGGTCCTCCTCGGGTAAGATGCCCCGACTGAACCGTGTGTTCAAAGAGTTGGGCATCCATTATGTTGATAGGCTTGTTCCCCCAAGGATTTTGAGCGCAATTGCTAAAAAGGGCAAAGAAACGGAGGCTACTCCTACATCTGTTGCCGTGTTGAAGAAGGGGAAGGGGGTAGGCCCGTCCTCGGCTACCCTGACTAAGAGGAGTGCTACCACGACCTCATTGGCCGGGGCCAAGAAAAAGAAAGAGTCTGCCACCGCCCCGGCCCCTTCCCAGAAACGGAAGGTAATCGCCTCAAAAGTGAAGGTCCCTGGAAAGAAGGCTCGGGCGGCTAGTGCTATCAAGGAACTTTTTCAATTTTTGCCTTCTTCTTCCGAAGGTGGGTCTTCGATTGGTCGTCCATATGGTTGTTCTGACCCATCAGTTTTTTACTCTCTTGGGTGTTTTTGGCTTGACGTGGGTGTCATGTATGATGTGTTTCTGCTAGGACCTTCGCCGAAGGCCATGTCCCCGAAGGCTCTGTCACCTAAAGCTACATTGTCTAAGGATGCGCCTCCTAAATCTTCGTCTGTTATGGACGCACCGCCGTGGGTTTCGGCGTTGGTGGCGGCTGAATGCTCGGTGCAAACGCCTGATCTGCGTGTTGAGGCCTCCGCTACCGAAGATGCTCTGTCGTCTGCTTTCACCCCTGTCTCTTCTGAGTCCCCGATGTCTGTCAGTTCGATGTGGCGCTCCGGCAGCTTTCGGGAGCAGGGTCTGGAGATTTCTGTCACTGGAGCCCTACGCCTTCAAATGAACCTGCGGCTGTCTCTGTTCCGGGGGCTGATGCTGGTAAGGGAGCGTTGCCGACTGGGGTCATGGACCCTTCTACGGACATGAGTTTGGGTAAGATCTAACTTTCTGCTGGGTAGGGTACTCTTAGCTTTATACACGCTTTTTGCTTAGACATTTCTCGTTTGTGCTTATAGGATTTCTTCTTGATGCTTTTCAACCAGTCCCTAGAGATCTTCCGCTGCCTTTTGGAGTGGATCTTGCTCGCATTGGCCTTGGCAGCGAAGGCCTCGATGCTCCGGGTTGCTCGGATCGGCCTCTGCGTGGTGCCGGTGCTGGTGTTCGCGTCGATGGTGAACCTTGTTTTGAGTGTTTTGACTTTATTTTGATGTTTTCCATTATTGATGTATTTAGTTTTTGCAGCTGGTGCTTCTTCGGAAACACTAAGTGGGTGGGCTAAATCATTGCGGATCCTTAACCAGGATGCTGGAGGTTTTTACGCCTTCTTGCGAGTTTTTGCCTTTACTTCTACCGTTCTCTTATGGTTTGCGTCTTGTTTGACGCAGATCGGCTTCACCGTCGCATGAGAGAGGTGAACATTTACCAGATGCAGCGTATGAACTTGGAGCATCAATGCGTCGTGCGTTCTTATTAGCAGTTTTCTTTTTGGTGAAGGTGTTTTATTGATTCTCCGATGCGGTCGTTCACTTTCTTATTTTTTCCCTTAGGGCCATCATCTGGCGGAGGCTATGGAGGAGAAAATATCTCTGGCTCTTCTTGAAAGTCGTAATTCTCTTTCGTTTGCGAATTCTGAGATCGGGCACCTGGAGGCTCGGATTGCTGAGTTGGAGGAGGAGGTGGGTGATTTGCGTCCTCTCCGTAGTTCCCATGAGGACTTGAAGACCACTATCGACCGGCTGGCTAAGGCCCTGGAGGATGCGTCAGAGAGTGAGAAAACCGCTCTTGGTAAGTGTGAAGCGGCTGAAGACGCCTCCGAAGGTCTTCGCAAGGAGCTGGATGGCGAAAAATCGTCCGCTATTGCGCTTAAGGCACAGGTCAACCTGCTGAACGGGAGGCTCGAATCTACTAGGGCGGCTGGTTTGTTGGTTGTGTCTTCGTACTCGAAGGCGTTGGCTGAGTTTGGTGGCGTGGTGCCTTCGCTCCCTGAAGACTCTTCGGCCCTCACTATTTTCGACTGGCTGCGGTCTGGTTTTGACAAACTTCCCAGTTTTATAGCAAAGGCCAACGATTTCACGGCGCTTTCCGGTGTTGCTAATTTTTTGAGAGCTCTGGTCGAAGATGGTTGCGGGCGTGTTGCAGCTTTGAAGCGTAAAGTCTACCCAAAGCCCATCTCGCCGGCTGAAATGCCGAAGCCAGTGTTTCGAGCTGTGATGAACTTCATGTCATTTTTTTGGGCCAGTGTTTTGCCAGCTTTGGCGGAGGCTAGGCGCTCGGAGGTGGGTGCGTCTGTAATATTTTTGTTGTTGTTTGGATTTTCTTGTTTCCCCCGTTGGGATTCCTGACCTTGCCCTTATCACTGTTTGTCGGTTTTGGCTAAGGCGGATGCTGCCCCAGACGGAGGCGGTGGTGCTACTGCGGATAGTTTGAAGCGAGGGCAGGCGACTCCGACGCTCGTGGTCCTCGTATCCCTCAATCTATCGAAATTGAGTCCTCCGCCGTGGAGGTTCCGTCGACCGCGACTGTCGGTGCTCGCGCTACTAATCCCGAAAACTCCACGCCTGTGAACGAGGAGGTGGGGGGCTAGGTTTTTCTTTTGGAATCCATTTTGTTGCCTGTGCGCCTTCTCAATGCGCCCTGTGGGGTGCTGTAAGTAACTTTGTGTTACAAAATGTGTTTGTTTCTAAGTGTGGCATGAGTTCTCCACGTGTGTTATCATATTGATCTGTGCGCTTGTGCCGCGCAGGTTGCCTTTGACGGCCCTGTGCGGGACGTGCTTCCTCTGACGTTGATGTGTGATAGTGTTTATGTGGATGGTGAACTATGGGACTATTGGCGTTGCAGTTACGTGAGGCCTTCGGTAGATAGGATGTTTGAATTTGTACTCTATTCTATTGACGATTGGAACGCTGAGTTTGTTCGTTCCCTTGGTTGGCGGGGTCCTCTAGACCCGTTGTAATTGTTGTATGTTTAGCAGCCTTCGGGCGCTCGATGTCTTCGTTCATTTTATTTTTGGTGTTCGCCTTAGTTTTTTTCATGTACATTGCTTGGGGAAGTTGGCGTTTTATTAATAAAATGGTTCACGTCTACGTTGCCCCTTGTTTACGGTTCTTTGAGCCTTCGCATGTCTTGTTTTGTACTGAGGTGTATACAACCAGGGGTTTCTAGTATTTTGCCGAAGGTGTCCTCTAGGTGCGGCTTCAAGTTCTTTAAGGATTTGTAGCTGGGCTCTTCGCAACCGTTTGCTCCATCTGTTTCCTTTCTCTTCTGCTTGCGCCATTCTTGCAAACAAACTTTTTTTGGCCAGCCTTCGAATCCTTTGAGGTGATTGCTACGTTACGAGTCTTCGCGTGGTAGGTGTTCGATTGCCTTATCGTCTGGCGAGACTTCAGCCTCCATCACCTTTCCCCCTTGCTCGGTTAGCTTCTCTCGCTCGAGTTGTCTGAGGCTTTGACTGGGTTGTTGCCCATACGATGTTGCAGAGTGAGGGTGTGTTTTATTTATAGGCTGCTTCTCTCGTTGTTTAGGTAAAATCATGAATGTCGCGCACATGGTGCTATTACTTTGCTAGATTTTCTTGATCTTTGTTTGTTGGCGAGTGATTGTTATTACCTCTGCGCTCATTAAATGCGTCAATATTGGCGTCCGGTTGATGCTTAGTTTAGTTTGACGAAGGTCGAGCGTGACTGACTTTGGTTAACGCGATACGTCACATCTCTGTTTGTTTTAAAATTTGAATATGCTTGGTTACCGGGCGCGACGGTTGTCAGAGAGACGTTCGGTTTTTTCTGTAATACTCGCGGTTTGAATTTGAGATCGTACTCGTGGGGAAGCATAATGATTAGATTTTGGATAGAAGTGAGCTCTGGGCTCATTACATACATAGTACGTTGCTTTACATTTGGCTCGAAGGCCTACCTAATCTTGCTATTTAATGCCTTCGGTCGCTTCTTGCTCGTGACCGTGATCGCCTTCTCTCAATTGCCCAACACCCTGCAGAAGAAGTCGTGCAGCGGGATGTGTACGCCGGTCTCCAACACAGGCTTGGTCTCGACCTGGGTGGTGGTGTGGTGGGGTGGCGTTTGCCAGTCCCGCTGCCTGGAGGCTGGTTCTTGGCGACTCCCGATGGCCGAGCGGAGGTCGGCGGTGGTCCGGCTCTCGTGCGTGGTCATGTGGTGGTGTTCGTCGGGGGAGGCTCTTTGCCTTGTTCGGGCCTTGAGAACCGGTTTCAAGGGAAGGTTACGAGCCTTCGCACGGTAATCTCCCATTGTCCGTTGTACTGCCTGATTGCAAACAAGCGGAGGCCGGTTCTTGTCAGACGGTGCCCCTCTTCTTACGAGTCTTCGCACAGTATTTGTGGGCTCTAGCCCATTTTTTGTGTCTAAAGAGACGTCTGCTTCCATGGCTCTACTCGATGTCGCTCTTGGTTTGGGTTTTGAGCGCGGGATGTGTGTATCCGAGCTACCGGTTCGGCTTCCTTTTATAGTGCTTGAGCGGTTGTGTTTCATTGCACATGGTAGTTGGGCGCTGGTAGTTGAGCGATGGGCACTAAATGTACTCTGAACTTTAACGTTTTCCTTAGAAATGTGAGAGCTTTACTCTCTTTATTTTTATATTCCCTTTGCCCACATGACGCAGGTCTTTTTAAGGGATTTTGGGTTGGCTTACTTGAGCCTTCGTCTCGATGCCCGATTTGTTGGGGCCTTTTTCGAGATTTGAGCGCCTCGTGGGCGTGGAGGTCGTACCGCACACACAGATGTTTGGCCGTGTGTGGCGGAGGTCCTCATAACGTTTGTTGTCGAATAGTGTGGCTTCGCTGCTAGCCACTTCCGACGTTTTCTGTTGGGAACAATTTGGGGATAACCTCTTTATATTTCCAGAGGATTTTACAAAGGTGTCGCCTCGTAAAAAACCTCACCCCTTGTTAAGGGCTCCCCTGTGAGGAAAAGAGTGCGGCGCCTCGCAGTGCGAAGGTAAAAGGAAATGCGGAAAATAAAAAGGTAAACCTAACTATGAGCCGACCTTCGCTTATATATCACGAATGTTGCTTTTACATCAGATGTAGAATCTTTTCAGGTTGCTGGAGTTCCAGGTGTGCGCGGTCGTTCTCCCTTCGGTGTATGTCAGATGGAATGCCTCCGGTTGTCCTGCCGCCTTCGTGATGAACGGTCCCTCCCATTTTGGCTATAGCTTTCCTGTCGTCTCCGCATTTGGTTTTCTGCGAAGGACGACGTCTCCGTGCTTGATATTCTTTCGTACCACCTGACTGTCCCTCCAGCCCTTTGTCTGTTCTTGGTACTTGGATATGGTTTGTATTGCCTCAAGCCTTGTTCCTTCTATTGCTTCTTTAGAGTATTCCTCATCCAAGGCTAGCGAGTGCTTTGTTACTCTTAAGCTCTGGAGCTTCGCTTCTTCTGGTAGCATGGCCTCTTCGCCATAGAGCAGTTTAAATGGTGTGAAACCGGTAGCTCTTGATATGGTTGTGTTATGTGACCATGTAACTTTTGGCAGTTCCTCTACCCATTTTCCCTTGCGGAGGTTGAACAGTGTCTTTGCTATTGCGGAGAAGATGATTTTGTTTGATCTCTCAACGGCCCCGTTGGACTCTAGGTGATAAACTGAAGCGAAGGCCACTTTAGCCCTGATGTTTTTACAGTACTCTTTGAACATGTCTGAATCGAACTGCTTCTCGTTATCCACCGTTAGGGTCCTTGGCACCCCGAATCTGCAGATGATGTTTTGCCAGAAAAATTTTCTTACTGCATTGTAGGTGATCTTCGCCAATGGCTTGGCTTCTATCCATCTTGTGAAGTATTCCGCGGCTACTACTGCAACCTTGTTTCTCCCTTGCGAAGGCGGTAGAGGTCCTACGAGGTCCATGCCCCATCGTTGCAGCGACCAAGTTGCTGGTATTAGCTGGATGTTTGATGATGGTCTTCTTTGATGTTGAACCAGGTGTTGGCAAGATTCGCATGTTCTTACTATTGCCTCTGCATCTTGTATATGACTTGGCCAATAGAATCCTTGGTGGATTGCTTTTTCTGATAAGGCCCGAGGCCCTATGTGAGATCCGCAGATCCCGACATGTATCTCATGGTGGAGGTTCTTTCCGTCTTCGCTTGATACACACTTTAGTAGTGGCTGCACCACTCCATTTTTGTACAGGTCTTCGTCTATGATGGTGTAGCTTTGTGCTCTGGCAGCGATTCTTACTCTTTCATCTTGATCTTGGCTTTCTTCTTCATTGTTCAAGTGTTTTTGGATCTGTTTTCTCCAGTCTTCTGCCTGTAGTGTAAAAATTTGCCTTGTTGCTTGTATTGTCGAAGGCTCGGTGAGCTCCTGGTAGAAGGTTCCTTCGGGCAAAGGTGTCTCATTTGCTGCTGCCTTCGCCAGCTCATCTGCTTCTGCGTTGGATGTTCTTGGTATGTGTTCCACTGTGAATCCTTGATATTTCCTTTCTGCAGTTCTGATAAGTGCGAGGTATTTTGCTAGCTCGGATTCACATGCCATGTACTCCTTCTCCATTGCCCTAACACTACATGAGAATCTGTCTTGACTCCCAGCCTTCGCGCGCCCATACTTCTTGCCTTAGATAAGGCTAGGGCCAGATCTTCGTATTCTGCGATGTTGTTTGTGGACTTGAATAACAGTTTTACGGCGTATCTGGTTTTGATCCCTGATGGTGAGATTAAGATCGCGGAGGCCCCGACTCCTTTCTTCCCCCAGGCTTCGTCAGTGAATGTTGTCCATGACTGGTCTTCGTTTGTAGTAGTTGGCGCCTCCTGCGGGGTCCAGTCTGCTATGAAGTCTGCTAGAGATTGAGATTTGATTGCCATTCTGGGCGTGTAGCTGATGCTGTATTGCAATAACTCTGCCACCCACTTGGTTGTTCTTCCCGATGCCTCTTTGTTTTTGAAAATGTCCCCTAGGGGTTGTGTCAAGGGTACGGTTATTTCATGCGTTTGGAAGTAGTGCTTGAGCTTTCTGGATGAGATTAAGACTACGTAGGCTATCTTTTCAACCTCGGAATAGTTTAGCTTTGCGCCTGACAATGCTTCTGAGATATAGTATATCGGGGACTGGTGTTTGGTGCCTTCGGCATCTTTCTCTTGTACTAATACTGCACATACTACATGATCTTTGGTCGCTACGTAAAGTAGCAAAGGTGTCCCTGGGGTGGTAGTTGTGACGACTAGGTCGTTTGCTAGGTAGGATTTTAGTTGTTGGAAGGCCTTCGACTGTTCTTCCCCCCATTCGAATTTTTCTGACCCCTTGAGAACCTTAAAGAACGGTAGGGTTCGCTCTGCTGACTTTGAGATGAATCTATTTAGTGCTGCAATTCTTCCAGTCAATTTTTGCACATCCTTCCTGGTTGAGGGTTCGACCATCGCCCTGATGGCTTTCGTTTTGTCTGGGTTAGCTTGTATCCCTTCTAGACCTATTATGCAGCCAAGCATTTTTCCTTTGCTTACTCTGAAGACACATTTCTCCGGATTCAGCTTGAGTCCAGCCTCCCTTAATCTTGCGAAGGTCTCTCTGAGGTCGTTCAAGTGCTCTTCTTTCCTCTTGCTTACTACTATGATGTCATCCACGTAGGCTATGATGTTGCGCTATAGTTGCAGCCCTAGTACCACCTTTGTCATTCTTGCGAAGGTCGAGCCTGCGTTTTTCAGGCCTTCGGGCATTTTGACGAAACAGCAGGTTCTGAAGGGTATTGTAAAACTTGTTTTGTCCTCGTCCTATATTTTGAGCCAGATTTGGTGGTATCCCAAAAAACAGTCCAACATTGAGAACCGTTTGCACCCTACTGCTTTGTCGACCAAAGAGTCGATTCTTGACAAAGGGAAAGCGTCTTTCTTGCATACTTTGTTCAAGTCTGTGAAATCGATGCACATTCTCATCTTGCCATTCTTCTTTGGAATGAGGACAACGTTGGAAAGCCAATCAGAGTACTTTACCTCTCTAATGACCTTGGCATCTAGCAATCTTTGTACTTCGGCCTTGGCTGCCAAAACCCTATCTTCTGACATCTTCCTCTGCCTTTGCTTCTTTGGTCTGTATTGTTCGCAGATGTCAAGAGCGTGCTCGATCACTTGCCTGCTTACTCCGCGAAGGTCGGATGTTGACCAGGCGAAGATGTCCCTGTTGTCCCGAAGGGTGGCGCGGAGTTGTGCTTCTTTGCCTGCTGATAATATGGCTCTGATTATGACCTTTGGTATGGCACCTTGTCTTGGAGTGGAACTATTTTTGTTTCCTCCTGGTCCCTCAGATCTGTTTTTCTCCTTGGCATGTTGGGTGCCTCTTCGGTAGTTACTGAGTTTATATTCCTCTAACACCCTGTGGATGTCTCTTTCTATGTTCTTGGCTTCTTTCTGGCTTGCATGGATCGTGATGGCCCAATGAAACATTGGCATCTTCATGCATAGGTAACTCATGTGGATAACTATGTTGAATTTTGTTGTGAAACCTCTCCCAAATATTGCATTGTAAGGGTAGTGTAGGTCAACGACGTCGAAGGTGACATACTCTGTTCTTGCATTGTTTTGGTCTCCAAAGGAGACTAGTAGGGAGAGGTGGTTGACTTATAATCCTAGATGGACTGGACCAATTCCAATCCAACAATAGGTGGTACAACCTGGGTATCAGTACCTGGAGAACCCTCAGAGTGGGGCATCGGCAGATCAACCGATGAGTGTAATGCCTCAGTCTTTCCCAATGGGCATTCAAAGTGGTCCCTCGGCAAATCAGCCGATGTACAATATTCAGCGGGCTAATGTTGCACTTGCAACAGCTGCTCCAGCCTATCTGCCACAAAGATATGAGGAGGTATATTATCCAGTACATCCGATCAACATTCCACAAGTGCATCGGCAAGATCAAGATGCATACTGGACCGATAAAATTGCCGAAGTGATGAAAGAGCAGTTCGGCATCAAACCTAAGGTTAATACATATTCTTATCGGACGTCGTACCCTCCAGGATATGATCTGATTCCTCTCCCAAATCGGTACAAGGTGTTAGATTTCACAAAGTTTTCTGGCCAAGATGACACATCAACTATGGAGCACATCAACCGCTTTATTATCTAGTGCGGGGAGGCAGCTAGTAGAGATGAATTGAGGGTGAGATTGTTCTCGTCGTCATTATCTGGATCGGCGTTCACATGGTTCATTTCACTATCTCCAAATTCTGTGATCACTTGGGCCGATCTGGAGAAGCAGTTTCACAAATACTTCTTCGCTGGCGTACATGAGAAGAAAATTACCGATTTGGTTAAGTTGAGGCAGCGTAATGACGAATCGGTGGAAAGCTTCATCCAGAGGTTGCGAGACGTAAAGAACAAGTGCTACAGCTTGATGCTTGATGATCGGCAGTTGGCAGATTTGGCCTTCCAGGGATTACTGCCACATATCAAGGATAAATATGCGCCTCAAGAGTTTGAAAGTTTGAGTCATCTCGTGGAGAGAATTGCCGATCAGGACGTTAAAGCTTTCGATCCTAGAAAGACTTGGAATAAGAAGGTGTCCTTCGCTGAGCCTAGAAAGACTTGGAGGCATACCGTATCCCCACCAGTTAGCGGGAGTTGGCTGACTCTTAGTTGCGGGTTCTGACATTGCCGATGCCACCAGATCTGTATTCAATCGAGTGACACTTGCAGGGCTCGATCTTGGCGGCGTAACCTCATCGGCAGATGGGCCCACAGGTTGGGAAGATGTTGTTGGAGCCGCCGATGGGTCTGCAATAGATGCCGATCCAGGTTGATGATACGCTGGACCAACATACTGGGGTGCTTGTCCTTTCTTGAAAGATTGCATAACAGCATTGTATACAGTATTGGACATCACACTGGAGTGGGTAATTAATGCCTGATTTAGTGCAGAATTAACCATCTCCTGTAATTTACCCGGATTGGCGTCGAAAGTGACCTGTCGTGGCAACTGCGGATCTTGTTTCTAGATAGCTTCACCACTCCTGTTTAGGCTGAAGGATTTCAGATACAACTGCTTGTACTCCTCCATAGCCTGCTCCATAGCCTGCTTCTGATCATCTTTCAGATTCGCTTCGGAGACTTCGATGACATTGCTTGGTTTGATCCCAGTATTCTCCATGAGATTGAATCGGTCCCACCGGGTGTGCCAAAAGAGGTGTTGACACAAAAAGCATGAGATCCGCGAACACCTCGGGCTTATACCCAAATTCGATATCCAAAGGTGTGTCAGACGGTTTGACCAATTAATCGACAAGGACGATAACTAGAACAAGATTGAACGAGACAACGACGATGCTCCCAGATGTCAAGGCTCAGGTTGCTCAAACGCGGAACTTGTAAGGGTTGACGGAGATCGAGGAGATGCAGCCCGTCGAAACTTGAAGAACTCGTAGATAAACTAGAACTAATGCGATAAAAGGATAAATTGCTAGAAAAATAGATAAAAATAATAGATTTGTTTGATATGATTGTATATCTTCTTTTACAGCATCCCTAGGTACCTATTTATACTCCAGCAAAGGGAGTTGTAGATAGATACGACTCAAACCTACCTAAACAAAACTCCTATTTTAAAGGAAATAAATGACTCGTGCAAGAGTCAAACTAAAACTTATAAAATGCTGACATAAAACCACAAGTTTCCATATCTGTCCTCTCTTCGATGAAACTTTCCATTGGTAGACTTCTCCCATTCTGCAACCTTCCCTAACGCCATCGACAGCTGTATGCTGACATCAGCTACGTCATCCTGCGCCCATCAGCAATATTTCCTTATCGGCAACATCATCCAATCGGCAATACCTCATTCCTATTGGCAATTTTCTTTCATCAACCAACCCTTATCGACAATAACTCTTTATACTTCATCATTGACGCCCCAGTTTTACTTTCATCGGCATTCTTGACCGATGACTTTCCGATGCCGATAGAACACGGCTACCGATTAGAGTGAGTCTCAGCTCATTTGACACATGCTGAAAAACGGTGTCAACAATTATTAAAGTGTGTATCAACACAAGAAGGAAAGGAGATACTGGAAGAAATCCACTCAGGATGTTGTGCAAATCATGCAACATCTAGAACACTAATTGGTAAAGCATTCAGAAGCGGATTTTACTGGCCAACAACACTCAAAGATGCAGAATAATTAGTCAAGACGTGCAAAAGTTGTCAGATGTTTATAAGACAATCACATGTCGCAGCACATAATCTAATCTGCATACCACCAGCCTGACCCTTCTCATGCTAGGGGCTAGATCAAGTCGGACCTCTCAAAAAGGCAAAAGGAGGATTTGAATATATATTCATGGTAGTGGATAAGTTCACTAAATGGATCGAATACAAACCATTAGTCAAATACAGCGTAGAAAAAGCAACATAATTCATACATGATATCATGCACAGGTTTGGGATGTCCAATAGAATAGTTACAGACCTAGGATCACCATTCATAGCAAAGGAATTCTAGTATTGGACAAGAGATTGTGGAATAGAGATAGACTACGCATCAGTCGTTCACCCCCAAGCAAATGGACAAGTCGAAAGAGCAAACGGACTACTATTACAAGGTTTAAAACCAAGATTGTATGAAGACTTGAAAGACTACGGAGGCAAATGGATAGAAGAATTACCGAAAGTGGTTTGGGGCCTAAGAACCCAGATGAGAAGAGCAACATGATACTCACCATTCTTTCTGGTTTATGGATCAGAAGTCGTATTACCCGTTGACTTAATATGACAATCACTAAGAATTGAACAATATGATGAAGGAGAAGCCGAAGAAACAAGACGGCTAGAGATTGACACAATCGAAGAAATAAGAGACAGCTCAGTAATACAAAATGTAAGATACCTACAAGGCCTGCAAAGACATTATGATAGGAACACACATCCAAGAACACTAAAACTAGGAGACCTAGTACTATGACTAATTCAAAAGAAAGAAGGAAGACACAAACTACTCAACCCATGGGAGGGCCTTTTTATCATCAAGACAGCAATACAACCCGGAACATATGAACTAATGACAGAAGACGGAGTACAAATAAGCAACACCTGGCATATCAGCCAACTCAAGAAGTTTCACAATTAGCGACACGGATAAGATACAAGACTCCAGAGCAAAATATCTACAAGTCAACCATTTTGTGAGATGGCATGATAAATAGCCGACAGCTTTGCACCATGAGCGGCATTGTCTGGCACGAATCTTCAAGTCAACTGCTTCATGAGGCAACATGATAAACTAATCGACTGTTTTGCACCATGAGCGGCACAGTCTGGTTCATATCTACAAGTCAACCATTTTGTGAGACAGCATGACAAATAGCCGACAGCTTGGCACAATGAGCGGCACTATCTGGCACGAATCTACAAGTCAATTGCTTCGAGAAGCAACATGACAAACCAACCGACTGCTTTGCACCATGAACAGCATAGTCTCGTTCATATCTACAAGTCAACCGTTTCGTGAGACGGCATGACAAATAGCCGACAACTTTGCACCATGAGTGGCACTGTCTGTCATGAATCTACAAGTCAATTACTTTGAGAAGCAACATGACAAACCAACCGACTTCTTTGCACCATGAGCGGCACAGTCTGGTTCATATCTACAAGTCAACTATTTCTTGAGACGGCAAGACAAATAGCCAATAGCTTTGCACCATGAGCGGCACTATCTGGCACGAATCTGCAAGTCAATTGCTTCGAGAAACAACATGACAAACCAACCGACTGCTTTGCACCATGAGCGGCACAGTCTGGTTCATATCTACAAGTCAACCATTATACAAAGCTACAAGACACACATAGTTGACTCCTTGAAGAGCAGCACAACTCGGTATAACAACGACTACAAACCGACTACTCCTACATCAGAAGGTGACATTATTTACTTCAGCATAGCAATCATGACTCGAAGGTCGACAACGCTACTACAAAAGAACTCAGAAAGTATTCTACAAAAAGCTAGACAAAGCACGAGAACTACAAAGCCTAATACAGAGGCACAAGACTACAAATATCATAATCAGAAGAACTCTACATGGCTTACAAGATCCAAAAAAAATTCATCACTAGATTGACACATAGGCCGATCAGAGAACCAACTACACGGCTGTTACAGACAAGACAAATATACAGATCTCAGAATCAAGAAAGCACAATAAAGGATATCAGGACAAAGCCTGATGATATATTAACAAAAGATCATCCAGAAGTATATATTACAACACCGATCAAAGACAAACAAGTGTTTTATGTCAAGGGGAAGGTGGAAGCACTTTCATCTGACCAAGGATCTTACTACAAAGTCCCTCAACTTCGGGCTTCGATTGTTCCCACTTGGTCAAAAGCTCGGCCTCCATTGGATCTTCATGTATCCGGTCTAGGGATACCTCAGGAGCAAGGGCCCGAACAAAGGAGACAACGTTGTTAATACAACACTCAAATCCATTCTTCATAAACTCTCAAAACCAAAGAGGAAACACTAGAATTAAGCTCTACAAACCATCATTGTCATATCCTTCATGACAAACAGCAGCAATAACAGGCTCCACAGTGGCATATAAAAACTTATACCGACCATGATCATCCAAGAGCCGAGCATGTAAAGCTTGTTCTGATCTCAAAGACTGAAAAATAAGAAGAACACAAAAGAATGAGAAAAAAGGAAAATACAACAAAAAAAGTCAAAAGAAAAAAGCAATTATCAAAGACTCACATCTTCGGCCTTTTTCTCGGAAGCCTCAAGACGGAGGGACAAGTCTTGTTTTTCCTTACTCCCAACCGACAAGGCACGATCAGCAGCTAGAAAATATGATAAAAATCAACACAAAATTCAGAAGAAGCCTTACAAAAACTTTGTCATGAACATAGGATAAAAGTTACTAGCCAATTTCTCCTTCAAATCAACAATAACAGAAGATGAGGAGGCCTCAGCAGCCTTACGAAGACCCTTTTCTTGCTCCAAGGCAGCATGAGTTTGATATAACTCGAGCTTAACTTTATCAAGGTCAGCTTAAAGAAAGGCAGTTGACTGGTCCTCTAAAGAAGAAGATGAGGCAACCAAGCTCTGACAAAGCTCCTACAAAGGATCAAGATCAAAAATAGAACGCAGACAACAAAGAAAAGAAGAGGAGAGACAAAGAAGTTTACCTTCAGTTCACCCCCAAAAGACGTGGATAGCTTTTCCCAAGAAGAAACAAGACTATGAGTCCGCTCAATTCGGCTAAGCTGAGCCTCATCACCTGACCCTTGAAGAAGCAAAGGTTCAACCAAAGAAGAAACCAGAACCTTACCCAGCACAGACACTTCAGGAATCTCGAGAAGGCGTACACCAACGGGAGGGGATGCACCAACCAACTCACAGGTACCAGCAACATTTGTAGCTTCAGGAGGATGAAGTCCTGCAAGAGACAAAACAAGAAAAAGTTAGAAGAAAATAAAAACAAACATCACCATCAACGAGACAAAAGAACTCTACCACCATGGGACGAAGCAGGAGCATCAAAAGAGAGCCTAAGAAAAAGGAGAACAAAGATATTAGGCAAAGACAACTAAAATCAAGTACATTATGCAGAAAAATCTGACTCACTTGACTGATTTGCTGAAAGAAGCAGCAACATGAGCAAACGAAAGCTTGGGGATATCAAAAGAAAAGTCATCATCAAGCAATGCGAAAGAAGAAATCAGAATAGCCGAAGGAATTGGTGCAACATCACTAGAGGACTGGTCAACAGATGACCTACGACTAAAGCAGTTCTACAATAAGGAAAATTTCTAGAAAGAAATTAAAAAGCCAATGAGAAAAAACTCATGAAGAACGAACAAGAGGAGGATCAGCGTCAGAGTGCTCCTCATCTAGAAAGACGGATTGGCCACTTGATAAGACAAATACAAGAGTAAAGAAACATAGCAAACAAAACAACTCGGCTAAAAACAAAAATGCTCACCTAAAATAATGTTACCTATGGGAGTGCGCGACCGAGAAGTACGGTGACGAGTAATAGGAGCAAGCGGAAGAGGTTGAGCAGAAGACTCAAGCTTCCGCTTCCTAGAAAATAACATAAGCTGAGCAATCCAGGGATCAGGAGTATATGGTACATACCCGTCAGTAATACAAAATCCAGGAATCAACCTGGAAGAAGAACCCGGAGCAGTATCAGCAACAACCGCAGCAGGTGCGGAAACAGCAGGCTCGACAGGCACATCAAGCTTAAAGGAATTACCATATTCCTAAACAAGACACGAACAAGATATCAATAAAAAGAATACCAAAAAGAAGAATTCAGAAGAACCAAGAATCACTAACCGGAGGGGGAGGATGATCAGCATCATATTCTGGAAACCGGGGAGGCATAGCAGATACACCACTCAAAACCCTCCCCAAACATTCAAATATATCTTCCTCAGACAACTCAGAATCAACAATTATCTGAGAACAATCAGAAGGGCTAGTGTTCTCGAAGCCGAGATGATCCCTCTGCATAAGAGGTTGAACCAGCGGCGAAAGAAACTGGCAACCAACCCATTGCCGGTCAACCCAGACTACTTCAAAAAGCTTATCCGAGCCAACAAAGGTTTAATAGCCAAGGATTCAGAAGAAGACAAATTCTCAATCCAACTAGGAAGAGAAGTCGGCTTGGCAGCAAGGTCAGAAGAGAAATAAACATCAGGTTTTGAGATATAGAACCACTTATCCGCCCAATCCTTAACTGACTCATAGAGGGTAAACGAGAAATAGTTGTTCTTCATTCCCTAATGAAACTGAAGGGCACAACAGCCAAAAGAACGAGTTGGCTTACTCTCATGAAAACGAAGACGAAAGAAGTGCCGGAGGAGAAAAAGACAAGGAGGGATGCCAATGAACGCCTCGCACAAGTGCGCAAACAAAGCAAGAAAAAAATCTCATTAGGGGACAGATGATGAACTTGGATGGCATAGAAACGAAGGAATTCCATCAAGAAATTTGACGGAGGAAAACAGTCCAGCGCAGACGAAGGGAACAAAGAGGACATACTGATTAGGGGAAGGACTAGGAATCACATGCTCACCAGGAATTGAGTAACCAGAATAAATCTGAGCCTGAAGCAACCCATGAGCAATGGAATCCAACACGGTGTCCTTGTCCAAAAATTCAGCCTTGTTCTTGTTCTTCTTCACCATCCGAAGCAGATCAAAGACAGATGCAGCGGCAGCAGCTAGGGTTTGCAAGCAAGGAAAAGGTTTTTTACCGCAGGGTAAAGAAGAAGGGAAAAGAGAAAGGCAGACTTATAAGGTGATAAAAACTGAAAGTTTTTTTACTACAACAGAAAGAAAATACAACAGTTACAAAGATCACCTGGAATTACAGAACAAATACCAAAGTAAAACCAATGGTCAGATCGCACCCCAATAGACTGGACCTCATAGGCAATCAAACATTCTGCAGAGGATACAACTCGGACATTACAATCATTACAAACGTCACAGAGGAGAGTACAAAATAAAGAGTACAAAGAACTCAAAAGAATAAGACAAAAGTTTATTGATCACTCATTCGAAGCAAAGTTTGATTACAACAAGGATATGGAGCTATAGCAGCTACTACATGAAAAGAACTAGTACAAGTCAACAACAAGGAACCCAGTCGAATTTGAGGTTACAATCATGAAAACCAAGATTCAATATTGACAAACAAAGCCAAATAACTCAGATGTGCTCGACGCCTAGCGAAGCAATGCACACCCTGGTTGTCAGAGTTAGTAGAAGGAGAACCCGGAAGCCATTCAAGATTGGCAGTCTAGCCGAGATCCACTAAAAGCATGTGGATCAACATCAGCACGCGCCAAAATGGCACAGCACAGGCCAGATCAAGGAACGCTTTGTGGCTAACGACAGCAAAACAATTCCAGACATGCTTCAACCAAGACAGTGAGATCAGCCAGAGGCATGGAATTAGGATGCTGGAAGATGAGGCAGCACAACATGTGACAGACTCATCACAAGATTTACACCATTTGCCTCAAAACCGCCCACAGCTTGATACTACCTTGAAACTAGTCTGCTACTAGTTTCTATCACAAGACTTACACCATTCACCAGATCACAACAAGAAAAGAGGAAAAGATGCCCAAGGGCTCGTCAAGCTCGCCAATTACAATATCCATGATAGAACAAGATGAAGAACAAGGACTTTACAAGGGAGAGAAGAAGACGTGTGACAAATGAACCACACTACAGCTATTTATAGAAGAATAGTGGGCGCACATACACCAAGTCCATGAAGAAAGGATAACAGCAGCAATAGTACATAAAGAAGTAGGAAAGGCAAAAGATTCTATAAGGACTGCATTGATGAGATACAAACGACTACAGTAAAGGAAGTACATCAGTGCACCATACAGGATATCCAAGGGAATATTCCAAAGGCGGTCACACAACACATGACGCCCTGCAAACAACCCTACAGCAAAAGGAGCAAGCCGAAAACAACTCGGCTATAACATTTTTAAATACAAAAGACTACAAAAGAACACCCACAGAGCATGAAGAAGTGTCGGATACAGACAGAAAGTCACTCCCAACAAATGAGATTGGACAGCTCCAACTCTAGCCTTTCCAGCAGAAGTTCGATACAAGCATGGACGGCCAGGCAGATGGAACGCACCGCATCAACCAACTCGGGAGTGACAACGGTGACAGCCCGGAGTTCAGTAAATAGATAGAGAAAGCATGGAAGCCAAATTACAAGACTTCTACCTGCTTTACCAAACTTCCTAGGAAAATCTCACCGAGGAGTTAGTCTACCTCTAACTCCTTTCACAAGAAATCTCACCGAGGAGTTAGCTGACCAAAGCAAACAGTGAAAGCAAGATTCTGCACACCCGTGAAAGCATAAGACCAACTCAAGAACAAAAGTTGACAAGAGCAAGTATTTTAGACCCTTCTGCCGAGCTCTTTCTATCTCAAAAGAACTCGGAGAAGGCTCAGGGGCTAGAAATACCTACTCTATAAAAAACTTTTTCAGATCCTCCGGATACTTGTGCCAAGTAACCAGAGGCTCAAAGGCTACACTCAGTGAGTGTACTTCTTGACCGAAAACAAAAAGTGCAAAAAGTGCAAAAAGACCGCAAGACGAAGACACAGAAGATCATCCCATGATTTTACTTCAAAAAGAACTCGGCTTACTCTCAAACAACCCGACATTTTGAAAAAAAATCATGAGATGTTCGGGGGCTTGTCGATGGGATATCCTATAGGGTACCTAGTGACCAGCCTGCCAGAGCTTTGGGCCTCAATCACTCGGCCCACGGAGGAAGACGAACACGCGAACCCGTATTCTACTCGGTAACGGCGACAGGACCGAAGCATAGCTTAGGACTCTGAGTTTGTAACCGAGTAGGATTAGAAGTAACCCTCAACCAGGTCCTAAACTATAAAGGGTTGGTGAGGGCATCACCCAAAAGACACCTGAACATACTACGTAACACCGGATACGTAGAGCGACACGCTATACCTTGTACTACGAGATCAGAGCAATAACAAGCGACCCAACTGGACGTAGGGCTATTACTCGACTGCTTTGAGGGCCTGAACCAGTATAAATTATGTGTCCCTACGTGTCCAACCACCAAGGTTTCACTATTTGCCGAGGCACGAACAACTGTCTCGGGTAACCCCGTGGCAGGCTATCGGTGGTAAAACATCGACAATAGCCTAATAAAAAATCTATAAAATATACTTAGACAAGTGATTAATAAAATAAATAGCTATAAGCAAGTTTAGCACTAGCACTACCAAAAGATGCAAGTCACCTATCCAACAATTCTAGTCACTATCAATTGTATAACACACAAAGACTTCCTAGCAAGCTAAATGAAGATCGATAACCTATACAAGCTAAATATGCGCATTACACACTAGATAACTAGGTACTCTACTTTGTAAGAAAGTAATCAATGTAAATGCAAGAGTAGAGTTGATAGGGTTATACCAACGTGATGATAGAATATGCAATGGATCAATCATACAAATCAAATCCTCGATAAGAGAGTTGACACAATGATTTTTACCGAGGTTCACTTGCTTGTCGCCAAGCTACTCCTCATTGTGGTGATACACCCACTTGTTGATTCACACACTAATAGGCTTGACACGCCTAACCCACAACCGAGTGCCACACAATCAACACAAGATGGGAATCCACAAACTACGAGCAATCCACTAGAGATGTCTTTCGTGAATCTCCCATGGGGAAGGCTCAAGAACCCCTCCCAATCCACCGATCGGAGCCAGAGACAATCACCAACCTCCGCACAATGATCCACGCTGCTCCAAGCCGTCTAGGAGTCACAAACTCCAAGAGTAACAAGAAAAACTGCAGCGATACAAGCCCAAGTGCCACTAGATGTGCCAACGCGAGACAAATGCACTAACTTGCCCTTCCAACTCACTATAATGATCAACAATCAAGAAAATGTGGTAGGAGTGAAGTGTATTAGATCTAGATGTAAGCAAGTGAAGCAAATGACCAAGAGTCTTACCCCAAAACCGGACACCAAGATTAAATAGGGACCCAAGGCTCAAAGAGCCATTGTCCCCAATACCCTACAAAACTCAGGGTGGCCAGACACGCTCAAGAGACTAATTGAATGGGACTGTCGCAACATCTAGTCGAGCGCAAAATCTATGCAGAGAGGTTTATCCATGACCGGATGTGTTCAGTCCCTGAGGACTAGACCCTGATAGTATCTGGTGCTCACAGTTAGCACAACCCTTCTCAACCACCGGACGTGTGAACATTGTGAGCATTGTGTTTGGTCCATGACAGTTAGGTCGTTTCCACTAAGGTACTAGAGATGACTTTTATCCATCATATGCTTTCAGTCAACACTGGTCGGACTCACCCAGCGTCCGGTGCTCACTCAATTGAAAGTCAGAGGCTAGGGTTAGCCACCGGACGTGTTCAGTCCACCCAGGGATAGCGTCTGGTTACTTGGATGCATGACCGTTCAACCGACCACAGCTCTCGCTTGCACCTCAAGTTACTTTTCCTTTGTATATGTACTAACACCACTAAGTGTACACCACAATGTGCATGTGTGTTAATGTTTTCTCAATCTTTCACAAAGTGTTTACTTAGCTTACTAGGTCTAATGCATATGCAATTAGTTAGATCACCTAGTGGCACTTGATAATCGAATCACTTGAGATTTCTCCTCTCTTAATAGTAAGACTATCAATACTAAGAACACTCACACCCTCTATGGTGTTTATCTTGAGTGTTGAAACAAAAGTTCCTATCAAGTTATACCTTTGTCTTGATCTCTTTTGTTTTTCTCTTTCTTCTTATCAAGTTGGAGCACTTAATCCATCAACTTGTGGTGTTCACCATCCATCACCATGATCACTTGGCTCCATTACATGAAGTGTACTAACCTATCTCAAATCATCACTTAGATACAATAGATTAGTACTTAAGGTTTCATCAATTACTCAAAACCAAACTAGTGCTTTTACTTTCCTAGGTTCCTAGATGACCAGAGTCAGTTGAATATGGGGCAATGCTTCTAGGTTTCCTCTCAAATGCTTGTAGTCTTTACTAGGGCTTAAATGAGATCCCCACTTATAAATCCACGTGTCATTGGCCTCAGGATCTAGATTCAAATTGTGCACAATCTCTTGAACTTCAACCAATTGGGCTTCAGCCTAGCTGCAAAAAGGAAGGCTTAAGATTTTGTCTAACTCATCGTTAAGCAAGAAAAACAGAGAGGACTTTGGCTTTTTGACAAAAGAAAAGGTTGTGGAAATCTGAATTTTAGAGAATTCTAGCCAAACGATTCTAGCCAAAACACCATAGTGTTACCCTTATCAGGTAAGCAGACAAAGATGGATTTATATTTATCAAAAAGTCTCAAAATGTCCTTCCACCAAAAGGAGCCACGAGGACATCTAACTTGTGGTGTCGTCTGTTGGTTGTTGTATAGATGATTCCATGTTAACTGAACCTAGGTGAAAGGTCCTAAATGGCTAGAGAGGGGTGAATAGCCTAATAAAAACTTCTTCACGTCACTAGAGCAAAGAGTTAGTAAATAATGAGGCGAAGATTTTTTTTCTCTAGCTCTACTAAAGAATGTAAGCCACCTATCCAAGAAATTCTAGTAATGTATGATTACTATGGCACACAAGTACTATGTCACTAATCTAGTCTAGTTAGCTAGCAAGATAAAAACAACTAACAAGAGCTAACTACTTCTACTGAAGATATGAACTATGAAGTAAATACAAAGAGTGATTGGAGTGTTATACCGAAGCTAGGCACGTGATGAAGGGCATCAATAGCAATATGAACTCCAAGTAATCTAAGGGAGACAAAATGACAAGTTGATTTTCTCCCGAGGTTCACTTGCTTGCCGGCAAGCTACGTTCTCATTGTGTCGACCACACACTTGGTGGTTCGGTGGCTAATACGCGATCACAAGGCTAGCCCACAACTTGAGCACCAAAAGAACCAACCCACAAGTGAGGATAACTCAATGACACGAGCAATCCAGGCGAGCGATCCCAGTCTGCGACAAAGAACAAGACAGCAAGCGTTCGTACCTTTGTTCGCTTCTTTTCCACCAAGCACAAAAGTTTAAGGAGAACTGTAGGTCGATGGCTACCTAAGGAAACTACGATTCGATCTGCCCCCTGGTTGGGAGGCATTTACCTCATCCTGATCACAAGTAAAGGTTCACCTATCATTTGGCTCTTCACCGAGGAGGGTACAAGTCTTGTCACAATCACCAGAGCCGACCACGAATAATCTCCAATTCGTGTTGGACCTCCTTCGTTGTTCCAAGTCATTTAGGTGCTGGCAAACACATAGAATAATAAGAAAACCACAACGATGATGAACACCAAGTGCCACTAGATGCAATCTCAAAAGAAAATGCACTTGGACACACTCAATATCAATTTGGATGAACAATCTATCAAGGAGATGAGTGAGAGAGATTTTCTATAACTCACAATAGTGTATCAGTAATCAAAGTGTGCAAGAGAGTGAGTTAGAGCCGGCCAATCTCAATTTAAGGAGCCATACCCCATCACATAGCCGTTATACTTATGGGGCGTCCAGACCAATAGCCATGGGTCCAGACCCCTGCCGTGAGTAACCATCGATTGACATGTGTCCCTCAGTTTGAATATGACCGTTGGTACGCTAATTACGTACGTCCAGACTCCCCGTATGCGTCTGGACCCCATCTGGTTGAACTATCCGGACCAAACACCAAGGGCCCAAATGAACACAACGAGCTCCCACAATGCCTAAGTTAGTATGAACTCCGTCCGAACCGAGCATTTGGACAGCTCCACAGTCCGGAACACTCTCAGACACTATGCCGACCTAGGGTAAGGTTCCGGACCTATGTACCATGGTCCGGACTACCTATACCACAGGGTCCGAAGCACTATACTCAGTGAAAAACAACTCCTATCTTCTCCCCTTGTCTTCATGTGCTAACACCAAAGTGTTCCACCACTTGCGCATGTGTGTTAGTATTTTACTAAGAATTTTCAAGGGTTAAGTTAGCTCACTAGGTCCTAATGACTTCACCTAGTGGCACTTTGATAACCGCAATCACAAATGTTTTTCCCTTCTTAATAGTACTGCTATCAATCCTAAATATAATCACACTCTCTATAGTGTCTTGATCACTAAACCAAAAATGAGTCCCATAGTATTATAAATTTTCCTTAAGCCCATTTTTATTTTTTGCTTTCTTCTTTTCCCAACGTGGAGCACTTGATGAACTTGTGATCATCACCCTCTTCATGATCACTTGTCTAGCTCCATTACTCGGGTTGGATTATGTACACACTTAGACATAGGGTTAATCCAATAAGTTTCATCAATTAATTAACCAAAACCAAATAAGGGCTTTCACTAGGGCAAATCAACATGATTATAAAATCTGTCCATGTTCTTGAGGAGAAGAGCAGTATTCTGGGTTTTGATATCAATAATACCAAGCCCCCATCTTTCTTTGGCCTGCATACGGGATCCCATGCTACCAAGCAGTTGCCTTTTCTATTTATTTCAACCCCCCCCCCCCCCCACACACCCCCACTCCAAAGGCATCTTTTTGCTGTAGCTATCTATTTGCTTGATGATTTGTGGAGGGACTTAAGGGTAGACATGTAGAAAGTTGTCATAACTAAATTCACTAGAATTAGCCTGCGTGCCATGATATGATAGGAATTTACATCACTACTACAGATTTGAACATCACTGCCAGCCCATCACTGTCGGGTCTGCCAAAACCGGAAGTGATAAATCTGTACTTCCGGTTCTATGCCGAACCGGCAGTGAAACTCATCATCACTACCGGTTCGTGGCCGGAACCGGCAGTGAAGCTTCTCTGCTCTTTCACTGCCGGTTCCAGCCACGAACCGGCACTGAAGCTCATCATCACTGTCGGTTAGTGGCTGGAACCGGCAGTGATAACCTGGATACTTTCACTACCAGTTCCAGCCACGAACCGCCACTGATGAGGAGCATCACTGCCGGTTCGTGGCTGAAACTGTCATTGATGTACCTGTACACTGATTTTTTTGATTTTTTGTAAACGATCTCGGATGGAAAAACTTTCTACATGAAAGTTGTAGATCTCGAAAAGTTATGAAACTTTGTAGTTTATAACTTTTTCATTTGAATTCGTTTAGTGACTCAAACAATTAATTTACACTCAGTTTAGTATAGAATGAGGTGAACTAAAATCGAATCTAGACACAAGTGAGTCATGGGTGGAGTGGTAGGGGATGGATCACGCGAGACTGAGGTTGCGGGTCCGAATCCTCGCCGGAGCGCATTTCGCGATTTTACGGGAAAAAATGTGCGACTTACGATGGAGACGGACGGGCAGGTTACTAGTGGTCTCTCTCATAATTTAAATCTTTTTTCTATTTTAAAAACATAATTTTTGGACACCATTTCTATTTTAAAAACGCGATTTTTTGACACCATCATCACTGCCGGTTCATATTCACCGGCAGTGATGTCATCACCTCATCACTGTCTATTTGGTTGTACCGGTTCAAAATCCGACAGTAATGCGGGGTTTTGAACCGACAGTGATGTAGTTTTGTGTAGCGGTGCATAGAGTGTGATTATATATGAAGCATATTCTCAATCCTTGTGAAGCATAGGAGAGAATGTGTGCATCATGGGTCATATATGAATCGTACGGCGTCGTCGATTTGAACGTGTGCGCCCGGCGATCTCTCACATGCACGTACCCGATGGCACAGGGCACTCGGCCGCCCCGGACGACGGTCTTGTTCCCGAAAATCACCCCACTTCTCTGTGCCGACAAGGAACTCTCTCTGGGTGCTGCATGCCTGCCTGCCTGGGCGCCTGCTGGCCGCCGTGGGGGATCGGCAAGTGCCGCCCTGTGGATGCTAGCTAGCTAGCCTGCTGGCTGTTGGCTGCTGGCTGCTGCATATGCGTGCCCATGCATGCAGATCGATCCAGATAGCGCGAAGAAGAGCCGAAGACCGACCTGCACTGCATCTGCATGCATGCGCTAGGGGTTTCCGATGGAGCTGCTGCCTGCGCCTGCCGGCCGGGCCGGGGTCGTCGTCGTTGCGCGCTAGCTCTTGCATCCATCGTCGTGGCGCGGCGCCCGCCCACCCTCGCCCCATGTGATCTGATAGTGTCACTAGCTAGCTAGCTACGCGTGTGGACAGCGAGCGGCACCGGACCGGATGCGCGCTAGCTGGACCACCAGGACGACGGGGTTTTTTCTTTTTTTTTTCTTTTTTGGCACGCCCCGGATAACAACATACGGTGAGGCCACATGATATATCGCATATTCCCATCAATCCGTGCCATGTAGTATACCAGATATGCATACCACACTGGATCCTAAACGCTAAATGGTAAACAGTCGGTCACTCGTCGTTTAGCCGATTACACGAACTGAGTTCCAATCCCGCTTGGAATTAACCCTCATTTATTCCCGGTTTCCCAACCAGGATTGTCAGCCCGGGACTAAAGGCTTCTAAAAACTGGAACTAAAACTAGACCTTTACTCCCGGTTGGAAAGATTAGTCAGGACTAAAGCCATCACTAGCCCTTGCCTCACAATAGTCACCTTTAGTCCCGGTTAGCGTTTCCAACTGGGACTAAAAGTGTTTCTTTTTGTTTTCTTTTATTGCATTTGTTTTTAGTTCTATTTATTTTAGTTTTAATTTAGTTATTGGTATACAAATTGTACGCTGCTAATATATACATACGTTCGAGTATATGTTGCATAGATATATATAACACTGAAATATAATTCATGAGAATTCATCGAAGAGATATATCACACGTAATATAATGTATGTGCATACATCCTAATTTACATATGTTAATTTACAATAGTTCAGTGATTAATTTGGCTTTCTCGCACATTTAATTTGGTGAAGTGTAGGTCGCCGATCTTATATCCAATAATGTCATAGATGAAGTGTAACATATTAAATAGTACACTCTTCGTTGCTTGACAGCTACGAGCATATGGGACAACTTGGCGGTCGGATCCGCCTCCGAGGACGAGATGGTGGTCGGGTCCATTACCGGAGTCGACATGGTGGGGTCGGATCCGCCGCTAGGGCTCACTGGCGCTTTGAAGCCGCGCCGTCATGGTGGGAGTGAGGAGAGCCCCCGGTGTGGTTGAGGTAGAGGGAGAGGGAGGAGGGCTGGTTGAGGGAGAGGAGAGAGGGAGAGAGAGGAGTGCGAGGACCGGGAGAGGGGCGTCGGGTAGAGGGAGAGGGAGGAGGGCTGGTTGAGGGAGAGGGTCGGGTGTAACATCCCGAAAATTTACACACTTGAAAAATCACATCTACAAAATTTTTATTTAAACATTCTATTGCTTGATGGTTGTTATACTTGAGTTTAACATACCATACATCGTTAGTAGCTAACCCTAGGCCATAACAGTCGTTTTATAAATACATATACTCCCATGTCATTATGTCCATGCTTGATTTGGATCTTGTTTCTTATGAAATGCCTTGCTAATACAAACCTATGAAATGAAATACACTTGTGAAAGAATAAACATGGAAATATATGTATATATATACATATACCTATATATATACACACATGGCATACATATATTTATATATATATAGGGACCACTGCAAATAAATAAACCTAAACAAATATTCAAACACAAGTATATACACTAGAGAAATAAAGAAAAGAGAAATGGAAAAGGCCTGCTCGGTTGTGAAATCAACCCAAGTGACCGACCGGCCGAACACGCCCCACACGCGCCGGCCTGCTATCGCACCCCCAGCCCACGCCTGCGCACGCGCGCACCCAGGCCCAACACCCCGCGCCTTGGCCCAGCTCGCGCGAACACAGCTCAGCCGGCCCGCTCACCGGCGCCCTGCCCCTCACATGCTGACCAGCGGGGCCACATTGTCATCCCTCTCCTCCCGCTCGCTCATGCGCTGCGGATGCACGGGCGGGACCACGCCGCGCGGCTGGCGCCAGCTAGGCGCAACTGCCTCTGACACACAAGCGAAATGCGTGAACCCTGCCTCCCCTTTGTCCCCCGCATGTCCCCCTTCGGCTTGGGGAGCAAGATGCTCCCAGGAGCCCTTGGATCGAGCTCGAACACGTCGACGAACTCTGTAACTACGAATACGGAGACGAACGCGGTGGCGACAATGGAGGTGTCACTTCCCACCCAACTTTGTAGAACCCATTATGCATACTCACATGTTACCTTTTTGGAAATAAATGATTAAGCAATGCATAGGTTGCATGGTAGTTTATTTGCTCCAACCTTTACCTTGACAAACCTTTGCCCTGTAGCCCGCAATAAGATAAACGCACACTTGCTTGTTCTATATATACTACTACTCTCATGATGAGATGATGATGATGAGGCACGTGGTGCCGGAAAGAGGGGAGTGTGTTGTGTGTGTCTTGGGTGTGTGTGGTGAGGGTCATGTCGGCCAAGTGGGAATGACGATGAGCCTTGGGCAAGTCTTGCCGGGAGAGCTACCTGGGGAATCCCTTGATCGTACCTGTGGCGGGTAAATGGGCCGGAAAGGAGGTTCCTAGGGCGACCTCGGAACAGTGGAATGTTGTGATGGCATGGGGTTATGATGAAGATGTCTTGCTTGGCCAATTAGGAACTTCCTGGCTTCTCGAATCATGGAAACTTTACATGCCACTTGCTCTCTCTGTGTGTGGGGGGAGACTGCCGGACTACTTGGTAGGGCAGTGCCACTACTACTTGGAAGTAAGCGGATTAGTGTAGAGAGGTACGGGAGTGCATCCCATACCCTCTCGAGATAGCTGGTAACCCCCGAGGCCCGGTTACCAGGCCTCACAGTCTCAGCGCCCCCGTGCGGTACGTGGAGTTGGCTCAGGGCTGAGTGGTTGGGTGGCATCGACCTAGGCTAGCAAGCGGCCGGCGTCTGGCCTAGACGACTCCGGATGTCGATGAAGGTAGAACCCGTGGTATTATAAAACATATTGCAGAATGTTGTACGGTTTGATCGATCGATACATAGTCGATTCGTCGGCTATGGACCTGTTTCGCCGATAGAGAGTGGTGTCTTCTCTTCTCCCTCTGGTTAATATATGATCCGGCAGTGTGCTCTGAAGGAGTAGTGTGCCGCTGAGACAGGCTCGAGCGGGAGTTGGGCCTGTCGAATGAGTGTGAGGTGTGGTGAGACGCGTGTAATGGGATGGGAATGGTATGGAATGGATTGGAATGGATGGATGGACTATGGATTTGAACAACTATACAATGACTTATTTTACAAGTCAATTAATGAATCTTGCATAGGAAGCCCACCGCCAAAGATAGGTCTTCTTCTATACCTTGAAATGCATCCAATACCCCAAATATGGCATTGGTGGGAATGTGGCACCAGTACAATTTGTACTGATAGACATTTAAACAGGTATTGACTCGGACCCAGATGTTGGTGATGATGACTTCGAAGATTAGGTGTCTCGTGCTTAGCCTCAGGCTTGGGGAGGATCCCGGCACTTCGCCCGCATTGCTACTTTGATTGATTCCAGTGTGATTTCCGCCAGTGTGGCGATGTAATAATTAATGTAAACCCTTCTATTGCCCACTTGTACTCGAAGTTTGGTAATGATTATCAACTGAAATTTGGGTAATATTGTGGATTGTTCACGCAATCTATTTTATTACACTGTGAATCTGTGAATTTCCCTTGGTGGAAAATCGAGGTTGTTTCATCGGGGAAGGGGCATCGAGTGAGGAGAGGGGCAGCGTGAGGGAGGTGGAAATGAAACCCTAAGTGCAGTATATATACGCTAAGCGTGTTATCGGGCCGAGATGGGCTGTTTGGGCTTCGAGATGGGCCACTATTATCCGTGGCGGGCCTTATAGTATGTCCGCCTTGGTTAATGTATTAACTGAGACGTTTGCATTAGAACAACCGCCTTGGTAAATCAATATTAATCGAGGCAGATATTTTAAAGTGCCCCCTCGGTTAATTGATTTTGCAAGGCAGTTTTATTAACCGCCTCGGTTAATAAAAACTAACTGTCTCGGTTAATCCTAGGCATTAACCGAGGCGGTTGAAATTTATGCCCGCCTCCGAGAGCTATTCCAAAAAGTCTCGCAAAAGATTTTTTTGTAGTAGTGATAGTTAGGCATGTTCGGATCCTTGTAATTGAATTTATTTTAATAATCATAATTTAGACACATATTAATTAAACTAATATGGTTATATATGGATTATATTTGTATATTATTATTCACTATATTTGAGCCATACTTATTTGTTGTTTTTCTACCATAAGAAAGGGAGTTTGAAGAACGTATTATAAGTTGAAACTAGAAACATGGAATAATGATCTATAGAATTAATTTACATCTCCCATCCTATGAATTTGAGATAAGTTTATATGTGAATTTTGAAAAGTGGTTGAATGTCAAATTCCAAGTCAAATATCTTAAGTTATTAAAGTAGATTTCAATTTCTTAAAATGAAAGGATCCAAACGGCTCATTTTAGAAATTTGACGAATAAGAAGCAGAGAGTATCTCCATCAATTTGTTATCCAATCTCCTATACCTGAAAATTAGCTAATATTGTAGAAGATACGAGTGTTGTACCATTTTTCCTATCTCATCTCATATATATATATATATATATATATATATATAATTTTTAAGAGAAATCCAAAAACCGGCCCTCTCTCCACTAAAGAATGGATAGATAACCCCATGTTTCCTATCCCTAAAGAAATATAAAAAAATATACTAATTTTCCACCCTATGGCAACATTGCAAAAGTGTTGCAATAGCACCAATGGCAACACAACTTTGGCATTGCAAGAACTCGCATGGGCCAAACCTTGGACAATATTTTGTTGGGCGTCGTTGCAATATTTTTGTCAATTGCAACACATGTACAGTTGTAGACCATAGATTTTGCTACATTTGTATGTGTGGCAATAGCTACTAATGTAATACATTAGGACTTAAGTGTTGCTGGACTTAGCGATGGCAACGTATCTTTAGAGATAGGCAACATGGGATTATCCCTAAAGAAATATATGTTGCAATACAATGTATTACCATGCATAACTAGTGTGGCAACAAGACTTAGGTTGCAACACTAAGAAGTGGTGGCAGCATGTGTAATTGCCATGTTTGGGGTTTGGTTGCTATAAAGTGTTACCTCTATTGTTACATTGATTGTTTGTTCTATACTCTTTATTGCAATGAAGGTTCTTGTTGCTATAGCACAATGAGTAGTGTTGCTATATCACCTATTACTACAAGTCATCTACAACAAGGTTAAGTGGGCTATAGCTTTTATTGCCACACTCATTATGCATCACTATAGGATATATTGCCAACGAATATGTGGTTGCAATAGTAACTTTTACAACGCTTTTGGTTTGGTGTCACCAGAAAATATTGCTATGCTATTAATTAATTAATTAGAAATACAATTTGCATCAACAAAGCATTTAGATAAAGCAATCACTACGTCAAAATTGATTTTGCGCAGCGGTGACAAAATGTCGTCCGTGGCGAGCACCATTTTTGCCCGCCATGGTTAGTCGAAGAACGGCCGCGCGCGGCCGGCAGCCAGAGAGCCCGTTGCGGTTAACCATTAACCGAAGAGGGCGGCATAAGGTGCCCGCTGCGGTTAATACCGATTAACCGCAGCGGTCGTCCTAATCCGACCGCCACGGTTAATGTATTTACCGTAGCGGTCACATTAGGGAGACCGCTGTGGTTAATCAGTATTAATCGCAGCGGTCGTTTAATAACGTTCGCAGGGGTTAAGTTTTTTATAAGTAGCTACAGTTCGACCTTCTTCTTCCTCACGACTTCTCTCTTGCAAACTCGTGGGGGGAAAGGCTTTGCCCGAATTTTTAACCAAACCATTAGATTGAGGTTTTGAATGTTGTTTTGGAGGAGAAGGACATCATAAGAGGTATTTAAAAGGTTCCCATGGTCTTTTCTCTCTCTTTTTCCTTGCTTTTTGACCTCTCTAGATCTAGATCTAGTTTCATGGAGGAAGGAGAGAAAGCTTGTATTTTTTTATCTAGAATCATAATATTAGACACCTAAAATCTTTTAGAGTGTTCCCATACTCTTTTATCTCTCTTTTCCTTTCTTTTTGAGCTCTCTAGCTATAGATCTAGATCTAGATTAATGGAGGAAAGAGAAAGCTTGTGTCTTTTTTATCTAGTTTCATAATATTATATGCCTAAAAGCTTTTGTTGTTGATGTGTACGGTTTGCAGGCAATATGGATAGGTCAAAATGGATGTACAAGATTAGTAGAGTACTTGATCCGCGGTATCTCAGCGAAGTGAGGAAGTTTATTGCCGCTGCGAGAGCTCACCATGACAGATCGAAGCGGATGACAATCGTGTGTCTGTGTTCTCACTGCAAGAATCTGACAGTCTTCACCGACGATGGCAAGGTGCAATCTCATTTGATTCGGTTTGGTTTCATAGAGAATTACACGGTCTGGACTCAGCACGGCGAAAGTGTCGACCCCAGTGGTGGTGGTGCATCTGAAGTGAGCTCGGCATCGACGACGGCGAACCAAGAGCCACGTGCGCCAGATGTCTCATGTTCAGCCACAACAGCGCCAGTCTGCAATGACAATATTGATTGTGATTATATCACGGTGGAGGATCTACTCGAGGACATGGAAGATGATGATGGTGGTCAAGAGGCCACCGTGCAGGAACCCGAGGATGTGCAGCTTTTTGATGATTTAGTGAAGCACATCGATGAGGACGACGTTGTGTATAATTCCCTGAAGTGGTTGGAAAATTTCAGAGAGATGAAGCAGGCGTCACTTGATCCTTTGTATCAGGATGGTGGTGAATGTCCGAAAGAGTGCATCGTGCTCTGTTTTATCCTCCACATGTTGATGATGAAGGCCCGACATGGTTGGTCTGACAACAGCTTCAATGAGTTGTTAACTTACCTTGCTACCACGTACCCGAAGGGTAAAAAGTTTCCCATGAATATTTATCGTGCAAAGAAGTTGATTCGTCCAGTGTCGATGAAAGTTCGAAAGTTCGATGCCTACCCTAACCACTGCATCATGTATCGGCCGAGCACTAAGTATGAGAAGATGACGAGTTGTCCGCACTGTGGCGCGAGTCGTTACAAGAAGAATGTTGGCTGTCGTGTGGATGCAGACGGCGATGAGTCGTTGCAGGTGGTCCGAAGAAGAATAAGAAGGGGGAAAGAAGAGCATTGCTGCAGATAATCGCATCTCGACTCAGCAGGACAAGGAGGAAGAGGGCTACACGCAAAGGAGAAGTCCGGCAATGTCGGTGTGGTATCTGCCTATGATCGACCACCTACGTGCACTATTCGGGAACCCATAGGATGCCAAGCTCATGTCCTAGCATGCATCAAATGACCGTAAGAAGGATGATGGCATGTTGCGGCACCCATCTGATGCCCAACAGTGAAAAGATTTTGACAAGGCATATTCGGAATTTGGCAACGAGTCGAGAAACGTTTGGTTCGCGCTCAGTACTGATGGGATGAACCCTTTCGGCAAGCTTAGCAGCTCGCACAGCACCTAGCCCGTCATACTCACCATGTACAACCTACCTCCCCATCCGTGTCAGAAGCGCAGGTATCTTATGCTGACCATGCTGATCTCAGGACCGAGGCAACCCGGTAACGATATTGATGTTTTCCTAGAACCGTTAATGGAGGAAATGCAGGAGCTATTTGATATTGGGGTTGAGATGATTGATACGTACCGCAAGGAGAAGTTCACCCTAAGGGCCATCATCTTTGTCATGATCACCGATTACCCTGGTCTCTTCTCACTGTCAGGGCAGATCAATGGGAAGACTGGTTGCGTAAAGTGCATTGATGGGACATGCCACACTTACCTGAACGCATCCTACAAGACAGTTTACATGAGGCATAGGTGGTTCCTTAGCAAAAATCATAGGTATAGAAGAATTGGTATCTGAGCTGACCTTCTCAAGCACAACAATCCTAACCTCCTTCTATGCCAGCTCAGAACGCAAGCCTTCACAAGACTTGCACGCACCAAGTAAGCTAGGCCTAGCCTTCAGCTCACTGATCTCCTTAAGTAGAGTGCTATACTTGATGGAACGGGAGTAGGCTTGTTTGCGATGAAGTGATCCTCATCACCGCAACGGTAGCACCCCTTGGCCGCGCCACCACGTCGTCGGTTCAAGCGGTTGTTGTGAAACCACGAGAACCTAGTGATGACCAAGGCCAGCTCATTATCTCCAAGAGCCTCCACTTGTTCCTCTGTCACACAGATCAAAGACGAAAGAGCGAACAAAGGTTGTGAAGGGTTAGAGGAAGAAGACACCTCGTCGGGGCTAGAAACCAACGCCATAGATGGGTTCGACGAGTTCTCAAGCTTGGCTAGGGATAGGTTGTCAATCTCTGAGGACTTGAGCTTGCTGAACAGCTTGTCCACGGTCAGGGCATCATAGCCTGGTGACTCCTGGATGGCAGCCACCTTCATCTCTCATACCCTCCGATCAAGAGCATGCAAAAGCTTGATAGCCATCTCATGATCGTCATAGGGCAAGTTGGCCCGATTGGCACGCATCTTGTTGACGATAGATTGGAAGCGAGTGAACATCCCGTCAACAGATTCACCGACCAACTGTACGAAGTTCTCGTACTCCCTACGGTGTGTGTCGAAGAGTCTGGACTTGATCTGAGGATTTCCCTCATGATATCTCACAAGTGTTTGCCAGATCTCTCGCGTTGTAGTGAGGTTAGAGACTCGCTCAAACTCTGTAGTGAGGTTAGAGACTCGCTCAAACTCGGTAAGAGACAAATTTGAGAAGAGAATGCTATGGGCTCTTGCGTTTGATGCATGTTGCGTGATTTGGGCTTGGGTAATTCGAGCACCAAAAACCGCGTAGTCCTCATTCTCACAAATCTCCCAAATGTTTGAATCAAGCCCTTGAAGGTAAGCAAACATGCACACCTCTCAATAGGCGAAATTCGTTCCATTAGAAAACGGAGGTTTGCCAGCACCTCGCTCCATGTCGCCTTCGTGGATCAAGAACCATTTAAGGTGGAATGATCCTTAACTGGCTCTGATACCAATTGAAGGACCGAGAATGGCGACCAGAGGGGGGTGAATGGGGGCCTCAAATTTCTCAGCGAAATATTCGGGCCACTCTTCCCAAAAATCAAACCCAGTTGATGGGTGCTCAATTCAGACAAAATCGGAGAATTGAGAGCTCACCGGCAGTGGAGAAAATCTCACCGGAAACCCCGAAAAACAAGTTCTCGACCCTAGGGAAAAGAGGCAAGAACCCAAGGCAAACAGGCTGAAGAAGCAACCAACGGACGCTGGAACACTGGCCAACGAACGCTCCGATGGGTAGCGTCCGATGCCAACACAGAACCGAACCCGAGAGACACCCTAGGCGTCGGGTGCGTCTGATGCCACGCCAACGGGTGCTCTGTAGTGTCCGATGCGTTTTACACAGAGAGCATGTCGGGTGAGAAAACCGACGGACGCGTCTGATGCCTAGGCGACGGACGCTAGATAGCGTCCGATGGAAAACTGACGGTGAGCAGTAAAAGTGACGACGGACGGTGAGCAGTAAAAGTGACGGACGCTGAGAGGCTAAGGCCCTAGCGTCCGATGGCACTTTGAGCAGTGTCCGATGGCACTTTGAGCAGTGTCCGATGGCACTTAAGACAGCGTCTGATGCCCCCAACAGAATCACAGTAAACACCAAAAACAGTTTTCCCTTCCCAACTTTGTAGGCGAGATCCTAGTGCTATGGAGGAGCTATCCCGAAGAAAATCATCACTCAATTTGGTGTGAATCCACGGGAACCAAAGGATTTCGGGAAGAACTCAAGAAACGAAGAACTTGAGAAAGAAAACGTCCGATCTGCGTGCTCGTGAGGTTTGAGGATAAATCCTTTGGTGCAAAGATGCGCCTTACAAACCCGCACGACTCGGTTCAAACGGATTTGCAAGAGCTACTCTCAATCAAAAGTTCTCAACTCGGGAACAAAGAGAATTAGAGAGGAGCAAAAAACAAAACGCAAAGAACACAAGCAAACGAGGGACACAATCACAAAATCAAAGCCACCATGGCTTACGGAGGGTAAGGCCTCCGATTCCCATCCAAAACAAGTGACAAGTTCTTACAAAGATTTATCCTAATCAACCTAGGGACCTCATGAACTAGAGAGAGAGAGCTAGGGTAGAGAGGGGGAAAATGAGAGAGGTAGAAGAGGTGGATGAGGGATACCCCTTCATCCCCTACTTAACGGTGCTTTGGACATTTCCCAAATCGTCCCCTATATACATGACCGAATTACCTAGTCCTGAGACACTGTAATCAAAGTCGAAGATATTTTCCTCGCATCTGATTTGGATGGCCCCGCTTTCTGCCCAGAGTTGTTGTCGCCTCGATGCAACCTCTAGGATTCCACCACGTGTCATCCCCGCTTTCTCAAAAGCTCTGCCCGGGTTTTGAGACCCAAACCCGCGAAACCCGCCACCGGTAGCTTTGGGCTCAAGTACCGAAGCCCGAGTTTTGAGGTCCAAACTCGGAAACCGTCCACCGATGGTTTTGTGGCCCAAACCATCAAACCGCTTGACACGTGCCACCTCGTCCTTGCCCGGCTCGGCTCCGAGTCCCCTGAGCCTCCTGCTCGACTCGCTCGCCGGCCGTCTTGACTTGGTCAACACGGTCTATCTCCATGTCTTCTCGCGCTCGATGGTGCCAAGTACTGGCCACCACAGCTAGTCCGCCGGTCCTTTGGTCCATCGTTCCGAACCCCGCTTCCGCCCTTCACCGCTCTCAGTCCATCGGTACAGTAAGTCTCTACTCGACCTTCACCACGTCATTGACCACTGTCTCCGGGCCTAGCACTTGCACACCACAAGCCGATAGATAGGCACACGTTTTCTGCTTTCGCAGCAAGGTTAGTGAAACCGCTCAAACTGAAACACCCAAATGTTGGCACATATTAACCATGTGTTCACACTGTATAAGCGGCTGGAAATTGATGTCTTTCTTTTGGTTCTTTAAGGAGGTGATCAGCACAATGTTGATGATGGCCAGTCAGAGTGGTGAGGGAGAGACACAACTAGCCGAGAGTGGCAGACGACAAATAATGTCTGGTGATGGCGCCGGGCAGCGAGGGCTATAGAAAGAAGAGTCGTTACCATGGGGCGATGGATTTGCACCTACAGGCTACAGCACCGCCTTGTCGCCATAGAATTAAACAAACAAAGAGCTCATCACACATACAAGTGTTAAACAGATCGAGAGATAAACCCTTTTTCTCGTCTTCTCACTCTGCTTCTCTTTCATTTTCTTCCTTCATGGCTACACCCGGCGCTAGCTGAATCTACCCAATTGCCGTGTTCATATGAACTTGTGCTGTGTGCATCAAATGTGGCTGATGCAAAGCTTCCTCAAGAGTCACAAACACAAGCAACACAATATGAATAACGGTGCCGGTAATGGAGCAGTAAAACCAAGCAATGCATGAGAACAGCTGGTCCATATATAGTCACACATGCATGGACGATAGCTTACATTGGCTCCTAGTTGATCCATGGTGTACCACGCCCGTGTCACACATCACATGCCTAAAGAGTCAGAGACTATGAATATCACTTATTAATGATACACACACACACAACACACACACACACACACACACACACACACACACACATATATATATATATATATATATATATATATATAAGTCATTTGTACTCTGAGGTAGAAATGATTTTCGGCAAAGGGAGCTTTTTTCCTAGAGGCGGCTCAATCTATAGCCGCCTCTACAAATCGGTCCAAATTGAGCCGTCTTTTTAGAAATGAATTTGTAAAAATGTCTGTTATTTTTTCAGATGCCTTAGAAATACCCCTATCTTTAGAGGTAGTTTTACTTTGAGCCGCTCTAAAATTCGATATTAAGATGTGGCTGGAAATAGAGCCGCATCTAATCTAAAAATATGACAGTGAATTTCAAATTTTTAAACAATCATGGATGAAGAAAACAATCCAAATCAAAGTTATAGATCTAAAAGAGCTACACAATTTTGTAGTTGACAAGTTTTTCATTTGAAACCATCTGTCCAAGGAAAATTACTTTTAAATTTCTCACATTTAAAATTCAAAATTTTCTAACAATCTCCTATGGAGAAACCACCAAAACCAAAGTTGTAGGTCTCTATGATATCTATATATAAATTTATAGTTAAAATATTTTTTATTTAAATTCATTTAGGGTCTCAAACACTCATTTTTTAAAATTAGACCAAGATAATACGAGAAGAACCAATACAATAAATGTAATGCCAATGGGTGCTATAAGAAAATCGACCAACTACAAATAACTCCAAATCATCCATATACTTTCTTAGATCAATCGAAATCGATGTCACTACTATGACATTGATTTTTAGAGATGAGAAAACTAATTTACAAATACGATTTTTTCACTGGCCTCTGTATTGAAGCCTGAAAGGAAAGTAACTGCGTCTATAATAATTTTTAGAGAGGACCTTCTAAGAGCATCTCCAAGAGGTTCTCTAAACACTCTCGAGATGTCCAGTCTAAAGATTTTGTCGAAAAAACTACGTCCAACAGCTTTGCTATCCGGCTTTCTAAAATCGCGAGCGCTCTATTCCATAATTCTCGCTGACGAGCGGACGCGGCTCGCCATCCGCCTTTCCTCCATCAAATCCCCGTGCATGCAGGCATCCGTATCGGGCAACCGCCTGCCCTTTCCCATGCATGTGCCGTAGATGGCCTATTAGAAATTTAGATTGGAGAGTGGGTTAAAGAAGCTGTTGTGGTGTTTCACTGGTTTGAATAACTATCTATTTTAGAGATCTTGTAAATCATAGTTTTTGGATATCTATTTTACAAAATCTCTTGGAGATGCTCTAAGTTTACCGTCTATTGATAAAAAAATACACTGAAAATTAAATAGCAAATTCTTTTATCACGGGACAAGCCAAACTAGTTATGCAAAACGATCACACCATTTTTCACTCATGCATGTGCAGTCATAAGATAACCTGAGACCTCAAAAACCTTTCCTTTAGTTGCCTAATTCGGTAGGAACGATTTCCATAGTAGGAGATGTCCATATCTAGAAATCATTTTCATAGACGGGTTTCTTTATATATGACTCTAAAATATTAAAACGGCCAAAATTATCTTAAAATAGATTTGAGAGCTTTGTAACAATATACTCCTAAATGATTCCAAATGAGAACACAATAAACTACAAAATTGGAGATCATGTTGAGGATATTACAACTTTGTATAGACCATATTAACATTCGAGGTTATTTGTAAAATTTAACTATTTGCAAAATATGACTACTTAGACAAAATATTAATGTGTTCCTCTTAATAAGCTTGTATTAAAACCCTATCAACTATTGAAGTTATTGATCGCATGAAACTCTAGAATTTTTTGCTTTGAAGTTTATTTGTCTTCCGGCTTCGCTCTGAATTTATTTCTACAATAACTATTTCTATAGATAGTTTTGGAAATGGGTCTCCAGATATGGTGCATCAAGAGACTCATATCTATAATAACATATTTCTAAATATGTGTTTATCAAGAGGCCCATCTTTGCAGATATATTGACTTCAAGAGATGGTCGTGGCCATTGAACACCTTGAGCTATTTCAAAAGAGCAACCACCTCACCATGACTTTCACTTCTGTGATTCGTGTCACCATTCTCCACTTCGTCACACCCACATATAAGGCCTTGTTTGGATCTTCAAAGAAAAATAAGAATGAGGTAGAAAAATGAGAATAAGATCTAAATATTTGGATTCTAAATCTATTATATTTAGAGTTTTTCACTTTGCAAAGACAATAATTACTGGTGCTCATGATGACACAAACATATGAGCCCGACTCAACAGATATCATTACTACACATAATATTTTTAGAGACGGTAAAAAAACGTCTTAGAAATCAATTTTTAGGGGACATAGACCACTAAAATGTATATTTGTGCTATTAAACAATTTCAAATGAAACATCTATCAATTACAAAGTTTTAGATGCTGTTGAGCTGTACAGTTTTAATAGAAAATTGGTCTTCATTAAACTTCATTTGTGAAAAAGTGAATTTTTATAGCACTGCTCCTGACTAAGCCAAATCTGTTTATTATCTTACTATTTGCTTATTAATAAAAGGAGGTTTTATGTTCATTCCCACAATCTAATATTTATCATTTTTTTTTGAGATTACACAATACAACGCAGACACTCAACACGCACGCACACTCGCCCCTACGAACACACGCACGCAAACCCTACCCCTATGAGCACCTTCGAAGGACTGAGCCGGTAAATCTTGAAGCTCACGAAGTCACCACAGGCGTCTCGCTGTCGACGGGAACGTCGTCTACCACTTAATGCATAGCGCCGGAAAATCCTGGAATAAAGTATCGCACCCAGGATTTGAACCCTGGGTGGGAGCCCCCCAACCAATGGTCTTTGTCATTGCGCCGTGAACCCCTTGACTAATATTTATCATATTAATTGGATATAAAAAATAAAATTGTCCACTGTTATTATTATAAGAAAATAAAATACCCGCACCTATTTATAAATTACCCACAACTGTAATTGTGAAAATTTAGCTACAAATACCATGCACAATTAAGCTTGATTCTTTGTCAAACACTCGTGCCCCTGTTATTTATTTTATCTGTAATTGATGTACTTTTTACTCGGACTACATACTTAGACGCTTATAATTAATTATAAACACACATACACATCCATCATATCGCATTTGGGAATAAACACATTGCTATTGACAGATGCGTCACCTACAATTTTAAAAAATAATACCATTAAATTCTAGAATTAATCTAGAAATTATAAGCACTAGCTAGTATCAAATCAAGAACTTAACTTGGGTATAGGAGTGTATGTTCACCAAAAAAAAATAAGCCATGTCACAATAATGGATGTTATATTAGGATTTAGGAATCATGATACACTACTTAAAACATGAGGCGCATAATTTTTCTAGCTGTAGTTGGATAAAGAGACACCCTAAAATTAAATTTTTCAGAGACTCCTAGAAATCAATTACACCAATCTCCTCTAAAAATAACCTCCATTTCACGTTCAGGTTCGTAACACCTATGGACGGAGCTATGTTCACCTCAATGGGTGCAGCCGCACCCATGCATAGAAAATATGAAAAACAGTGATAAAAGCCAATTTTTTATTATATATGCACTCATAAATTAAAAATTATTGCACCTATGAATTAAACAGGCAAGCGCACTACCCTTAGATTTTCTCTAGCTCAGCACGGGTAACACCAACCCCTTCCCGAAATAGAGGTGTCGTTATATATCTTTTGTAAAAAGTGTATCGCTTGTCCTATCCATCGCCCATCCCGATCAATCTAACAAGCTGGTCCCATTTGTCCATCCTGGACCATATGCATACACAGCTGGCAACGCTTGTCTACGTACTGGCTCCTTCCGTGTCCAAATACTGTCCTAGCAGCGCCATGCTCGGTCATGCACCTGACGAACACAAGCCGCATGCCTCTCATCCTAATCCAAACTTCACTCATCACGTTATTAACAGCTGTTAGTTAACCTACCCCTGCTGTCATTTTTTTTCTCTACACATGTACTGATATACACTACGCTCTTCTTCCTATATAAAGAGGCCCTAGCTTCAAGTCTAGAATGCAACACACGCTCATCAGCTAGGGTAAAGCTATCTATCTCGAGCTTAGTAGTACGTTGCCATGGCCAGGACGATGTTGCTCCCCGTGCTCCTCTCCTTCCTCCTCCTGCCAATGGCGTCCTTCGCGCTGACGCAGGACTTCTGCGTCGCCGACCTGACCTGCAGCGACACGCCGTCGGGGTACCCGTGCAAGTCGAGCGTCACCGCGAACGACTTCTACTTCCACGGGCTGGCCGGCAAGGGCAAAATCAACCCGCTGATCAAGGCGGCCGTGACGCCGGCCTTCGTGGGCCAGTTCCCGGGCGTGAACGGGCTGGGCATCTCCGCGGCCAGGCTCGACCTCGAGGTGGGCGGCGTGATTCCGATCCACACCCACCCGGCCGGCTCCGAGCTCCTCTTCGTCATCCAGGGCACCCTCGCCGCCGGCTTCATCACCTCCGGCTCCAACACCGTCTACACCAAGACGCTGTACGCCGGTGACCTCATGGTGTTCCCGCAGGGCCTGCTCCACTACCAGTACAACGTCGGCACTGGTCCCGCCGTCGGCCTCGTCGCCTTCAGCAGCCCCAACCCTGGCCTCCAGATCACTGACTTTGCTCTCTTTGCCAATAACCTCCCATCTGCCGTCGTCGAGAAGGTCACCTTCTTGGACGACGCCGAGGTGAAGAAGCTCAAGAGTGTGCTCGGAGGCAGCGGTTAATAACTTGTTGCATTGCTTTTCTCGACGTACCAGACATACGGTGCAACAAGCTGGGTATGGTCGTCGTCGTCTTGGTCCGTTATGTCGTCATCGAACGTGTCTGCATGCATATGCGTGCACTACCTGTCGTCATGTCAAAGTAGTCGTGGTCTATTTCATCATGCATCTTACCCTTTTTTTATTATTCATGTATCTTTTTTTTTATTCATGTATGTACTTTTCATTCAGGGATGTATTCAGTTCCATTGCAATTTTTTGCAAGGGAAGAGTAAAATGTGCAACTGATTGCCTCAAATTAGCTGTGTGGCCCATGTCATTTGTTAAGATGCTGTATGACACTGCTCATCTGGTATTGTTGATGATGACACTGTCCATTTTTATTGTTGGTACTAGTCCATTAAAACGGTTTCACTATCCGACGGCCAAGAAAAAGAAGAGGTGGACGTTGAGTATGAAGAGGCTCTAATCCACAAGTCGAGAACATATGACAAAGCAAGCCCGCACTGGGAGGTCCAATGCCCGTTTCAGTAGGCTTAGCCCCTATAAGGGCTCCTTATGTGCGGTCCATCTTTGCGTGCATAACTGGCTTATTATATCACTCCAAGCATGGAGAATGAGTATATAGTGTTGGACGATCCTTTGAACCGACCGAGTTCGTTGCAAGCACAGGAGGAGATGGATGCGGCTGAGCTACGGAACTATCCAATTCCATCCACTTCTCTCTATACATGTTCAATCTTGGTCGGTAATTAACAACTGGTATCAAATGTACCCTCTTACCGACTCTAGTAATGAATCTCAACCGATGTCAGTCCAAGTGTATGGATTCGACGGTCGGCCAACGGGTGGGGTCATCGACCCCACCTTGGCTTCAAACCGCCTCATTTTTTATTACATGTACCCTTCTAGTGTCCTATAAATAGTGGTGCTATTAGGCTCCATCTAAATTTTGATAACACGCAAGGCGCTGCAGAAGTGCTGAAGCTATCGGCACCTCCAGTTAGAACCTTGGTACATGCGAGCTTCCCTCTTCTGAGCAAAAGTAAAGTCAGGCTAGGTTTAAGTTCAATGGACCTATAAAAAGGCTAGTGGGCAGGTCCGTGCCTTGCATTTTCAGCTGGCACTACAAGAAATACCCTTATACATGACAGTTCATTGGTTGGCCTTATAAGAAATCATCATGAGATTTTGTCATCCGTGATGGTTCATCCCTAAGGTGATACATCTATGACGGTTGGTTAAGTTGTCATCATGGTTGAACATGACGGATCATTTTGGTACCTCTGTGGTAAATCTATGATGAACGTGTGGGTGATGTCACGGATCAAACATCCAACATGGCACTGTAATTTATGACGGTTTTATTCTTGAGGTGCTAAAGCCGCAGACCATGCCTCTAAAAAATTTCCCAACCCTATCCACTCCCACCCGCACCCCCAGCAGCCATCTCATGGAGCGGACTCACGGGCTCACACCCAACGCCCCTTTTCTCCGGATCTCCACCGCCGTTCTTCCTACCATCGCCATTGTCCTAGTCGCCACATCAATCGTCCCTGCAGCATGGTCATCTAGTTGCCCTCCTCGCTGCGCACAAATCTGCTCTATACCTACTCCTCTACCTCCATGCCACGGCTACCATCCCTGGTGCAATCATTGTCCCCGCCCAATCTCGTCTATCACCATCACTGTCCTTCATCTCTCACCATGTTGTAGCATCGTGCGGCCATTTGAGGGCCCCACTAGTGCAAGAGAGGCCAGATCCATACCGCTCGTGCAAGGGAGGGCGCCAGATCCATTGTTGCTCGTGCAGTGGTTCTGGTGGCTATGCTTCGATTCTGGTCTCCACTCCACCCCTCACCATCTCCTTCTCCTAGTTAAGCATCATTGTTCCCCTACCGCGCCTCCAACTGAGCATCGTCTCCCCAATGTTGCCTCTGACTTGAGTGTCATAGCCCCCTACCATGCCTCCCACCTGAGCATTGTTGCTCCCCATAGTGCCTCCCACTCGAGCTCTACCTCCATGAGCCTCTTGCGCTCCTGCCCAACTTTCGTTGCCCCCTACACTCTAGATTCGAGCAGGTGCAGTGCCATGACTATGAAGCACACACAACAACAACCATGGCAAGGTGCAATAGCCATGGTAGGTGTCTATATTGCTATACCTAAGGTGAAGTTACCTCTTTTTGTCCAATTGTTTTCACTATTCCAGTCATTCTATCATCATGGTAAGTTAACATGACACATTTTTTCTTGTTTGTGACTAAAGTAAACTGTTATGTATAAGGGTGTTTCTTGTAGTGGGGCCGTAGTGTAGACATAAAGGAAATTATTGTTTGGGTCAGGCCCAGGCTAAGAAAAAATAGGTAGCGAGATCTCATACCATGCCCTACACTATCACCAATCAACTATAGGGTTTAATACTTGGGAGTAGTGGTTGTAGAGAGATTGTGATCTAGGAGTCTCGAGTTAGGTATCGCCATAAGAAAGCGAGAAAATAAAGAAGGGTTGTGACTCTAGGCTATTGGGCCTTTTATATTGGGATACTAGACTTTTCAGTTGTTGAAGCCCACTCAACAAACGGCCCAAAAAGTGAGTTTCACATCATCTTCAACCTCTTGTTAGATCTAGCCCCTCCTTCAAGCGCATCAATGGAGTTTACCCAGTCCTTTTCATTGCATACATGGAGGAAGGGGGCCGAGGATGGATTCACGTTATCAATGATGGAAGGGGGGCTGAAGTCCCACCCACCCTACCGTTGGATCCACCATAGGGAACAAGATACCTCGAGATGGCGCCCAAGTGATGCAAGAGGTTTTCAAAGAGGGGAAACCAAAGCATATGACAATGTTAGTTAGCTGGTGCCTTGACAATGGCCTGAAGGGGGCATGTGATGCAAAAATCGTAGTACCTATTTATTGGTGAATTTGTTTTTCTATGGCCTTGCAAAAATAGTTGACGTTAAAGTGCCTAGTGAAAAAAGCTTGTACCAACTCCACTCTAATTTATAAGTCGTTTTGATTTTTTTCTTTATTCATTTTACTATGTATCTAGATATATCTACCCTTTACCCTTATACCTGTACACCATTTCCTGCTCCGTCGCGAAGCCACGTCGTCGACTTTTCGTGTCCGTTCGATTCGAAATCAACGGCCACAACGGTATCACCGGCCACCACACGTCACCTCCATCCGGAACCTTCCGGGAAAGAAGAGGAACCCGTCTCTCCCCGTCGCGACGGTTCGTTCTCCACCCACACCATCCTCCGCCGCCGCCGCTCCCATGTCCAGCGCTGCCCCTTCCTCCGCCGCCATCTCTTGCCAGCCTGCGCTGCCAAGGGCCATCTGCGCACCCCACCCCCGGTGATTGGGATGCCGCCGCGGCTCGCCACTCGCCACGGCGCCGACGGAAGGGTGGCAGCAACGTGCGCTCCAGTGCTCCACCCTTCCCTATTACCGGCTGCCATGGTCTCACGCTATGCAGCTCCAGCACTGGGAACCCCAACGCGGCCATACCCTAGCGGCACAGAGCCCAGCGCGACAAGCCCCATCAGTGCAACCTGGGCGCCGGCGTCCTCCCCAGCGGCGGTGCGACAGTATTGACCGGCGGCGCTACCCTCTGTGGTCTCTAGCTCACTGCCAGCGGGCACGTTGGTGAGTTCGCGTCGACCTGCTCCTGTCCCGTGCCATAGTCCTGCTTGAGTCTGTAGCATAATACTACTGGCAGGTCTTTCTCTTGCAGGGACATCAAAGAGAGCAGAGCATCCGGGGGCCGACGGCCACCAATCTACCCCATTGAGTACTGGTTGCAGGTATTTTCTCCCGGTCGTTTTGGTGTTAAAGAAATAATGTATATTTCGATAAGAGTATACATACCGCACAAACAGTTCTTCCTAACAGTTACTTTGCTTGGTATGTATTCCATTTTTCATGTTGCCAAATTAAATTGGGAAATACATAACAGGATGTGTTGATAAGCTGATGAATAAACTGAGTGGTAATGATTCATGGTGCTTGAATCGATGTAGTATTGCACCTGCTTCCAACCTGGGTTATTCCAAGCTAATCGCACTGACATGATTCATCATGTCCGTGACCCCACTTTTTCTTCCATACAGATCAGAGTTGATTTTATATTTCCCTACATATGTATTCCATTTCTTAGGTTGCAAAATTAGGTTGGGAAATACATAACACTATAACAAGATGCTGCACTGAATGTATCCGTTCACAACCTCAATAAAGTGAGTGCCAATGATTCATGATGCTTCAATCGATGTAGTATTGCATGGTTCCTTTTTAGTTGGCCGACAGAACTTCAGTTTGATTTCATGCATTTTTTAAGAATGATTCACATTGCAGAATTCTAGATGGGCATACCAGGGTGTTAATTGCATATGTATACGAGGTCAGTATTTTTCCCATCTTATATGCTCAGCCTATACAACAACAAAAAAATTATTCTCCCTCTAACTGAGGTATTTTGTTTTTGTAGGCAATGCCTCTGACAGGTTGTCGGCTGCTACTGCGAAAATTACGACCCCAAAGTCGTGTTATGTAGCGTCTATTGTTTGTTTGTGCCACCACACACTGATTGCAGCGTCATATGCATTTTCTGCGGTTCAAAGAATCATATATGTGCCATGACCACCTGTGTTTGCACGTTACCTTTCTTTTGCCCTCTGGTCCTCTTGCATCCTTCTCTCAAAAAATTACACTACACTATTAGTTTTCGCTTTGACATACATACCATCTCTTATGTACTCAGAATTTGATTGCATGTCCTGACATGCAAAAAGAATTGCATAGTCAAGTTTAGATTTGTTGGCAGCAGAAAATGCAGTCCAAATATGCATTCTCTGTAAATAAGGTCATATTATTTGACCCATTTATATTACTACTCTTCACTGTGTGCTATGTATTGTTTCTGTCTTCTCATGCTATATTTCTATGTTTGCTAGCCCGCGCAGTCGCGCGGGGTTCCTGCTAGTTATTATAATATCTATATATATAAAAAAATAGATGTAATAAAGAATCTAAAATGACTTATAATTTAGAACAAAGAAATTAAAATGATTTATAATTTAGAACGGATGGAGTGACTTTTTATTGAATTTTGTTACAGCCATCACGATAGAAAGCTCGCATAAGAGAGCATGAAGGAGGCCGTGAACAAGGCTGTGATGTTCCGGCTGTAATGGGCCATGGGCTGCTGATATGTGTGTGTAGCTGGCAAGTATATATAGTAGCCAAGCGTTGAAGTGAGAATGAGATGGCAATTAAGATGATTCTAACTTAAATAACCTGTGTCCCCTATTCTCTGAACTTGATCCCTTCAAGAACGGTTTATTTTTAAAAAAAATAGTTATTAAAATATAATATATAAGTATATTTTTATGAAAGTAATTTTTAAGATAAATTTTTTTATATAGTTTTCATATTTTCTAACTCAACAACTTAAAAGATATTCATAATTTATATTATTAATATTTAACTAAACCTTATTCTAAACGACTTGCTTCACTACAAGTATTTTTTTGATAAAGGAAGCTTTTATTAAGACCTCAGTAGCAATACATCGAGTTGATACAAAGCCACAGAGCACAACTTCCGGCCTCTGCCTATCATGAGACACATAGCCAAAGAAAAAGAAGAAAGCTGACACATTCTAGTGACTATCAATTCGCAAACTAGACCGCCACTCATGTGCCTGGGAAAAAAATCCTTGGTCACCTGCATCAACTGTTTTGACACCGCTACAACTGTATCCTGCAAATCCGGCTTATGCAAAATAACCCAAGTACGTAGCCAGTGAGTAACCAAATAGATAACCTGCACAGGAGAAACATTTTTTTCTTTTTAAAAACAATATCATTCCTGCGGAGCCAAATAGACCAACAGGTCGCAGCCGCTCCTAGCAGAAGTAATAGCTTGACATCTTTGTTAACACCCCTTAACCACTCGTTGAATATATGACCTATATTATGGGGTTTTAAAAGTCCTGTCACAATATGAATAAAAGACCAAATTAAATATGCAAACCGTCAGTCAAAGAACAAGTGCTTAATAATTGTCTCTTCTTTGTGACAAAAGCAACAAATTTTACTAACTCCGCGTCGTAGGTACCATAGGAAAATTTTTATCTTCAATGGGACTTTCACTTTCCAAATGAGCTTGTTGGTGTTTGGGATATCAGTATATAATAGCGCTTGATAATGTGATTTCACCGAGAATTGTCCGTTTGGATGTAAATTCCAGTGAAACTCATCTTGCTCATTGGCCAACTGTATATTAGCAATTCGAGGTAACAAATTGTTCCACGCTACTAATTTGGGACCTATGAGGTCTCTTCGCCAAGATAGGTTTGGTGATGGAGTAGAAAGAACCTCTGCAATAGTAACATGTTTAGGTCTGGCAATGTTATAAAGATATGGGTATTGTTCCTGTAGAGACGAATTCTCTAGCCATTTGTCTTCCCAAAAATATACTTGTGTCCCGTCCTTTAAAATGAAGGATCCAAAGCGGAAAAAGTATCGCTTTACCTTCATAAGACTAGACCAAAAATGAGAATCCCCATTTTTCCATTCCACCTGTATTAATGGTTTCGAGCCTAAATATTTATTGCGGAGTAATTGCTGCCAAGTCCCCTCAGTGGTAAGTAACTTGAACAACTATTTACTAAGTAGAGCAATGTTTTTAATGTGCAGATCATGAATTCCAAGACCACCTTGGTCTTTGGGCTGACATAATATGCTCCACCTAGCTAAACGGTACTTCTTTTTTTTCTCATCACCTTGCCAGTAAAATCTAGAACGAAAATAATCCAATTTCTTTTGGACTCCTCTCGGCAAGGCAAAGAATGACATCATATACATTTGAAGGCTACTAAGTACTGAATTTATCAATGTTAAGTGCCCCCAACTGAAATGTGTTTGCCTTTCCAACTACCCAGTCGCTTCTCAACACGTTCCTCAACCTTCCTCCACTCAGCATTCCTAAGCTTTCTAAAGTGTATAGGAATTTCCAAATACCGGATTGGAAAATCCCCAGACTTACAACCAAGCAGTTCGGCATATTGATCAAGGTGGTCTTGGGCATCTCCAAAACAGAACAATTCACTCTTATGAAAATTAATCTTTAAACCTAATACTTGCTCAAAAGCACAAAGTAATAACTTCATGTTTTGAGCTTTCTCAAGGTCATGATCCATAAAAAGAATTGTATCATCAACATATTGTAGAATAGATAATCCACCATCAATAAGATGAGGCACTACTCCACAAATCTGCCCGTCCACTTTGGCCATATTTATAAGAATCGCTAGCATATCTGCTACAATGTTAAAAAAAGCAATAGGGATAAAGGATCACCCTGTTGAAGGCCTTTCCTAGTTTGAAAGAAATGACCAACATCATCATTAACATTAATAGCTACGCTCCCACCCAAATTGAAAGTTTTAACTCAGTTTATCCACTTGGGCGAAAACCCTTTCATTCGAAGTGTTTGAAAAAGAAAGGGCCATTTGACTTTATCATACGCCTTTTCAAAGTCTATCTTGAGGATTACACCATTTTGTTTCTTTCGATGCAACTCATGAACAGTTTCATGCAAGATGACAACACCCTCCAAAATGTTTCGTCCTCGCATAAACGCTGTTTGAGTTGGACTAATAACATGGTCTGCCACTGAATTTAACCTATTGGTTGCAACTTTTGTGAATGAATGAATTAATTAGCAGTAGTTGACCCTGCATGCTACAACTACCTCTCTCTTCTGCTCTTTTGCACACAAACAAAAACGTGACGTGATTCACGTGAAGAGATGCCCTAACGCAGATATTACTACATTACAGATCTGAAGAAGTATTGTCTACATTCGTTATGATGAACACGTAGCCCCCCACCCCTAACAATCCAACAGTGACATGTCCATTTAACTAGTATACCTCCGTGCATGTCAGTAAATTATTAGGTTAACCAGAAACATTATAATTAAATTGTGCAGACATAGACATTGCCAGGTCTTTGGTCTCCTTTTAGTCCGGTTTCCCTTATCAATCTAACCTGCCTCAGTCGTTTGAACTCTGCGAAGCTGAAACCTGCAGCAGAACTGCAGAAGGCCGGATCACCATTGGGGCATAAAGTTGAAACTCTGCGCACAGCCCGTCGACGGAAATGGCGCAGGAGCACCGAGCCGTCGTTTTGCTACCTACGGCCGTCGCCAGCGGCGAAGACGGTGCAGGGAGTAGGCATGGCAATTCCGATATGCACCAGCAGTCAGCTGAAAGGGCCTCTAATTCTGCACAACTTTTTTTAGACCCAGACGCAGACACTCACGTACAATACACGAGCGTACATTCACCCTTATGAACGCACGTACACCCTACCTCTATGAGCACCTCCAAAAAACCCAGTTAAACCAACAAATCTCAAGATTGACGAAGTCATCACAAGCGTCTTACTGCTGGCACGTCGCCTACTACTAAAAAATAACGCTATTAAATCCTAAAATAAATTCAGAAAAATACGAGCACACGTGTTAAATTGGAGATTTAAATCCGGATGGTTAGGTTTCACACCACAGGAACCCAACCAGCTGAGTGCAGAACTTGTTCCTCAAGCACCCGCCGGTAACAGTGGCGGCCGCGGCGACGGGTACCTCGACAACATGCGCGGGTGGCTGCTGACGGTGGCCACGCTCTTCGTCGGCATGGGGTTCACCATTTTCAGCCGGTAGGAACGAAGCTGTGATGGCGCTCGCGTACCTCTTCTTCAACACGCTGGTTGTGCTGCTGCTAGTGAAGTAGTGATGAACACGCGTGGGCGCATGTTCTTGCTGATGGCGAGAGGTTTCGGCGTGAAGCTCGCCGTCACCGTCTCCTGCAGCTTCACCGTCGGCATCTCCGGCGACAACCGCGTCCTAGTCATTGTCTTCTCTATCATGGCGGTTGTGCGTCGTGCTCTTGTGGGTTAAAGGTGCAACGTTCCTGGGCATCCTCTCGTCTCGCGGTGCTCCGCGGGGCTAGACAATGGGGCCTCGTCCAGCAAGGCTTGATTTCCTAGCGCTGATTTCAGTCGTCGCCGGCCCGTTACTTTCTTTGGCCCAATAAATTAAAGTTTTGTTTCCTGATTGAAAATATTTTTTAAAAGGAACTACCTATAGCGAGCCGTATAGGCAGGAAACATGACGATGCCTATTTTAGAGTTGAAGAAGAAAATCTAGATTCCAACAATAATTCAAGGAGGCAAACAAAAGAAAATGGTTGTTTTTCCTGATGGGGTATTTGGACTCTGTAGTATGGAGCAGGCTTCCCGTCTAGCAGGCCTGCTCAGACTACTAGATGCCGGTGGGCTAGATATCGACTATGAAATATGAATAAATTTGAATAATATCAGCTTACATCAACAGGAACATTGTTGCAGCAGTCTTCTTCATGCTACCTTTATGGAACTACTGCATTGCAGTCACAAGGAGGGACACAGCAGATCACCTAACATCAGCACTATCTTATATACAACGCCAACGCACAGTGTCGAAGGTTGGTTGGGTTGGCTACTCAAGAACAACAGGCAGACACCAAATAAAAAGTATATCCATCAGAAAATGGTGTCTACTGTCAGCCTCCTCTTGGGAGGTGACTTCTCGATTATCTGCTTCTGCAAGTCCATGAAGCTGATTCCCTTGTTCGCAAACAGCCTTCTAAGGTTGATCACTGAGAGCTCGCTGTACTTTGCAATGGCAAGGTCAGCCTGTACCAACTCATACCTGCAAGTGATTAGACAGTGTCACTGTGTCAGCTCAAGATGTGAGAATCGGGGAGACGAGAATTTCAACAAACAGATCCATACGCTGGATGAGCACCAATTAATGCCACTGCCATCATAGTACAGTTGTGGGCGGCTGTCACGCCCCTTGGGTCGTCCTCGAACACCACACACTTTGAGGGTTTACGATCCAACTGCAGGGAAGAAAAAAAAAGAACAGCAAAAGTGTGAGCTATATATCCTAACATAGAATATAATGACTAGTAGTGGGGCAGGACCATGCCTTCATAGCAGCTGACAGAAACCTATTTGCTATCGACTCCATATCATCTTCATCAGTCACAATTGCCTGTAGTCAACAACTGAAGTGAATCAAATGAACTTTGCTAAACAGCATGCTTTTCAGGCAACAGTAATTCAGTAAACTTAAAAAGCTCAAACGGTAGCTTCAAATCACCTTGAAATATTTGCTTAGTGCCATCCGATCCAAAGCTTCGATCATGCATCTCCTGTCAAGGGATGATGCGACAGCACAAGGTATCCCTGCTGTCTGAACAGCATCCAGCCATTCTCTCAATCCTTCTACAGGCGTATCGAGCTGAATGAAATGAGAATTAGTTACAGGTGGTAATATTTCAAATTAAGCAGCAAAATTTACAAAAAAAAAAAAAAAAAAAAAAAAAAACAGCACAGAACTTACTTTGAACAGGTTCTCATAGTACAACTCTATAAGGCGCGCCTTCAATTTCTCCATTTTATCTTCCTCTTTTGCCCAGTACAAAACCTGGATGGGCAATGTAGGATTGCTAGTGAGCGCCAAACAATGAAATGGAGATACCAAGTGAGAGGGCATGCATTTTCTTTTTTCTTCTCTCTCTTAATTTTCTGTTGAGAAACTAGGCGGAAAATTCGAGTTGAAAAAAGATACATTAATTGATCATGCAGGAATGGTGACAAATTCAGTGATACATGATATGGTCGCATGCAACAAACTCACACCTTTCTAAGAACATGGTCAGCAGAACCATGAAGAATGCTCTTCCGGACATGAGCAGCACTTGGGATATCCTTACCTGCACAAAACAAAGAACCTTAACAACTATATCAAGGTAGCATCCACGGACATTGAAATAAACATCAATTCAATGACATATGAGAAGTTTACAAGAAAATTCTTGGTTTTCAGATGCAGTAAGCTCAAGTAGATGCCCACAACTGAAGAAAGTGCGGATAAACTTAAAATATAGCTTCATGAATCCAACCTAACTCTCAAACCTTAAGTGTTCTTCCTCGGATCAACGTTCTAGGACAGACAAGGTGAGAACTAAGCCCTTGTAGAGCAAAATAGAGTTGCAGGGTATAACCAAATCTAACTAAGGGTGACTACCTCAAATGATTACAAGGATCATTTCTAAAGAAAAAAAAAGGCCGAAACCCTATTAACTATCAAGATGACAAACAAACAGGTGTTATTCATACAACAGCACTTCTTTCTATCCCAAAAAAAAACAGTCCAAAAGAGAGTTCAACTTTTTGTGTACTTGTATTAGATGATATCATTACTGAGAATATGAAAAGGGAGACACAATAAATCCGTGAAAATAGAAAATGGTCCCTGCACTTTCCATTGTCGCAACAAGGCGCTAAACTGGTCACATGGCAGTAGTATCCTACATAAATACATGGCTTTGCTTATAAACATACCTTCCTCCAGAGCAAGTTGTCTCCAAGCATTAAATTTTAGCGAGTCTGTATCAGCCTAACAGAATAAATATGGATATCATATGTCAGTCAGCCAATGGTGCAACATATAATAAAGATATTTTGCAAGTTATACATGCAAGCATGTACAAATGAAACTGTCAATAACACCCAGAGGTGCATCAAACCAGTGTAAGCTAGACTTTGTTTGCATTATCTTTATAGTCCATATTTGTAGAAAAAGAAAACTCCAGGATGACATTTAGACATTGGAACACTAACATTTGATACACTAACACTAAGGAAAACTTACAATAACATTGTCCCATGAAAAAATTAGACCAAACGCCTCATCCGGCTTCATAGCATGCCTTATCCTTTGAAGGAAGCATTCTTGCAATTTTTCATTCAGATAATCCTGAAACATGGAGAAAATTTATAACAAAAGTTAACATTACAGAAATGTCATCGGATACCAAATAGATATATTTGATATGGGAATCCAACTTATGATGATGTATACTTACCACATCAACCTTGATTGGTCCATCCATTCGAAATGTTTCGAAGCCCTCCCCATATTCCGCTCCAATTGCCTAATTAAGCATATAAAAGGGGGAAAAGAACATTCTTTAACCTGTAACTTTAAAAATGATAGCGATATCCTTACCCTTTAAAACACATCATGGGTCAATATTGGGCATAGCTTTCGGTGGTTTCAATTTTACAGCACATTACCAATCAAGTTATGGAGATGACCCATGCAACACAACAAACAAGGAGCTCAGAAAGAAATTACTAACTGCCAACTCTGAGCACTCCAGCAGCTAACTGGTTACACAGTTACAGTCTAAGTAACTGCTCCAGCACAAATTTATATTAAAATAAGTGCCAATTTGGAATGCAGGAGATTTACAAGAAATAGTTTGATTCCTAAGAGAAATCCATGTGCTCCAAACAGGGCTCAGATTTACTCAATAGGCCGCCCACACAAGAAGCCTAAGAAAACATATATAACACCAACAAAGCCTTTTAATCCCAAGCAAAGTAAGGGGTAGGATACATGAAACCAAACATGAGTCACATCTACTGGAAAGAATTCACCTGGAAGGCACCAACTCTCATACACCCAATATATCACACCTTTTAGTTTGCTAACTAAAGTTCTGGAACGAAAGAAAGGATCTAATCTGAAGGCGCTTCAGATAATCAGAGCTAGCTAATACCATCTTCTACCGAAGAACAATACAACGGTACTGATTTTCAAAATAGAAGGACAAATTGTACTTCAGAGCTCGCTGTCTCGCATTACAACGGAGCTAATTGGACACCAACCGCACTACCGCAGTTGATTTGACACATTTATTGCGCCTAGAGCAGGACAGATTTCTTAAAACCATACGAACACAACCCAAGAAAACGCATTCTTTGTCCAAGAAATTAAAATAGGGAAACAAAAGAATATAGAAAGCACCTCATCGACGAAGACCTTTCCGGGGAGCGGCGGGAAGGCGTCAAATCCAGACGCCCTCCTCCGCACCCCAATCTGCCTCCCTTTTCTTGGTCTCTGCATGATAACATCGAAAAAAATCAGAAAACTTCGACAACGATAAAAAGCCCGACAAATTAGGGTTATACGAGCGGAGGAGGAAGTTGTCTACGGGAAATCGGAGTATGGGGCATGGGGCGCGCGGGATGAAGATGAGGAGGAGGGCGCGGAGGGGAAGGGAGAAGGCACTGTTGCGGCGCGGAAGCTACAGGACTCCATTGGAAGGGGAAAGAAGAGAGGAAGAGAGGGATAGTAGTGGAGGGGTTTTATTTTTAGAGTTTTTCCCATTTCCTATTTATTTTATACCATTTTTCTGGCCGTAAAATGTCGGAATACAAGATACTTTTTTTGTTTTTTTTTTCTGGTTGTGGGGTAGGAAATGAATTGATGTGAACTTTTACTGCCACAAGTTGAGGCATAAAAGTTTATCGATAGTTATGTATTTTTCCTTTTGGATAATGCTTAGTATCTTTTGCCTTTTTCTTGTATTTTTGTATAGTCTTGGAAAAAAATATCGCATACAAGAATGTATTCTCTTCTTTCGCTTTTGTGCAGTTTATACGCATTATTTAACATCCATCGACCTGCCTCAAACAGTTAAGTAACTATAACTCTGTCAATGCTCTCGCAAAAACAAAAAAGAAAATAAAATGCTGAATTGACTACAATGTTTTGTTGCCAAAACTATCCATACCACATTGAAATTCTATGATGTTCATAAAGTTCATGAAAATCTTCCTTGGCATTACCAAGCTAGCTCACAAGTAGTGGTTGGTCGTAACTGTATTTGTTTAGCTCATAATTACCATATCTTCTAATGAAAATAACAAAGTGGCTTCCAAAACTCATGAGTGATTTGTTGCACCTATCTGAAAGCAACATCTGTGACATAATTTCTTTTGTGGATCCATCACTAGTGAATGATGGACAACATAATTTCTTTTTTGATACACCACTAGTGAATGATGGACAACACAGACTATCACCAAGTAACTAGTTTTTTGGAATAACAAAATTATATGCTATATGTTGTGGTAATCGGATTCTGACACGTGCACCAAACCAACATTTTCCAACCTCTTTTTGCCTCAATTTCATAATTGTTTTTCAAGAACGTAAAGGTTCACACAGTAGCAATAAGGTCATTGTCATTTCATTGGTTTAAAACATCATGACTTCGGGTGCCGCGTGACTTTTTTTCCCTAGCATCTTCCTTATTCCCTTGTGCGCTCCTTGGTCAGCTCTGCCCATCTCTTCCACCACCGACGATCGGCAGCTCCAACCGCCTCATCACCCCTTCTACATCCCATCACTGACGTCTCGACCTCATTCTCCCCCTAACCATAGGGACACCCGTGATTGATCCATCCTGCCCACCGCTCTCCTCCTACATGCACCTTTGGTGACAACCATGTCGCCTCACTGTGCCGCCAAACCTCAACCCATCTCATGTCACGACTTCTGCTTCCAAACCTTCTTCAAGAGGCGTTAGTGATCCTCAGGACCTTATCCCCCAAATCGTCTACTAAAACTTGTCTCTACACGTATGTAGCCTTGAGGATCCTAGAGTTTGTTCCATGGTTCCAAGTCAATTAACTTAGGGTTTGTTCTTATTGTTTCAAGTGCTTTATATATTGGAAAAAGTTTATTTTTTCTCCCTCAACTTTAGACCGTGTATGTTTTTCCTCCTTGAACTATGAAACCAAAAATATTTCCTCCTTCAACTTACCTCCCTGACTGGGTTTGAACAGTGGATTTGCTATAGTAACAGTGGTTTTATCTTTTATCTTTTTATTTATTTTGGCTAAAACTTTAAAAAATAATAGTAAATAAAAGAAAAATCATAAAATAGGAAATCTAATTTTATTGGAATCCACATGAGTATATATATACAATGAAAATATAATATGGTATACTTTAGTATAATGTTTTTTTAATTAATTATAAAAGGTATAGATTTAAAGATACAACAAAAACTTTATATTAAAACATACCATATTATATATTCACTATGTAATCTACTCATGTGGAGTCCAATAAAATAGTATTTTATATTTTATGATTTTTATATGATTTACTATAATTTTTCAAAATAGAAAAAAAGACAAAACCACTCTTGTTATAGTAAAACCACTGTCCAAAACTGACCAAGAGGTAAAACAAACGGTTTTTAAAGTTAAAAGAGGAAAGATTGCTGATTTTATAGTTTAGAGAGGAAAAATGAACACAGTCCAAAGTCCAAAGTTTAGGGAGGAAAATTAGACTTTTTCCTATGGGCTTAATATTCCTAAATTGGGCTGAAGCTTGGAAGGCCCAAACTGACTGGGCCACTCATGATTAGTCAAACAAAGCCCAACAAGTCTCGCCAGATCTGACGCTCCGAAACCAACCCATCTCCATTCGTGGGTGCCCGTCTCGACTGCCCACTCCTAACTCCGGCGACTGCCGCGCCCCCACCATGGCCGCTCGCCGGAGCACCAGCCCAACCCGGTGCGGCCTCCTCCCCGCCCTCCTCCTCATCCTCTGCTCGGCCCTCCCGCCCTCGCCTCCGCATACCGCCCAGGCGACATCGTCCCGATGCTCCGCTCGGGACAGTACCACGCCGTAATCCAATCGACCTCAACCCTTATCCAAGGCAGCGAGTATGGAGCTATTCCAGTTCGTGTTTGTCTGATCTGTGCGTTTTTTTTTTGGCGTGGTTTTGCAGTCGAGGACGGTGTGGTTCGACGTGGTGGGCCGCCACTGCCCAGCCTTCGCAGTCAACCGGGAGGTGAGGCTTTCTTGGAATTGGAACAGATCGAAGGCTCCATCTCTGGGCTTTCTTCTTGTGGGGAGGTTTTTTATTTGATTGAGTTTTTTGTGCAGGTACTGATGCCGATCCCAAAGCCGACGGGGTTCACTGGCGCTGATCCATACAAGATGTGAGTAACTTCCCTTCAAATATCGCAGTATATGAACATGTCTGAGACTGCAGCATCTGAATTATACATTAGTATCATACGATACTTAAAGTGATTGTGTGAATTGGTGGTTTTATCAGGGTTATTTAGGTGTTGCCTAGTAGTTTCTGAAACTGCAAGATGCTAGATTTGTTAGATGCTTTATAAGTGCTTTTTCGCCAGATGAGAAATGTAGTTTCCTATTGTTCTTTCTCAATGATGATAATGTGCTGTGAGTAAATAATCGCATACTCCCTCCGTCCCTAAATAGATGTCATTCTCGCTTCCCGAAAAGTCAATGTTTTTAAAATGCCAGCAATTATGTATTAAAATATATAAATAATTATGCTAAGTAATTAATATTATCGGAAAGATCTTTAAGTCTAGTTTTTTAACAAATTTATTTGGAGATATAAATGTTGCACGTATTTTCTACAAACTTAATTAAAGTTGAGAAAGTTTGACCGACACGCATCCCATAACGTCCTTCTTTTTGGGACGGAGGGAGTAGGTGGTTAGGTCCCTTTACCTCACGATTCTTTTGATTGCAGAGGATTTAGACCCTGGAACTAATTAGCAGCTCATTACTGGATGTATGTGATAGAAAGGATTTGTAATATATAACTATAGCTTATGAAACCTTCATCCAATGCAAGGCCCATAAGGGTGGGTTATGACTGTAACTCCTCTGAAATTGAACATTCTAGAACTTGGCATGTTCTAGAGAAAATCTGCAATATCCCTCTGAGTACAGTGTGATAGGCACTCGTTTTGAGACTGACATGTAGTGCAGATTATATTATGTACTCCGTACTACGCTTAGCTTGAAATGGACTGAATTTGATCAGAGAAATGACAATAATTGAATACGATAAAGTTGCATCACTTTGTACACTTTTTGTTCAATTTTTTTTTATGAGGCTATCTTTGCAGAAGTATGTTTGTCTTACCTTATAATTATGCAGAACATTTCAAATTGGACATGAAAAGTTCCATGTTCCTTGGCTTTATGTTATAAATCGCAAGTCCTCTGAAGTTCCACTGATCGATTTCCATTTGGTGAGGAATACACTCCTTGTTTGACTTTTTGTCTACACAATCCTAGTTTGTCTTTTGCCTTCTTTTGTTTAATAGCATTTGCTGTGAATTTCACAGAAGTACTCTGGAAATGATATACTTGGGGTAACAGCTAAAGTTGTGGACATGCCTCACCACTGTACGTAATGTACTGTCTGTCCTTACTACATTTATTTTGGTGCATGCCATTTATACTCACTTTATAAAGTTTGTGTCCACTAAAATTATGTTTAGGTTCTAGATCTGCCAACTAAAAAGCCAGTGATGAGGGATTTCATCATTATCATGTATTGCTGCTTTTCAATGCTTATGCCAGTGTAGAGTTGTCTTTAACTATGATTAACCCGCTGTGTGCGCTAGTGTATGTGAGAATATTCAGTTATTCACTAATCACATATGAATTCCCTCTGTCAATCAAGAATACTATTGACTTGCTTAACAATTCCTGAGCCTTATGTGATGTTTACTGGGCATGTTTTGAACTCCAATATGCTATAGACATGTCAACTTCCAACGCATGCAAACATCACAATGAAATGCATCATCTTGTTTGCTACACCTGTTCCCTTTCTTTCCTCTTTGTCCCATCTGAGCAGTAAATTTCATATTAAGATAAATATTATGATACATGTGTGTTATGTGGCTGATCTAGTACCCTACCCACTGACCATTTCATTCACTGGCAGATGTGGAAGTTCATCCTGACATAAAGAAAAAATTCTGGGATCCAGAGAATTGGCCAAAATATGTTCTTGTTAGATATACATGGTATAAAGTTTATCTGCTTTATTTGTGAATGAGCATAAATGTAACCTTCTGCAGTAAACATTGCCAACTTTGAAGAACATCATTAACACTTGAATTCGTATTCAGGGAGGAGCAATCAGAGATAGATGTTGCTGGAGGATTTTATGTGTTATTTGGATCCGGTGAGTTCATTTGCGAATTCATAGTTTTCGTGTAGATAAGTCCCTAAGTTGTGTTGATTTAAGTCTCTCTTACCCTTTGAATTGGAGCCTACCTTATCCAATGGACAACTGACCAAACAATTTATGGTGTTTTTTTCTGATATAACAAAGGCTTAAATTTTTGGATCCTCATTACTTTGGCATTCGCACATGCAGGGCTTGTTTTGTCTTTCATCCTTGCAATATATGTCCTACAGTCATCTCAAGAGAAGTTGACAAGGTACAGTACTTGCCACATTTAATTTGTTTATGGGATTACATATAGGGTGAATAATAAGTTGTTGTAATTTGAACTAAGTGCTGGAGATTCGTATCCAACAGTTCCCTATACAAATAAGCCCTTGTGGCAAAACTACTTTAAAAGTCGGGCAGATGTAAGCACACCTACAAATCTGGGGAGCAAGTTTGAAATATTTTAACTAGTTTAATTAAAATTAACTCCATTGTGATCCTCCATGTTTATCATGTTTTTATGAGCAAGGAACTTGATTCGGTTGGGCAGAAGAACTTGACTAAAATGTAGGTGTTGACATTGGTACCATGCCATGCTGCTTTGCAGGTTTGTGCGAGAAGCAGTTGCAGATAGTAGCCTCCCAGAGGGAGGAGTTGCAAAGGTCGAGTGACCTATCTACAATGAACTGTCATATTGCTCACTAATTTCTACACTGATCAGAACATCAAGAGATTCGCAACAGCCAAATTTCTCGGATGTGTAACATGTGATACAACGGAATATCATACATATGAAGAGCCAGTGGTTTATTTGATTATTTATTGTGCATGCTCTGAAACCAACCTTGCTTATATGGTAAAAGTGAAGAAAGATGAAGCCGCGGATCCTCCGCATAATTTCATTTTTAGACTGGAGGTTTGGTGCTTACTATCTCTCCAGTGAGGATTTGGGACTGAATAGATTTTTTGGTTTGTGATTTTGTAGAACCTAGTGAAATGTTAAACAGCTGTGCCAAACCTGTATGATTTGCCTTACCGCTCTCCATTCAAGTTAGATTAGCAAAAATACTAAATTGATCTGAACAGCGTGCAATGCCCAAATTTTCAGTAGATTCTAGTAGCTAGCCATTGTTTGGATTATGAACGTTAAAATGTGTAACCTTTAAAGCATCTCCAAAGAGATTAGGCAAATAGTTTTCTAAAGATAAATTTGGCTATTATGAAATGAAAAATTTCTTCAACATAGCTCTTTATCCAACCTTATTTGCTACTTTTAGATTTTTTTTATAGAGTTTGTAGTACTTTTTTTTATCAAAACTATTTTACAAAGGAGCTAAATCAACAAATTTGGTTAGTCTTCTCTAATCTCTTAGAGATGATCTTACATAGTCTACCTTACTAGCCATTAGTTTTTTTTGGTTTACAGAGTCTGTTATAGTGTTATAGTATTTTTTTTATCTATTTTATAAAGTAGTTAAATTAGCAAATTTGGTTAGTCTTCTTGGTTAATCTCTTAAGTCCCGTTTGGATCTTTGAAATTGAATTCATTTTAATAATAATAATAATTTAGACACATATTAATTAAGCTAATATGGTTGCATATAGATTATATTTGTATATTATTGTTGACTATAAGAGAGAAATAGTTATGTGTTTTATTTTTACTGTAGGGGAGTGAGTTAAAGAGTGTGCTATAAGTTACAAAGTAGAATCATAACATGGTGATCTATACAATCAAATTCTATCTCTCACCCTATAAATTTGAGGTAGGCTTATATATGAGCTTTGGAAAGTGATGGAATGTCACAATCCAAGTCAAATGACATAATTAATTAACTAGATTTCAATTCCACCAAATGAAATGATCCAAACAGACCCTTAGAGCATTTCTAAGAACCTTTCTAAATCATCGTTTAGAGAGTTATTTGCATAAAAATTGTTTTTTTCTCGTGTGCATTTTAAATAGTCATTTTTGTCTTCTATTTTTGTCTAGCAAAAAGTCCAGAATAAAAAATTGTTATATCTAGATAGCCATTTAGAAAAGCTGTTAGAAGTTAGTTTTGCACTAAAATATATATTCCTAACATTTAGAAAATATATACAGAGTTTCTTAGAGATGCTCTTAGAAATGCTCTTACATGGAAGAAGTAAATGAAAAATAGGTGTTTTCTTAATGGAAAATTTTGCTAGAGGACACAAAAAAAGTATTTAATGTTTTTTAATGTGAATAACCACTACCTCAAGCTTGCTCAATACCATTACAAATTTGTGGTTCTTTGTGGTAACACACCGCGTCTATTATAATATTTATTTCTCAGGTTTTAAGAGAGAGAAGGGGGGAGGGGGGGGGGGATGTTGTTTGTACCCTTGTCTTCAACCTTTTACTGATTTTTTTTGTAACACATCGTTGTCGCTTTCTCATCGCCGTCTTCAACCTCCAGGGAGCTCATATGGCGAGGATCCCCTCTGTCCGGCGAGTCCCTCTCCTCCGACGAGCTTCACTGGCAAGCGCGGTGAGTGCGGCGCGACCTCTTGGCCATTGCGGTTGGTAGTGTGGCCACCTGGGGGCTGGGGCAGTGTGGCCTCCCTGGCCAGTGCGGCGAGGCTGGGGTGTCGCAGCAACCCATGGAGCGTGCGACCTTCCTAGATAGCGTGGATGGGGGCACAACTACATAGGACGAAGGATGGGGACATGCAGGGGCTTGGGTGAGGACTATCATGATTAATTGCTCGAAGGTGGAAGAAAGTCTATTTGCAGAAACCCCCTCTTTCTCTTTCTATATATTTTACTGTTCATTGAGTCTACTAAGTCATCCCAGTAACCCCTTAAGAGTTAAGAATCTTTATGTATTTCAATAAAATCCTAGCCAGACATTTTTGCGCAATGATGTGTTATGACAAATTTCAGTCAAGAGGTGGAGGTCGAAGACAAGGGTACAAACGACATTTTCCCCACCTTCTCTCTCATGAAACCTAAGAAATGAATATAATAATAGACACGGTGTGTTACTATAAAGAACCACAAATTTGTAACTGTACTGAGTTACTATAAAGAACCACAAATTTGTAACTGTACTGAGCAAACTATCACCGTTGCGATGTGTGCCAGCCACTTACGTATTTTGTTGCGATGTGTGCCGGCCACTTACGTATTTTTGTGATGTCCTCCAGCAAAATTTGCCTTCTTAATTGACTTCTAATGTACAAAACTTGCAGGATCTGAAAGTTTTAAAGCTAAGTTGAACTGAAAGCAACAAACTTGAACCTAGAAATGCTACAAATCTTGTACGAGTCTTATCCGGATCTTTTTGATACAAAAAGAATGAAGTCTATCTTTGGATATAGGCATGCCACGTCCCAGTTGGAAGTTACAGTAAGAGGATGTGGGGCATATCCAGATACAATCATACAATATCTGCTGTCTAGTTTCAAGGTATATCTGAGAACCCTGAAGGTAAGATCCTCCCAAGAAACATATCCTTTTACCGCTAGTAGATTGTGACGCTAAAGAGCCCAAAAATGTAACTGAAATGTTCATTACACTCTGGGTTGGCTTCCAACCCTACTATCTGCCTACTAAATTGAATCCTGTATGATGCCATCGTCAAGAGGTAGAAATTTTCACTCCCGCGAATACTTTGAACTCCACATGGGTACCTTCAAAGGCTCGTCATCAACAACACCGCCGCCATTTTCAACTTTGCTCAAAGAGTCTGAGATCAAAGGGGCTGCCTCGCTTTCTTTCGCCTGCAACGTACGATTACAAACAAGACAGGAACAAATGAATCTATATAATAATACTAATACATATCTAATTGGCTCAAAAGCTCTATTATCCCACTTTTACAACTGTAGGTAGAGCCTACTTTGTTCCATATATAAGTAGTTGTAAAAAATGATTTTTTTTAATAGAAACTTCAATATCTGCCACTAAATTAGCACACCTTTCAGGATTGGTTACTTGTGTATCATATTTACACACTGGGTCACTGCCGATGACAGGTAGGTGACAAATTCTGAAAGGGCAGCAGAATTTAATGGTGCACACTGAAATTTCTCCAGTGCATGAGAAAGGTACCTGCTGTGGGGAGACTTCGGTGTTTTTTTGCTGGGTCTCCACTGTGCAGAAGTATGAATACAAGACCATTCCAACTACTGCAATTAGGATTCCAAGTATGTTTCTCCAGCTAAATGGATCGTGAAGCAAAACATAACCGAAGGTAAGAACAAGGCATGTTTTAAGATGGCCCAGGACTTGGTAAGTAACAGGAGATGTCTTTCCTATCACAAGAAAAGTGCTGAAGTTCACTGAGACCGATATCAAGCACGACAACACGATGAAAAACTGCACACGAGATAGGAGAAAAGTTAGAATATGATATGAACTGTTGGGATATGTGCACTAAAGATGTTTTTACTACTCACCACAACTTGAGATGTATAATTAAAAGCAAAGACATTTTGGTCAGTCAAAAAGCCATCAAGGAAGGGGCCAACGAGAAACAGGGTCAGTGATTGGTAAGGGCAAGACTGGTAGAGTAGTTGGGTTGATGAGACCTTGAACTTCTTCTGGATGGTGTTTGTCATCTGATAAACGATTAAGGATTACAGAAACAGACCACAAAACAGAAACTCAAATGCATTAGAGTTATACAGCAAGCAAGAGGAAAAAAGCACTGGGTATTAGGACAAAATACAAGCACATTGATAAGTTCTTGTGTTCAAATCATGACAATATTCTGCTTATTTATAAGAGAGCAATGTAAAGAGAAATAACAGCAGTTTGATCTCATGTTTTGATATGAATGAAAACTAGCTTTTCTTTGCCTTCTAGAACACTAGAACACCAAGGCTAACCACATGAAAATAGGAGATGCTGTTGAAACTTGAAAATGTGTGCAAATCCTACTAAATAAAGACAAAACATTAGCAGGCACTTCAACTTCAGTATGTGGAAAATAAATAGAAGTTGCTGCTGAAAGGATACAATTTGAGCAATACAAGTTGTGATAATTGCCAGCAAGGACAGTATGGATCCAACAGCATTGAGTTGCAGATCAGTGACAGTTGCAACACCAACACCAAGAAGGAGCACACAAAGGGACATCTGGATAGTCCGACTGCAGAGTGAAGTAAGAAACATGTTAGCTGATTTTCAAAAAGAAAATGATAGCTGATGATATGATGGAAAAAATGCACAAAATGTATCGAACACAAACCTGAACTTCTTCCTGAAGAAAAGTGTCTCTAAAATGACAGTGCACGGGATGATCGCCAACTTAGTCATCTAGATATAAAGGCATTTCAGCATCAGTTAGGTGGATTGATTATTGTCTAAGGAAGAGGAACACCAACTATTCAACACAATAAATACTTATACAAGACCTTGCAAATCTAATAAAACTAAATCTACAAAATGTGTCTAGCACAAGGAGAGTGGATGGTACATAAAGTTGAGAGAAAAAAGTGTATCATACATTGTGTCAAGAAAAAAAGTGTCCAAAAAAAAAGAGTGTATGGTACATGACAACGCGAAGATAACTTTTTTCTTGACCTCTACATGAGTACTGCCACATATTGAAAACAAGTATTGCTGATGCTGTACCAGAGTACCAGACAAGTAATATTTGCAGAACCAGAGTGAAATATCTAGGAAATTCTGACTCGTGCAAAAACTACATTAAGAAGATAGCTATGTACCTGGTAAAACCCAACAGAGTTGAAGCCAAGACTCAAGTTGAGGAGCCCAATGGAGATTCCATTAAGTACTCCAAATCCCATGACAGTTCTTGAATCGAAAGGCTTATGCTCAAAGAACTTCATCCACAATGCTACATGAAGGGAGCAGAACGTAACCAGCAGATGCCAGCTCGTCAAGGTAGTGGCTGCAGAAGACAAATACAAATTTCACAAACATCAGAAGCCATTTAAATCAGACTTACATACTCCAGTACATGTTGACAAAATAAGATCTAGTACTATGTCTGTCAACAAATGTAAGGACTTCCGCGATTTAACATAGGCAGGGAGTGGAAAGATGCATGTACACCTCAATCAAGCACCTAAATCACATTGACGCAATTAAATACTGCAAATTCTGGTAACCGATGTCATAAATGATAGTGTTAAATCCTTTCTATTTAGGTGGATTTGACCAGAACTTCTTACATTTATCGACAAAATTTGAAACTTGAGTCCATGCGTTCGTGGATACAGGGAGTAGTAGTATCTTATTGCATTTTGTGATACGAAGTCTTGCAATTTAAGGCAGCACATGCCTGAGCCAAATTATGAGAACAAGTGAACCTAAGTTATCATTAAATAAAAACAAAAACGGAAGTTATGGGTTCTCCTCACGACGCATGGGTACATGAACTCATGCAAATTAAAATGTGTCACCAACACAAACAAGGATACTCCCTTGTGTCAAGCAACCTATGCAAAAAGCAACCAGGACATGACACCCAACCTCACTCACCAACTACATAGAAGTACCTCTAATCTAGAACATCAAGAGCCATCAAAGCTTCAACAGAAAGCCTGTTAGCTCCAGAGTCACACATGTTTCATTTCACCATCCATAATCAAACTGGCAGCAATCAACGACCGCCGAAGTTCCACCCCTAGTCCTGCCTCAAAGTTTTTACTGAAGATAATCCCTTAAAACACCATCTGAAGTGCTGAACCTTGCGCATACACCTCGTGCACCAGAACTACAGACCCAATGGAGCACGCAGATCTACACGAGTCACCGAACGTCCAGCACGAGCATACACATATAACAAAACGAGAAAGTGAGGCAGGAAACAGTCAGATCTCACACCGAAGTTAAAGCCGAGGGAGCTCATGAGCGCCTTGTTGCAGATGACAATGGAGACGGAGGACACCACCGAGAGGCCCAGCGCCCCCACCGTCCCCAGCTGGAACTTCTCCCCGCCGACGCCCATCTCCGCGACCCTTTTTTTTTTACCACCGGCACCGACAGACAAACCGAGGAATGCCCACAAATTTCCAATCAAGCCGCCGGAATCACGCGGCCCGCCGGTGCACCTGCAGCCGAGAAAGAGCCCATTTTGATCAGCAAACCACACGAGCAAGCGCCCATGAGAAGACGGGGTCGCGCCCGGTCAGTCAGTCAGACGCACCGCTCCTGCGCCGGCTTGGGAAACCAGACGCCGCCGCGGTTGGATCTGAGCGAGGAGGGCGCGAATCTGGGCAGGGCGACGGCAATGGCGAGGAGATCTGGGGAGGAGCGGGCGGGGATCAAGGCGGTGGCGCTCGTGCCCCCTCTCCGGTCTCGCGAATCAGGGACGGGGGGGGAGGAGGGTGGTTCGCTTCGCTTCTCTTTATTATATGGCTGGTTGCGTCGGTCGGTCGCCGTCGGTGAGAGGAGGAAGCTGATTAGATAGAGAGAGAGAGAGGGCATTGCTTCTCTAATGCTATGTGGCAAAGGGTATTTGACTCTGCACTCTGCAGTAGCAGTAATTACCTTGCTAATGATGTTTAAGATTTTCTTATGTGGAGCAACCCTTCTTTCTTTCCTAGAATTGCCAAAAAAAAAAGCTGAATGGAGAAACTAGCTAAAAGCAACCGGGCTCACACGAGGATATATAGTGCTTAAAATGTCAAATCCTTAATGTATCTTGCTTTGTTTATCTCTGTATATTTCGTGTGCAATACGAAAAGTAGATTTTAGTGAAGAAATACTAACTGGTCTTTTTTAATCTTAAATTATATATTTCATGCGCAACACGAAATATAGACCTTCGTACATCTTTATATGTTAACCTAAACCCCACCTCAACACGCACACAAAAATGTCTCCGTTTTTGTCATTTTCATGGCCTATTTTGTTTGTTTGGTCATTTTCTACCATGAAATGCCACTCACCTCCTTTGGTTAAGTAGCCATTGCCTTTAAAAAAGAATTATAATATATGATGACATATATCCTTTTATCAGATGAGTACAATTTTAAGCACTATATTGTTCTAGGTTGATTGCCTCTTTCTAGCTGAACTCCCTTGATGTCATAACTTACCATTTTTCTTATTACAGTTCCCCTTCATGATTAGGTAGCACTATTTATGTTTACTCTATAGTATATAATGTGCTAAAATAGAAGGCACAAAATGTGAGAAGATAACTAATACACTCCTCACTGAATATGTCGTTATGTAGTTGTTTCTTCACTTATATATAGTTGATCATTTATACTATACCAAATAATTGTGTTCCTCACTCTTTTTTGTTTAAGAAGTCCACTCAATGAATCTAAGGGAACTAATAATTGAAGATCTAACAGTTATGAATATGAAGGCTTGATAGGTATTTTATGCCTATGTCTAAGAGTCCACTCACCCATTATACCTTATATAACTCATGCTATGATAATAGTGATATCAACCATCAACATTGTACTTAATGCATGGAGAACGACAATAGGTATCACTGATGCAATGCTTGACACAGTAGCATACAAGGATAGTGAGTTGGTAATCGATGGTGACAAATGTAGTGTCCATGAATCAAAGGTTGGATTGTAGTGATAAGGCGGTGGATGACGCCACTACAAATATCAGTTACAACTATAACAAAAGACAAAAAAAAGAGGGACATAGAAGGTGGTTAAACTCATAAATTGAGACATTTGTCAGTAAGAATAAACAAAATTCATAATTTATCAAAAAATAGTTACATATTTGTATTTGTAAAAAAAGCTCCCATGAATACATATAAAAGTAAAGTAACTATGTCCAACTTTGGTTTAGCATAATGTAAAATGTTTTGTTGAGCTAGAAATGTGAATAATGACCCGCATCTGTTTTATGTGGTTTTGATCTCCAGGCTCTCGCCACTGACATATAAATTCGAACTGAACCGTGACCTTTTCATCACATGTGGATCCAATTTGAAAGAATACACCACCTTCATAAAAAAAAACTTGCAAATAGTATTGTTTTCCCACTCACACAACCGGAGCTGATGGACGTGACCGTGTTCCTTGAACATGATCGGACACAATTAATGTAACCATAGAGTATTATGGGCAGGTTTGACTAAAGTGGTTGCTTGAAAGTTGGATCTAATAATAGAGGAACACAAGCCAACAAAAGGTTGGCCGGTAGCCTCTCACTGGGTGGTCTTCTTCTTGGCCTCATTTCCATGGGGAAGCACAGAAAAATGGCAGGGAGCAGCCAGCTAGAAGAACTCAACATACCATGTGGATCAGTTGACCATGTGCCCTGCTGCGATCACAATTAAAACCATGCCTCCACCGTTCCTGTGTGATCCGACGGTCGACGTGCCTCTTACCCTGTGTAGTAGTACTACTGGTTAGTTTATCTTGCTGGCCTCATTATTTCCATGAGAGTTATGGGGGGGCTTAATTTGGTCATAGATCCAATGCTGCTCTCTGTTTTATGCTACTTTGGTTTTAATACTACCGGAGCAGAGCTCATGTGCCTTACCGTATAGTAATTAAGTTAGCCATGGTTAGGCCAGTAGCACAGCTAGGTAAACTCTCAAGTGTGTTTTTTTTTACTGCAAGTCTGCAAATGCACGGAGAGCATGACTACTGTAGAGCATTGACCAAAGAGCAAAGGCTAAGTACTGTTCCACTATTTTCTTTGTTGGAACATTAGTAGTCATTATTAGAATGATGTCGACCTTTGCAAGATGCAAAGGATCAATAATTTTGGTAACAAGGTTCCTTGCTTTACCCCTACTTGTGCTGTTTGGTGAAGATCCTTTTTATTCAAGAAAAGATGGCCGGGTTTGGCTGGCCTGCCAGGAAAGGGAGAGGTTTGGTAGTGTGAATGAATATGTTTGCGAGCTCATGAGCCCTTGCTTTTGGCCATCTTTTGACATGTGAGCAATTCACTTGCTGATGCCCTGTCCAGCTTGGAAAAGGCCATCTTCCATGTGCTGAAAGCACAAAAACTCAAAATAATGTTAGATATGACTTGGAAGCTGATTCCCATTCCCTCATATAACTTTTCCTTTTTCCTCTCTCTCTTTTCATACAACAAGGACACTTATTTCGTTGATAATCTGATTCTAGTTGTTTTTTAGTCAATTTTATGTAGTCATCATGGTCCCGGCTGAATAAATTCAGTTGAGGAATCAGTTGAAGCATCACACTTACTAGACGTAGATCTAAATTAATTGATGTTCTTATTATCTTCATTTGAAATCAAGGAACATTTGTGATGTGATGCATTCTAACAAACGTATTACCCTGACCAGTGCCTAGGCAATGGTCCACATGAAGGACTAGTTTCTTCAGTCTTGGCATAAGTTGGTAGCAAACCTAACTAGTACATACAATAACTGATACAAACCGAGGAGTGTGTACTTGGTGCTTTCACATTACTATATCAATAGGACCCATGCTAACAGGCCAGCAAACTGTGATGTTACTATATTCTAACATGGCTGGATTCAGCTAAGCTTCCTGCAGACAAGTTTCATGTGGCAAATAATCATACACATTTCTACATAAGCATACCTAAGGAAAATACGATATATATATATAAAAAAACTTTCGATAGTGGAAGAGCTTTGTTCGACCATAAACCAAAACCATCGTTTTTAGCTATTGGGCTTCCAATTCCTACAAAGTAAAAGAAAAGATTTTAGTTATCGTTGGAAACAAACTTCTTCGTATCTATAGTTCTACACCCATACTCCCATAGATCCTTCACTCATATTTATTCAATCTGAACATTTATATGAATATTTTATCCAACGCAAAATGATAACATGCAAGTGAGGGATTGGCCGAATCAGGATAACCACGTCATGTGCAATGGACTACTATAGACGGGCCTACACCTTTGCTTGCTCTGCCCTTTGGCCAAATGGGTTTAGACCCAAGTCTTGACTCTAGGAGAACTTCAATGTACAGCTGATCCAACACGATGTCGAACCCTCAAGAAATCAACTCTTGGTGGGAGGCAGCAGTCCAAAAGATCAAAGTTGGAGATTCAACGGCATAATTATCTACATATTGTGGAACCTATGGAAAGAAAGAAATGGTAGAATTTTCGAGAACAGGTTGGCATCAACCAAGGGCTAAAGAGCAGATTGACATGGGAAGGAGAGCTTAAACCACCCCAAGGTAGGCCTTTGATATCCTGTTTGTGTATTTTCTTTAAAGTGTGGTGCCTAAATGTGCCTAATGGGGAAAGAATCTCCACTGTTGTGTATAAACTCTTTCCCTACCTTTATCTTAATTGAAAGGCAGCTCCTGCCACTTCTTTCAACAAAAAAAAAATTCTCGTGATTATACTCATAAACAAATTCATATTTCAGATGCAGATTCAATTAGGTTTTGGATACTAATCGTAAGAATGTATAATCTTCCTCAACATTCTATTGAGAGGAAAAAGATCAAGCCCTTTATAGTAAGAACTCAAGTTCGGAAGGTCTGGATTCCACACACCAAACACAAATCAGCCTTCTATCCCGCACCTTATTTGGGAGGGAAAATGAAGTAAATTTCCCTGCCAATACTAGGAGATTGCGTCTAAGGCCTCAGTTGGTGCTATTCCTTTTCCTGTAGACGCTGCATGAACAGTTTTCTAGACCTGTGAAATTTGGGGAGTGGATAGATTTCATTTCATTTCCAGGCAACAGCCAATTTTTCTAAGAAAAAGAAGTATATATATGTTGCTTTATATGTAATGACCTGACGTCCATAGATGTCCACCGTCCGTGTTTGCAACTTTAGCTCATTATAATATCCAAACTTGTGTTCAGAAAAATTGAGCCTTCAGGAGCATCAGTTAGGTCGGCTCAGGATTGTACTCAGTCAACCTCAACACCTACCTTGAGCACAGGTAAGATCTGAAGTGACTCCTGCGGACCGTTACCTTCCTCTGTCCTTCGCATCAGTAATATAAACAGTCCTAACTCAGAAGAGTCAAACCTATGCTTCTGCCAAACACATCTTAGATTGAAAAGAGAGTTCTCATGTGCAGTTCAGTTATTGACCACATAAAGTCGTGACTGAAAAAGATGATGGCTCAAGCATATATAACATCCATAACATTCAACAATTGACAACAAGAACAAAAACCATAGGAGTATAAAGGAATGACATGAATATCACATCCAATCCCATTACATTTTACACACATACCTCAGAATTCTTAATAACAGGCTGAACGGCACAAGTTGTGAAAGAACAATGCTAAAAATAGAACATACCAAGAGACAAACAACTGTGCAATTCATTGGCAAACCGACATTGTTCATTTATCAGGTTGCCATAACCAGCGCCCCCCTGTGGCCTTGCAACAGCTGCCTCAGCTGCTGATACCCGCTGCGGTAGTGTTCAATGGAGAAGCAGAGCTGCCTGATGGCCTCCCGCTTTCCCTCTGCGCTCTCGGATATCACAAGCTTCTGCTTCTCTACCTCTTTTTCCAGCTCAGAAACCTGTGTATGCAGCTCTGATAAGGACCTGTGTGCAGCGTCAAACTCTGCCATCAGCTTGGCATGCTCAAACCGAAGCTGATTTAGGTGGTCATCCATCTGCTTCATCTTTTCGTCACGAGTCACAATATCAGATAGCAGTTTGGCCAACTCATCATCAACTGTGGCTTTCTCAGATGACAGTGATTCAAGCTTTCTCCTGAGGTCAGCAATATCTCCATCGAGGACAGAAATCCGCTTCTCATTTTCAAGAGATTCTTCTTCCTTGTGAGCATAAACTTGCATAAGCTCTGCCGCCACAGAGGACAGTTTGCCTTCAAGAGAAGTGTTCGCTTCAGATAACTTCAAAAGATCCGCAGTAAGAGAGGACTGCTCATGTGAATGTTTCTCCAAAGATTCAGACATAACCTGCTCCAGCTGCTTGATCTGGTCTTGAAGTACTGATTTCTCTTCTAAGGCTCTTTCTAGCTGGGCTTCCAGGTTATTGATAGTTTCTGGAAGCTTTGCAACCTCTGTACCTGAGACCTTAAGAGCCCTTAAAAGTTGTTCAAATTTGTTAGCACGTTCTTTGAGAACTTCTTTATCCTCTGCAACCTTTTCTAATTCTGCTTGTGTATTCCTTATTACTTCTTGCAGCTTAACTATCTGAGAAGCTGAATATTCTAAGCTGTGAGCTGCCTGCTCAAGTTCTTCAATCCGAGACTTGAGCTGCAATTTCTCCTGTGAGATTTTTTCTAGGTCACCTTCCATATTCTTGATGACTCCATGGAGCTTTCTAAGCTCATCCTCGAGAGTAGACTTATCATGCAAATACTTCTCTGAGAGTACTTCAAGCTCATGCTTACACTTATCAATTTCAAGATCACGATGTGCCAATTCAACCTCAAACTGCTTAGCAGCTGAGGCCATTGCACCTTTCAGCATTTCAATCTCATTTTTGCACTCAAACAGCACAGTTTCCAATGCTTCCTTTTCGCTGTCGACTTCTGTTGAGCTCTCTAAAGCAGAATCCCTTTCTTCTGGATCCTTCTGAAGGTTGTTGGATTCCACATCTGAAGTATGCAGTTTTTCTTCATGTTCAGCAACTTTTGAGTTGGTACTCAAATCACTCTGGAAATGTGCATGCTTTTCCTCTAAAGCATCAAGCTTTCCCCTTGCTTCTTGAAGCTCTTCTTCTAGCTCAATAATTTTTTGGCTCAGGGCATAAAAAATGCTGCCATTTTCCTCTTTGGTCCCATCAAGCTCTGAATCAGAATCTGAAGATGATGAAGACCTTTCACTACCCTTCTTTGATACATCAGAGCTAACACCAGAACCAATGGAAATATCAAGGAAATCTGGTCCAGGATTTTTCTTTTGATGTGGCATATTTTCTTGCATGTCAGACTCTGGAGATGAGTAACATTGTGTCTCAGAATCTGATTCAGAGACACCAAAAGAGCCACATGATTGAAGAGATGATGGAATGTTTTTGCGCAGTTCTCCAGTTACATTGTCATATCGTGAAGCAAGAGCACGATACATGCGATGGAAGTTCTCCACATGAGTAATAAGTAAAGGCTGCTTCTCATAAAACACCTCAGCTTTTTCTGCAGAGAACTCTCCTTCGCCAATGAGCCCCAGCATTTGTTTCACCTGCTTCTCCATTTCTGTCCATTAAAAAAAAAACACTAACATTCAGAAAACAACCAGGCATGCCTAACTAGAGTGGGTAATAAGTACTAAAATAAAAAAGACTGAGGCACTATAAACCATCTTGTGTAGCAAAGAATACCATGCCAGATTGTTTGGTGAGCATACAAGATCATAGTCGTTACCTTCTAGATTCTCAGAGAGCCATTTAGAATTTTGTGGACTAATATGACTGTCCCACCACCATGAGCAGGATTTTCCTGACTGCGCCTTTCTCTTCATCTTCACCAAAATATACGAAAATCTACTCTGATATGCAGACCTAATTGAGATTCAAAAGGAACAACAGTGAGTAGTTAAAAGGGTCTGCATGATGCAAGCAATGACTATCCTTGTTAAGAAAGCTGCAAGTGCAGGAGAAATATAGAACCCTATGTATTCTATAAGAAATTTAAGACAGTCGAATAAATCATTCCAATAGTCATAATAATGTAATCCAATGAAAGAAAGGGGAAAAATAAATAGTAAAAATCTTTAAGACACAGAAATGCATAAACTTTTGCCACAGGCCCATAACAAGTTATGCTATTAATTTCAGTTCCAATTAAGTAAACACAATAAATATATGCAATGCTCTAGTCAACAGAGTTGGTCTTGCCTGCTCTATAGAAGATGGAAATTGCTAATAAATAGTTTAAGAAAGAGCAGCCTTGTCCTCGAAATAAGGATGGCAAGCAGCAGGACTATAATTCAGATGCAAAATGCCAGCGACCAGAAAAATGTCACATAATAGCTACCAAGAAGAGGCAAGGAATCATTTCACTATGATCTTATTAGCATCACTGTCATCAAGCCCAGGAGAAGCAATAATCTGCTATCCTAAAAAATAGTAGCACACAAGCACTGAATGATAATGACCCTTTCTCTTCCTAAAAGGAAACATACTACTTTAAGAGGACATCTGAAAAAGAGATAATATGTGCATTCTGATTTCAAACAACATATACATTATATATCAGGATTAACATAAGAGGGGGTCAGCGACAAATATTTTGTATGCTTTGTGAGCAGTCTTGTCAGATAAAAAATAATATACAAGTATATTGAGACTTTTAGAAATTGATGACAATGAAGTTGACCAGACCTTGTATAACGATCAATTCTTTACATTATCAAAAGGGCTGGGTGTTAGCTACCCTACCGGATCTGGGAACGAGAACAACGATGGCAACGATAGCCCGCCTGATCGGCTGTCGGCTCCTCTCTCTCTCTCGTTCCAATTCTCAGTTTAGATGTTTTATGCGTTTACAATATTGTGAACACATGGTAGATAAGTACCCATGAATGTTCAGTTTTGATGATGAGTGATTGACCAACATTTGAGCGTTTCAGTTTGAGTGGCTTACCCTAACCTCTTTGCGAAAGCAAATGTGTGCCTGTCTATCGGCTTGTGGTGTGCAGGTGCTATGCCTAGTGACAGTGGTCAATGGCGTGGAGAAGGTCGAGTAGAGGCTTGCCGTGCCGATGGACTGAGAGCGGTGAAGGGCGGAAGCGGGGCTCGGACTGAGGGACCATGGGCGCCTGCGGATTAGCTGTGGTGGCTAGTACTTGGCACCGGCGAGTGCGAGAAGACATGGAGGTAGACCGAGTTGACCAAGTCAAGACGGCGGACGAGCGGGTCGAGCGGAGGCTCATGGGACTCGGAGTCCGACCGGACGAGGACAAGGTGGCTCGAGTCGAGCGGTTTGGTGGTTTGGGCCTCAAAACCATCGGAGGACGGTTTCCGAGTTTGAGCCTCAAAACTCGGGGTTCGGTAGTTGAGCCGAAAGCTACCGGTGGCGGGTTTCGCGGGTTTGGGCCTCAAAACCCGGGCGAAGCTTCCGAGGAAGCGGGGATGACACGTGGCGGAATCCTGGAGGTTGCGTCGAGGCGACGGCAACTCTCGGCAGGAAGCGGGGCCGTCCATTCAAACGAGTGGCTGAGAGTTATCGACTTGGATTACAATGTCTTAGGGCTAGGTAATTCGGTCATGTATCTAGGGGGGTCTTTGGGAAATAGCCAAAACCCTGTTAAATAGGGGATGAAGGGGTATCCTCATCCCATCTCTTGAACCCTAATCATTTGCCCCAACTCTCTCTCTCTACCCTTTCTCTAGTTCATGAGATCCCTAGGTTGATTTCACCAACCTTTGTAAGAACTTGAGTTTGTTGCGAGGAATCGGAGGCCGTAACCTCCGTAAGCCATGGTGGCTTCGATTTCTTGATCGTGTCCCCGTTTTGCTTGTGTTCTTCGCGTTTTGCTTTTGCTCTCCCCTTTTCCCAAGTTGATTTCTCTTTGTAGGGAGTAGCTTTGCAAAATCCGTTTGAACCAAGTTGTTCGTATTCGTGAGGAGCATCTTTGCACCGAAGGGTTTCTCCTCAAACCTCACGAGTACGTAGATCGGGCGATTTCTTTATGGCGTTCTTCGTTTTGCCTTTTCTCCCCCAAATCCGAGTGTTCCCGTTTATCCTCTCCAAATTGAGCAATGATTTCTTCGGGATAGCTCCCCAATTGTACTAGGATCATGCCTACAAAGTTTGGTTGCAGTTGGTGATCATTTGGTTGAGTTTTGGGAAGATTTGACGGAGAGAATTCCGTTTTCGCGAAGAACACTTCTCTGCTCGTAAGCGTCGGACCACCCTCTGGACGACTTTCCCCTAGCTCCGGACCATAGCAAGTGGTCTGGTGGTCTTGACTTTTCTCGTGTTAAGCAGCGAAGGGCGTCGGACCACCCTCCGGACCATAGCCCATTGGTCCGGTGGTCTCTGTCTGTTGAGTCCACCAAGCGTCGGACCAGTCGTCATAGTCCGACGGTCTGGTCCGGTGGTCGGGTGCTCACTGCATGGTTTTGGCTGAGGCACGGGAGAGCTCCGGACCAAGCGTCGGACTAGTCCGGAGGTGACGTCCGAAGCTCGGGTGTTTACTGTGTCTTTTGGTCTCTGCTGAGTGACCGTCGAACCAGGCGTCGGACCAGTCACCGGACTAAGCACCGGACCACTTCCATTGGTCTGGAGGCTCTGTCTGAAGTAGTCCGGAGGTTGCTGTTTTCGCGTGTTTGGCTTAGGTTCTTACCTCTTTTCATAGGGGTTGAGGACTTGGTTTTCGGGGTTTCCGGTGAGTTTTCCTCCACTGCCAGTGAGCTCTCATTCCTCCGTTTTCGTCTGAATCCCCGAGCAACGCGAGCGGGGGAGGTTGAGCACCCAACAACTAGTTTTGGTTTTTGGGAAGAGTGGCCCGAATATTTCGAGAGAAATTTGAGGCTCCCATTCACCCCCCCCCCTCTGGTCGCCGTTCTCGGTCCTTCAAATATTCCATGCCTGCTCAAATACTCCCACTCACGAGACACACACACAGATTACAGACCCAATCTGGAGCGGATGTCTTTCTGCTCTTGGGCCTTGGCCGCTTGCTTCTTTTGGGCTCAGCAAGTGCCAGTACTGGATGTGGAGTCGTGACATTCCCCCTTCCTTGGGAACCGGCATGCCCCCAGGCCGGTGCAAATGGAAAGCGTTGCTTGACAGCTTCTTCATCCTCCCAGGTCACCAGATCATTGGATAGTCCAGACCACTTGACAAGAAGTTGGGACACAGAGCCTGTACCTCGTGGATGAAGGCGGCGATGGAGAACCGCTTCAGGCACTTGAAGGTTGTCTTCCAGCTCGGGTACAGAAGATGAATACTGGTACTTGGTTGATGGAGCCGACTTCAACAAAGAGACATGAAAGACAGGGTGGACAGACTAAGAAGCCGGCAGGTCAAGCTTGTAAGCAACATCTCCCACTTTAGACAGTACGGTGTAAGGACCGAAGTAGCGGAATGAAAGCTTCTGGTGAGCTCGTGGAGCCAAGGAAGCTTGTACATATGGTTGTAGCTTCAAGTACACTCGATCGCCGACATTGAATACACGCTCGGAACGTTTCTTATCTGCTTGCAGCTTCATACGGCGTTGAGCACGAAGGAGGTGTTGGCGGATCAGATCAACCATAGTGGCGCGGTCCATCAACATCGTGTCCAGGTCCGGCAGAGAGGTAGCCTCAGGTGGAGCAGGACCGAAATGACGAGGAGAGTGACCGTACAGTACCTCAAATGGAGACCTGTTGAGCGACGAGTGGAGACTGGTGTTGTACCAATATTCTGCGAGACTCACCCACTTCAACCATTGGCGCGGACAAGAATGGACAAAACAGCGAAGAAAAGTCTCCAAACATTGGTTCACCCGCTCCGTCTGTCCATCCGACTGCGGATGGTAAGCCGAGCTCATGCAAAGTTTGGTATTTGCTAGACGAAACAGCTCCTTCCAAAAGATGCTTGTGAAAATACGGTCACGATCCGACACAATGTGGGATGGCATGCCATGAAGACGATAAATATTGTCGAGGAAGAGCTGCGCCACATGTGAAGCCGTAAAAGGATGTGACAGTGGAATGAAATGGGCGAACTTACTGAACTTGTCGACAACCACCATAATACAGTTGGCTGCCCGTGAACGCGGAAGGCCTTCGATGAAGTCCATCGATATGACTTGCCAAGACTCCGATGGCACCGGCAATGGAGAAAGAAGCCCTGGGTATTTAGCACGATCAGGTTTTGCCTGGATGCAAGTAGTACAGGCAGCAACAAAGGACTTTGCATCAGATTTCATCCCATGCCAAGCGAACAATTTTTTGATTCGGGCATAAGTAACTGGGAACCCCGAGTGGCCACCGAGGGCACTGGAATGGAGGGCATCCAAAATACGGAGGTGCAGCGCCTTGTTGTTGCCTACCCAAATACGGTTGCCAATGTGAATAACACCCTGATTGAGGGAATATGGTGGCCTGGAATGAGGATCACGTGTGAGATCTTGCAACAGCTTCTGAGTTGGAGGATCAGATAGATAGCCTGCTGCCACATCAGTAAGCCATGTCGGAGAGGCACAGGAAATAGCATTGACTTGACTGGGAGGGGCGGGGTGTCTCGACAGGGCATCAACAGCCAGATTAGACACCCCTGGTTTATAGACAACCTGGAATTGTAAACCCACCAGCTTGGTGTAGAGTTTCATCTGCCACGGAGTCTGAAGCCGCTGATCAGTGATGTGCATAAGACTCTTCTGATCTGTGAAAATAGTGAACTCCCCATGTTGAAGATAGGAACGCCAATGATCAACTGCAATAAATATGGCTAAATATTCCTTCTCATAAGTTGACAGACCACGTGCACGTGGTCCCAATGCTTTGCTGACAAAAGCCAATGGATGACCATTCTGTAACAGGACCGCACCCACACCGGCGTCGCTAGCATCTGTCTGCAACTGAAACAGCTGTGTAAAGTCAGGCAGAACGAGGACTGGGGCAGTAACCAGAGCTTCCTTAAGGGTAGAAAAATCCACTGAGTGAGAAGAAGTCCAAATAAAGAACACCCCTTTCTTAAGTAAGTCAGTCAGAGGGCGGGAAATGACAGCAAAATTCTTTACAAATTTTCTGTAGTACCCGGCCAGACCGAGAAAACTGCGAAGTTGCTTGACGTCTTGCGGCGTTGGCCAGGCTTGAATATCAGCTATCTTCGCCGGATCAGTAGAAACCCCCGCTGAACTGACCACATGACCGAGATATGCTATGGATTGCTGGGCGAAGCGGCACTTGGACAGTTTTACTAGCCACTGATCTTGAGACAACAAGGCAAAAACCTGAGCCAAATGTTCCAAGTGTTGCGCATAAGAACTGCTATACACGAGAATATCATCGAAGAAGACTATGACGCACTTGCGAAGGAGAGGTCGCAAAGTAGTGTTCATCGCCCCTTGAAAGGAGTTCGGTGCACTTGTTAACCCGAAGGCCATAACAGTGAACTAAAAATGCCCCCAATGTGTCTGAAACGCCGTCTTATGTTCCTCGCCAGGAGCAAGTCGGATTTGGTTGAATCCGGCTCGTAAATCCAAACAGGAAAACCAGCTGGCTCCGGAGAGCTCGTCGAGTAACTCATCAATCACAGGGATTGGAAACTTGCCTTTGACAGTAAGAGCGTTTAACTGGCGGTAGTCGACACAGAACCGCCATTGGCCATCTTTCTTGCGAACGAGGAGCACAGGAGAAGAAAAGGCGCTTTTACTTGGGCGGACAAGACTGGCTTGCAACATCTCAGTAACCTGCGTTTCAATTTCTGTCTTCAGAACTGGAGAGTAGCGGTATGGCCTCACAGAGATCGGTTGAGCACCAGGGACTAACGGAATGGCATGATCGCAATCACGACGTGGAGGGAGCGTAGTCGGAACCTGGAACAGATGCTTGTACTAGTAAGGACTGGATATCAGGAGGAATAACTGGTGTGGACTCCGCTTCACTGACGTGATACAGCTGCACCACCGCACAATGCTCTGCACTGGGAAGAATACCCTGCAGAACAATCTGATGAGGGCCATACTGAATCTGTATCCATTTCTGAAGCCAGTGTACCTTCATCGGTGAGAAGGCCTGCAACCAGTTCATGCCCACTATCATATCATAAGTACCAATGGGAATCAACTTGAGCGTGGAGTGAAAAGAGTAGCCCTGAATAGACCATTGTGCGCAAGGAATATGTGATGTGCAAGCCACCGCACCACCATTAGCCACTGTAACTGAAGCTAGGGAGGACAAGGGCTGAATGCCTGTTAGGGAATCAGACAGCTTGGAGTCCAGGAAGGAGTGAGTACTGCCCGAGTCAATCAGAATAGTGACAGGCCTCCCTTGAAGAATTCCGTGAAACTGTAAGGTGCGAGGGTGGACTGTTGTGGAAGAGGCCACTGCAGACAATAACATGAACACTTGATTACTGTCATCTGTAGGTTGTCGCTCAGGCTCCACATCTTCAGAGAAGGCAGATTCACAGAAATTCCATACTCCCTGGAGAGCATGGAGCTGGATGTTAGGAGCACATTTGTGGCCTTGGTGCCACTTCTCCCCGCAACGCATACAGAGGCCGCAAGATTTACGATAAGTGCGCAGGGACTGCAGCTTTTCATCAACAGATGCACGGCCCGGAGGTTGTCGACGCTCGTCAGGAAGACGCTTCTCGTCAGGAACTGGAACGCCAGTATCCGGTCGTGGTGGAGGCAGTGGAAGCGGCAAAGCACCACGACTGGGAGCAGGCCTGGGGTACGAAGGCGCGTCCCGCCGCTTGACCTCTTGGTGGCGGCACGTTTCCTGGCCCTCTTCCTGCAACAGAGCGAGCGTGCAAGCAGTATCCAAGTCGGGGGGCCTTTGAACGAGAAGAACAACATGAATATCAAAACGGAGCCCATCCACAAAGTGAGTGACAAAGGACAGGGTGTCTGGGTTCGGTGTATAGGCGATAAGCTGCTCCACCAGATCGACAAAGTGATCAATATACTCTTGCACTGGGCCGGTTTGGCGAATGTTGTAGAGCTGACGAATGAAAAGCTCTTGTTGATCACGACAGAAACGTTCACGGATCAACACACAGAGGGCTGTCCAGGAAACGTGTTCACTCTCTAAGCGGTAGCTGATGGATTGAAGCCAACGCTTAGCAGTAGAGGTGAAATTCATGGTGGCTACGCGAACCCACATGTTCGGATCAACGGAATACATGTCGAAATAGGATTGAGCTTGGGTAATCCACAATTGCGGTGTGGTGCCATCAAACTGCGGAAAGGGCATCTTAGGAAGGTGGCCGTGGTAGGAGTTAGGCGGGTGGGTTGGGAAATTGGGGAAAGGTTGAGGTGGATTGGTACATGGGGGCTGAAGGGTGGTGGATTTGGGGGGAATCGGCGGAGGGAAATGGAGGAAACGAGGTGGATCTGGGGCGGGAGGCGGATGAGGTGTAGCATGTTCATACGTACCATTGGCCGGGATCGGAACTAGGGTCGTGACAGACCCAAAGTTCCTTGCCCGTGGAGATGTTGCAGAGCAGTGCCCTCGGGGCAAGTCGACCGTGCAACGACGTACATCACGACGGAGATCGTCGATGTGGGCGTTGATCTCCGACCGCCAGGAAGCGAACGCCGCCATCTCGGACTCTAGCGCCGCCACACGGTCGTCGCGCTCGTCGGCGCACTCGACAAAGCGGGTAGACTCGAGGTCGAAGATGCGGTGCTCGAGGTCGGCGACGCGAGACTGGAAGTGGCCGCCCCAGTTGTCGACGACGGCAGCGGCGGTGTACTCGCCGGCGGCGAACTGTTCCAGGGAGGCGATGCGCTTGTCGACGGCAGCGTCGCGCTCCTGCGCCGCGGCCTCGGCCTCCTGGACGCGCGCCTCCAGCCGTGACCAACGCTCTGCCGAACGCGAGTCAAAATCCTCCAACCTCTTGAGCATTTCGTCGAACATCTTCGAGGCGTTGGGCTCCATGGCACCTCTGCTCCTTTGGAACCGGGTGTAGTGGTTGTGGGAAGGGGGAGCGAACGCCAGAGCTCGCCGGCGGGCCAAGGCGCGACGGTCTCTGATACGAGAATGTTAGCTACCCTGCCGGATTTGGGAACGAGAACAACGATGGCGACGATAGCCCGCCTGACCGGCTGTCGGCTCCTCTCTCTCTCGTTCCAATTCTCAGTTTAGATGTTTGATGCGTTTACAATATTCCATGCCTGCTCAAATACTCCCACTCACGAGACACACACACAGATTACAGACCCAATCTGGGCCGGATGTCTTTCTGCTCTTGGGCCTTGGCCGCTTGCTTCTTCTGGGCTCAGCAGGTGCCAGTACTGGATGTGGAGTCGTGACACTGGGACTTGTTTATCACAACTGACACGTCCAAGTGCAAAAGACACAGCGACTACAGCTCTAGAGCTGTTAGGTAGGCCAGGGATCACGATTCAATGAACTAGGAATGAACTGAAACATAGACAATAAGAATGGACAACACAAAGTACTACCCCACATTGATCAAAACTTGAGGGTTCAAGCAAGATGTCACAAACTCGCAGCCAAAACTGCACTTGTCAATGTCCAGCGATGTAACAAATGAGACCACTCAATTTAATACTATTAAGTATCTGGGATCCACAAAACAAACATGGCAGTGCTCACACCTAGACGGGCACATGGAAGCCTGAGGTAATGGTCATTATCCCTGAGCGATCAGATTCGTTGAGTAATAAACAGAAAATAAAGCTATCAGTTTCCAGCTGCGCAAAATATAATAACTAATTTAATGCGTAACTGAAGAAGTAACGAGTTGCATTTTTTTTCTGTTTTCCAATCCATGAATAAATGCACTTATATCAGGTTAAAAAAGGGAAATCTGTCGAATTTTAAACTGAGAAAATGTTATCCCTGTTTATTTGTAGGCGGTAGCAGTATTTTAAATTAAACTAAGAAAAATGTTATCCCCGTTCCACCCATGGCAACATGGGACAGACTGATGCCATTCCTAGCCCATGCCTGCGAAGGAATTCACAGATAACTTTGCCTAGTATCAAATGGTAGTGCCGGTATTTGAGATGAACGCAAAGTTGCTGGAGATATCCACAGCAAAACTAAGGAATGAGCTCAGATGAGCTAAACTAATTGCTACCAGATTGGTGCCTAAACTTTGCTACATACGACAAGACAGCAATCTAAATGCGACAATCCCAGTAGCAGCATTCGCTCTCGAGACGGTTGAGCATTTCAAGACAGCACAGAAGCATCCGTGGAAACACAGCCAGCATGGACCGCGCGGATCCCCTCGAGACTGAACAGATCGGAGCCGGGACAAGACGAACAAACAAAGCAAACAACAGTGGCATCAGTCTCCAAGGGGCAGCAAAAGATTTCGTGCAGAGATGGATGCCAGGCCAGAACCACCAGTGCTGCCGGACGGACGCTACGATCGTCCGCGGAACCCCCCGAAACTAGTACTGTACGTACGAACTAACCAAATCGAGAAGGAGAGATCGACTGCAATCCAGAGAAGAGAAGCCGAGATTCCGAGACACCGCCAGAAGAAGGAAGAAGATGGAAAATCCCGCACCACAAATCCACCCAACAACAACAATCGACAGAAGAGGGCGAGGAGGAGGGGACGGTGGGGCATTACCGGAGCTCGCAGATCAACGACGCGCCCAGGGAGGGAGAGAGGTTCTCGAGCGCAGGAATGGAGTTGGGAGGCAGAGCGCAGGCGCGCAGCAGCGGTTCCTTCCTGTTCCTCGCACGCGGAACTGCGGAATGGTGGGGCGCTCCGCTAAAGCCCAGAACTCGGCGGAGGCGTGGGCGAGCGTTAGCTGCAGTTACCTTAATGCCCCTGGCGCCTCACGAGCTGGAGGCGTTTATTAATTATTACTCCGTAGGTTATATAATAATTAAGGAAATTAACCAGCCATGGCCCACGAGACACCGGAAAACGGGAAGCCTGGGGTCGCGGTGCCGCGGCCGGGACCCGGGCACGCATTGGATCCTCCATTTCCTCCTCTGCTTGTGGGCGCGGCCTTGCGCCCCTGACACGGCCGCCGGTTCTTCTGCTGTTTTTGTTTTTGTTTCTTCTTCTTCTTCTTTTTTTTTTTTGGAAAACACATGCTTTTTCCCTCCCATTTTTCATGAACCTGAATGGGAACAACAAATGATGAGGGCCGTCTTTTGCGAATGGCACGACAATCAGGGATCGTTCAGTTTAGTACTGTATACTATTCATCAACTTTACAAAGGCCGGAACTGAAGACACGTTATGATTTACTGCCTAGATCCAGGAAAAAAACGTCTTAAGAAATCAAATGCTTTCATAATAAATTTTATAAAAAGATATTAATGTTTATGATACAAAATAAATGTCATTAAATCAGTATGGAATATATTTTCATAACAATAAACTAATTTAGAGATATAAATGTGACTATACTATTCATTTTAATCCTGATCAAACTTGAATGCTCAAACAGTAACAGATACCATAGTGGCATTGTTTTATGGATGGAGGTAGTACAACCAAACCTTCAAATTTAGGTTGCGAAGTCTCTTCAGTCAAGCACTGGTTTTTATATATATGGTGTTTGAGACTGTTCTGCTTCCATTTTTTCAGCTCTGCTTCAGCTTCGCGATGCCAAACATCTCCAGCTCCAAGAACTCTGCTCCAAGAAAAACATAGAGTTAAGGGCCAACTCCACCTTTTTGGTGGAGTACCTCAAGGGGCACTCCAGTTTTTGTTGTTTTCTACTCCCACATGGAGTTGTGAGGTAGCCCCATACGACACGACCCCGCATCTGGATAATTATTTGTATTCGAGTTATGACCTTTGTTTAATTTTCTATTTTTATAATTTATGTGACAATTATTTGTATTTCAATTATAACCTTTGATATGTTGTTTTATATTTTTAAAAATATATCAAGAGCAATTTCAATCAGGGGCATAATGAACCATTCGCATAAAAGCAACCTATTACTTAGAGCAAAGCTCTGTGCCAGACAGTACCAATGCTCCACAAACTTCACGGTGGAGCTGCTACATAGCGTAATTCATGGAGCAGATCTGAAAAAACAGGAGTAAAACCGTCCCAAACAGACCCATAAGTTCCATTCATTCGTCACACGCACATGTTCACAACAACTTCCTCCGTGAGAAAAACAGACGAGTGTGCGCGAAGCCAGGCACGGGAGGAGGCAAAATTGTAAAGCGTCATCACATCTCCAGGCAAACATGGGACTAACACACAAATGAACCATAGAACTATACACCGGGAAACCATCACAGGCGAGCGAACAGACACATCGTTTGCCCGCTTCTACTTCTGCCACTAGGACGAACTGGCACCAGAGGCTGCTAGCACTTTCTTCTCGAGCTCAGGTTTGTTCGCGCCGACGAGCTTGTCGATCTGCTGCCCGTTCTTGAGGAAGAAGAATGTCGGCGTTGCGCGGATGTCCCATGACGAGCTGAAGTCCTGGAGATGAATAGTCAAGAAAAGAATTAGATGGATCAGGGCAACATATCAAGCACAGAGCTATCAGGATGGAAGTATACTTCCTACCACTTGACTAAAGTGTCATGTAACACATACTATTTACTTATTTTTAGTACATAAAACTTGATAGCATGTTTTGGTTCATCACTAGAAGTATATCACTTGTCTACAAAACTGATGTTCCATCCTTAGAATCTTTAATTTAACTCAAAGAAACCGTAACTGTAGATAGATTTATCCTGGCCTACTTCAAAACTTTCGCAGTGATGCTCATGGTGATTGTCAGTAGAAAGTAAAAGTGAACATTTCAAGTACGCCTAGGTTATTTAATGTGGCTGAAACATAGAGCAATCTGCCCAAATAACCTTGAGGTATTTAATGCTAGAACCTAGCAGGATCAACAGGCAAATAATATTACCAATACAGCATCAAGACTAGATGCATTGCTTGATCACAAAGAAGTCCAAGCCATGTATATTTCGAAAAACTGATTCAACATATGAAAGATTGAATTACCATCAGGTCATCGACGTCTATTGTCAAGAACATGAGTTGAGGATAAGTCTTTGACATCTCAGCATAGACAGGAGCAATGACACGGCATGGCCCACACCAGGAAGCGCTGAAATTTGCCACGACCTACACAAATAAACCGGTGAGTCTAACAAATATAATTCGACAACTTCTACAGCAAATCCTCATCTGTTAGCTCACATAACAAAGCGGCCTTACACGAAATCAAGAGTTCAGACTTCAGAGGTCTAAACAAACTTAATTAAAAGTTTAATAACACCATAGGATGGCTCTAATAAGATGATATGGTCCATTTTTATAGGATGACGATGACCATGCTAGCAGAAGTTACAGTTCATAAATGAGGAAAATACTCCATGTGCTCCAGCATATTATTCAAAAGAGTTCAGGCTTTACAAGTCAGAACAAATTTAAAAGTTCAAGACCAGAGGTGCCTCTCAGAAACTGGAATAGTCCTTTTTGTAGGATTACCATGCATGTCAATAGTTCTCGCATATAAAAACTTCATGTGGTCTTCCTTGTTCTTTTATAAAGTTCTCAATCAGATGTTTTCTGTAAGACATGAATTGGTGAATCATGTTCAGACAACAAAAACGAGCAGGAAACTAACTTTTATGGACAACTTTGTAACTTGTTAACTGGTTATTATGAAGCATAAACTCTATCATCTCACATACACCTCAAAGTGTTTCATCTAACGAATTGGCAATGATTGAAACTAAGCAGTTTATGCAGGCTAATTTCTTGAACTTATTAGCTCCATACCAAAGCGCCCACAATGCAAAGTGATAGAATTAAACACCATGTAATGCGTAACCAAAATCACAACACATGAAGAACATATCCAGTCCTTTAACTTTTATTACTTACAGTTTTCCCATCTCTGTTTGCATCTGCAATCTTCTGCTCCCAGCCCTCTTTATTTGTTATAACATGCACATTTCCACCTTTGAAATCAACCTTTTCTTCGTCATCATCACGACGTGCCTGAACAAAGAAGAAAAAAGCTATTAACTTCTAAGGAAAAACACTCGCACTTTCATGACTGCTATCCTTTGAGAAGGCTCACCTTCCCTGCACAGCCTCCCATTGCGCACTCCAATCAACAAAGCTAGCACACCAGTGAACAAAATACAGCCTGAACAATGGCATACCTGTCAATTTGTATCCAAAAGGAGTTTCTGGCACTAGAAAATTTATACGCATGTTCTGATAAACACTGAATTTGTAGTTCGAGAAAAGAAATAAACACTGAATTTGAATACATCTAAAATTGGGCAAACAGTATGTCATAACTGATAAGTGCCATGGAGTGTGAAAATGATAAACTAGTGGCAAACTGCAACCACGGATATGGTTCAATAGGAAAGGGAAACACTATCTCACCTTCTATGTTGCCCATAACAGGCCAGTAAATTGTTCCAACATTCAGCAATTATGCTGCTAGTATATCTGAAAACTACGATGCAGCTAATTCCAGCTCAAACACGACTTATATGAACAAATCGACATGACAAAGCACTACGAAGCATTTTCTTGTGAATTTCACAAAATTTGTGACAACCCATCCCAGCTAAATTCCTGAAACATCCCGGAAAATATAGAACAGCTCAAGAGCCTCGGCAACGCGGACAACACAGCGACCACCACGCGCTTCCACGAAGCATTTCCTTGTGACAACCCACCGCAGCTAAATTCCTGAAACATCCCATCATCTCGGTAAACAAGGCCGTATCGTTCGAGACGAAGAATCGCAATATTTGGGTACCCCCGCACGGTCCCCCCAAATTATGTCTCTAAACGGATCCGCCAGAAGTCGCACCGGAACCATGGCATAGAATCAGCGATGAACCAAGGGAAGCAGGCAAAGGATTACCTCAAAACAGAGCAGGGAATCCGGCCGGCGAGGGGAGCCGGCGCCAATTCCGGACCAGCGCCGCACGGGTAGGGATCTAGTTCGCCGCCGCCGCCGTGTCACGGGATTACAGGAGACGAAGATGGAGACGACGTGGATGGAGGAGGAGGCGGAAACGGGGGTGGGCGGACCGCGGACGTGGAATTCTAGACGGCTCTCGCTCGCGTTTTGTTCCTGGTGGGCACGCGAGACGAAGACGACGACGAGTCGACGACGACCGCGGCGGAGTTGGATGGTTCCGGCCGGCTTCCCGCGTCAGGCCAGGGCCCAGGCGTGACCCCACACCCGCCCCGCGTCGCACCGGCCACCGTTGCCTCTCGTTCGCTTCCCTCCTCACTTTTTTTTCCGCCTGCGAAATTTGCTTCGGTTTCCTTTTTTTTGTTTGTTTTTTTGCAAGAAAAAAAAATGAAGCATTGGTTTCTCGAGGACACATAATTGGCAGCGAATTTCGCATGTGGGGTTCCTGCAGCTTCGACTCCGGGTCCACGTGGATAATGCCTTCAGTCTTCACGAAATGTGCGGCTTTTTCTATTTTCTATGGCCCTGCGCACCTGATTTTGGAACTTCAGGTTTCGGGAGAAAAGATGTGGCTGTTACGTACGTTTTTTCTTTTCACTTCAGCCTGAATTTACTCAAAACATATTTTCAACTACGGCCACCATGCCACCGGTCAAGAGGAACTGAACAAGTATTTGAGTTCATCTGGATACGAGTAAGGTTCTGTTTGGCAGTGTCTTTTTTTTTTTTTGGAACAAGTTCTGTTTGGCAGTTCGGCGTAGCTCTCAGCGCTGATTTTGTGCTGAATCTAGCAAGAGCTCTGTCCAATAAAAACCCTGCCAAAGTAATTTTCAGAGAGAAGTGCATGTCTATTGATTCTGTAAAATTATTCTCAAAAATATACTAAGAAGTTGTAGGCTGAAAATAAGTGATTCTCTTTCATGATCTTAAGGTTTATGCTAAAGAATAAAAAATAATCACTAGGAGACATAAAATTATTTCTCTCAGGAAATCAGTTTTCATAGAGAATCAGAATCAGAAGGTACTCTACCAAACATACTCTAAGAAATGAAGCCTACTTTTAACTACGTACTACTCCCTCCATCCTAAACTGTAGTCATTCCAAGAATCTTGGAGAGTCAAAGTTTCTCGAGTTTGACCAAACTTATATAACAATAAAATAATATTTATGATGTCAAATAAGTATCATTAGATTCGTTATCAATTATATTTTCATAGTATACCTATTTGATGTTATAAATCTTTATAGTTTTGTCTATAATTCTTGGTCAAACTTGAGATGTTTTGACTCTCCAAGATTCTTGGAATGACTTACAATTTGGATGGAGGGAGTAGCATTTTATTATTGTGTATATTCTCTAGTACATTTGGATTTAATTAAGTCACTTATGTCTTTTTTGGATGCACATGTATCTACCTCAAACCACATGGATTGGAGTGAATTGGAGTGTATATTAGTTCAAATACACTCCAACACATGTGGTTTGAGTGAGATATATGCGCATCCAAACAAGACCTTAGAAAGTTAGAATATGCACGTGCTTGATGTTTGGGTTTTGATTTAAGAGCATCTCTAGAAGTATTCTAGTCATATATCCTATGGAGTGCTTGATATAATGAACCAATCCATTTTAGGTAAGGTCACTCATGCATCGTGAGTTTATTTCTCAAATTTAGTTCAATGATGTTTTTTAGACAATTTAGTGAAATAGTTGTATTCCTAATTTTTCTTCGTATTAGTACTAATCGTTAGCTTCCAAGAAGTAAGGTGGTGATGCATCAACTCATTCCATTTTGTAGAACAAACAAAAAAAACTAACAAGTGAGATTATAGCGCTGAAAGGATCGATGTGGCCGACTAAAGGGATGATGAATAGTCATTCAACAACTTATTTATAAAGCCTAGCCGGATCCTATCCTAACTAAATAAATGCAATGGAATAAAACTAGCGATCAAATAACGGCTTAACCCACACTACTAAAAAAAATCTTAACGAAGGTGATCATAAATGATTAACCGAACCACCTCCAATGAAATGTCACAATTAATATGGCCTTTACCACCTCAGTTTAGGAGCTCACCTTCCCAAGTAACACCCTCTACCACTCCACTTCTTCTGTACTTGTGTTAATAATAAATATGTTTTCCCTCGTATTAATACTTAATTGAATTAGAATTGAATGTTTGATTTTTAATGATTTTAAATGAAAAAGTTGTCAACTACAAAGTTCTTTAACTTTTTTTGAGATCTATAACTTTTATTTAGTTCATTTATATATCCGAGGTTGTTTGCAAATTTAAATTTTAAATATACCAACTTTACACATAATTATCCTTACTTAGATGCTTTCAAATGAAAAAATTGTCAACTATAAACTTGTTTAACTTTTTGAGATCTACAACTTTCATTTAAGTTGTTTCTCCATTTGAGGTCATTTGAAAAATTAAAATTTCAAATATGAAAAATTCAAATATAGTTTTCCTTCACAAAATGATCTCGAATGAAAAGTTGTGAAGTATGAAGTTGTTTAACTTTTCGAGATCTACAACTTTTATTGGTCATTTTTTTATCCAAGAATGTTTGGAAATTTCAAAATTTAGTATCTAATTTATTTCAGGCTTAATGAAGGCGGGCATTATAAGACAATCGTCTCGATTAATCGCATGTTAACCGATGTAGTTGCCTTAGAATGACCATCGTCGTTAATCGAAATGTCGGCCTCGGGTAATGGATTTGCTGAGGCGGTTTCTTGTAACTGCCTCTGTTAATAAAAAGCGACCGCCTCAGAGTGGGTTTTGAAAAGGTCGCGGTTAATATTTTTTTGTAGTAGTGCCAGTCTAATCACCATAGCACCCTATGCACAAGATAAGCAATATGACAACTAGGGTACTAGCAAGAGCTCCTAATCAAGTCTAGTTTGCAAGGTCGATACATGTCAAGCTTATCTACAAGCTTGGAGATCATGTCATTCTAAGGATATGTAGCACCGTCATACCTAGGCGATAGGGTAGAATCGTTTGGTCATGCATTCCATATAACGAACTAGGAAACACATACGTTAGCCGACTAGATCTATTGTAATGCTATTCGCCATACTATATAAGGAGGGGTAGGGACCCCCTTTGACCAAGATTCAATCCATAACATTCTAGCAGATAGCTATATGCAGCAAACCAAGCATATAAATATAGTTAGAGCTACTTCAAACCGGACATAGGAGATAGGACACCACGTGCCTTAACCACACGTGCCTTATGTGCTACCCACCTAATTTCTCTACATGCAAATACGCTGATAGGTATTGCCAGAACTAAATCTCCCAACAATATGGTCCTCTTCAGGGGCAGATCCCCCTTAGCTTGATTTTCCTTTAAAATATGTATAACTAAGTCACAAATTCATCATTAATTTCTAGTTCTAGTTCTAAACCTTCATTATTTAGCCCCCTTAGTCCTCATCCTAGATCCGCCATTGGTCCTCTTCATAGTTTCACATGGCCTTCATAGCCCATCAACCTTGGCCTTAGTTGCTCTTCTTTGTTGTCTTGGTCTATTTGTGTCAAGTCCTCTACTCAAACTTCACAACCTTGATGGTCCATTGTGCTCGAGCTTCTAGCTTGCCTTCACCCTTGCACACGATCTTTTGTAGTCAAGCCTTGCCTTAATCATCACCACCTTGCCATATGAGACTATGGCATGTCCCATATTCATTATTTTCTTCTCTTTGTCATCACTTGATCAACTCTTCACTAGTTGAGCACTTGCATCACATGCCCATGCCATCTCTCCTCCGTGGACTTCACGTCTTGCTCAACCTAGCTTGTGAAGCAATCTAACAATTCATCTTCAATCAAACATATTTTGTCCATCTAAGGTTGTCTTTCAATTACCAAAACCAAATATGGGACTTCTAGATGGACTATCGCATTCCACAAACCAATCTTTTGTGAAAATTGGGAAATTGCTGCAACAATACCTTGATATATCTCCCCAATACCCATACAAAAGGTGGGAGCACAAGAGTGTAGAGAAAAAGATGGCTAGAGCGTGATGGTTAGGATATACTCATAATGGGATGCAACTCCTTTTGTTTGAGGAGAGATGAGGGAAACATTGGTAATATCGTAATAAAAATTAAGGGATATTAGGGGGATACTAGAGCAAGGAAAAATGTACTCTCTATTTCAAATTATAAGATGCTTCTGCTTTTATAGATATTAGATTTTGTCATGCACTGAGATATACACTATGTCTATTATAGATACATAGTTAAACATTGTTCATAAATGATTTCGTGAGACTATCCAATCATTAATGGAGGCGGACACAAAATTCACCGTCTTCTAAAATAGTTGATGATTTTGGAGGCACAAGTTTTATTTTTTTGAGGTGGTTAGAAATTGTCCATCTTTTAAAATGGATTTACGGAGGCGATAAAAAATTGCCCATATCCTAAAATATTTTTAAGATGTCCGTCTCAAAATTAGATGTTATTTTCATACTTTTAATGTGATCGAGTCCAAAATCCAACCCACCATCATCTAGAGTATATAGAAGAATACTGGGGTTTGAGCCCAACTCTGCAATCACCTCCTCACTCATCTCTCTCTCTCTCGGCACCTCCTGCTCTCCTCTCCTCTCTCTTGCCCTTCGTTCTGTAATAAAAATGGAAGCGGCGCGACCTTCTCTTCTTCTAACCGAGCCTCCCCTTCTTCCTAGCGAACGACCTCCTCCTCTTCTTGCTGAGCGGCAGTGGCGTGGCTCGCGATAGTCCTCCATGAGATTCGGGTGGCGACATATCCTCTGCGAGATGCGGGTAGCGACAGTGGATCTAGATTTAGGGATAGGTCTAGATCCAGTGAGGACGCTAGTAGCAGTCAGGGTCCAAGCGCACATCGGTGGCGGTATCTGGGGCCCGACGATAGCAATGGGGAGGCGGAGGGCCGCTGATGTCCCAAGACCTAGCAACGACGATGAGGGCACCGTGTTGGGGATATTACCTCGGCATATCCCCAGGGACCTTATGGGCCTGCCGACCAGAAGACGGCCCAGCCCGCGAGGCCTTGCGGCACGCGACCAGCCCGCCATGCTCGCCAAGGACTTCGAAGAAGTCTTGCTCGCCAAGGAAGATCCTAGTAGATAGACTCAGATCCCTTTCCATAGGGAACCGATCGTAATCTGTTAGGATATGAGAATTGAAACCCTGCTCCCCGGCTATATAAGGCGAGCAGGGACCCCCCCCCTCCAAAAACCTCTGACAACCTCTCTCAGATCATCTACAGATCTTGTAACCTAATAAGCAAGATCAATCCAGCCACCAAAACACAGGACGTAGGGTATTACGGCGATTTGCCGGCCCGAACCTGTATAAATCACCGTGTCTACGCTCTCCGTGTTACGCTTGATCGCCGTCGCCACACCTCCGCCTACAATCTACTACCGTAGGGTACCCCCTAGGTAGACTGCGACACATATTTCGTCGACAGTTGACGCGCCAGGTAGGGGGTGTGTGCATCGACTTCATGTCTCGTCAAGCGGTCACCTTCCCGGATTCGATGGTCCTTCCGGCGCCTGGCACCGTGCTCTAGATCGGATCTGTATCTTGGACCGTGGGATCCGCACCATGCGTGGCAAACGCGCCGCCATCTCCACGTCGTCTCACCGCGCCACCTCCACGTCGTTTTGCCATGCCAAAGTACCACTCGCGTAAGGACATCAACATCGATGACCTGGTCGATGCCATCGATCGCAGCAACGCCGGCATCATCGACTGCATCGACCTCGTCCAGGCGGCGCGACACTGACCGCCTGGCCACCATGATCGCTGACCGTGCCATAATCGGGCCCCAGCAAAAGCGACGACCGTGACCAGGCCTCGCGGATATGGCGACCTAGCGTCCCGACCCATCCCCGATCAGATCCCTGCGACACCCGTCGTGAACACCATCATCATCTCCCCGATCTCCAGTGACTCCGACCAGGTAGTGTCCCTCGATGGCACGATCTTGTCAGGCTCAATCGCCACCACAAGGCCCGTCACACCTGATTCCTCCGCATCGACCGACGATTGCCCAGAGTTCCCCTAGGCTTCGGGGGGATGATTTTTCAAGTCTCCACCGATAGCACCCCCCACGACAACGAGACGGAGGCCGATCGTATCGCAAGAGAACAGCGCAACACTGAGCGCGCACAACGACGCGAACGGGAGCGCATCGAGCAAGAGAAGCGAGACGAGGAGCGCCACGAACGCGAACGGCTTGCATGTGAACAGCGCGAGCGGGACCAGAGAAACAGAGGTCGCATGCTAGGACGCAATCTCCAGCACGAGTTTGACCAGATAGGCAACGTTCTGGTATACCCAACACCAAGCGCCAACCTGGCCGCAACAACCTGCGAACTGTCCAAACTTCCACCCACGCCAGAGGTCGAGAAGATAGAAGCCCATCTCATGGCAGCAGTAGTCCAGGTAAATAAAGCAGCTCGTCCAACCGATTTTTTCGACCAGTCCCACAACAGAAACCACTCTAAAAGCCCTCCTCGGGAGCACAGACGAAGATCTCCGCCACGCGACGGCGACGCCCGCGACAACCTTCGGCGCGAGCGAACACCGGAGCAGGCACGCCGAAGCCCTCCTCGGGAGCATAGACGAAGATCTCCGCCACGTGACGGCGATGCCCGCGACAACCTTCGGTGAGAGCGAACACCAGAGCAGGCACGCTGAAGCCCTCCTCGGGAGTACAAACGAAGATCCCCACCATGCGACGACAACGCCCGCGACAACCTTCGGCGCGAGCGAACACCGGAGCCAGCGCGACGAACCCCTCCAAGGGAGTACCGATGCAGATCTCCGCAGTATGACAATAATCGGCAACGCGACCTGATGCCACCACCTGTTGGGAACTTATGCCCTCTCTCCCCTCGCCTACGTGCTGTTCGGTGGCCCCAGAACTTCAGAGTAACGTCCGTGGACAAGTACGACGGCATGGTAAACCCAGAGCAATGGGCGTCCACCTACGAGATCGCCGTATACGCTTCGGGAGGAAATCAAGACATCATGGCCAACTACCTTCCGGTGATGTTGTCGACATCAACCAACAGTTGGCTCCAGAAGATCCCCGAAGGTACAATCGATAGTTGGGAACAACTCAAGGAAATCTTCATCAAGACGTACAAAGCCACATGTGTCCAGCCGGGGACACGCTACGACTTGGAAAGCATTCGCCAGAGGAGTAACGAGAGTCTCCGTGAGTACATCAGGCGCTTTTCTGATAAACGCTTAAGCATCACAGAGATCTCTGACCCGGAGGCCATCGCCATCTTCACCAACGGTCTGCGGGTCGACGAACTCAGAAACAAGTTGTCATGGAAGAATGTGACAACCATAGAGGAACTCATGACGATTGCGAATCCTTATGGCAACCAAGATGACGCAACACGAAGCAGGAAGAACAGGCGATGCTACTCCCGCTCCTCGGAGCGCGAAAGGGACAGGGACCGCCGATTAGACTACCGTAATGATGGAAGGGCCGGTGACTACCAGGACTACCGGTAGGGCAACTCTGAGCGTTACCCGTAGAGGTACGATCACAGGCGAGACAACCGCTACGTCGCCAACACGAACGCCAGACCAAAGAATAACTACGACGCCAGCTACGAGAAGATCCTCGACGGCCCCTGCCCCATACACAAGAACTCCAAGCATTCCATGCGTGACTGTGACCTTCTTGAATCGGTGGTAAAGGGAAGAAGCGACAAGAGAGCAAGAAAGGACGACCCCGACAAGGGAAGAGACCAAGAACCACCAGCACCGGAGTTTAGCCCATCGTCAATGACCCACTCCATTTTCGGAGGAGTCGTGGTTGTTGAAGCAGAAAGGAGACGCCATCAAGTACGCAAGGATGTCTACTCGGTAGCAGCAACAGGTGAAGATTCGAGCAACACCCACCATTTAGACTGGTCAGAGCAACCCATCAGCTTCTCCGGGAAGACGAGTGGATAGATTACAGATACCCTGGTCGTTTCCCGCTCATCGTTGATCCAACCATCGCCATGTGTCGCTTCAGAAAGGTGCTGGTCGACGGCGGTAGTGCCCTCAACATTATATTCGCCGACGCCTTCCGCCAACTCGAATACTCCAAGAAGGACCTCATGCCCGCGAACTTCTCCTTCTGGGGCATCATCCCAAATAAGACGTCAACACCAGTAGGCCGGATCACCCTCCCTGTACAGTTCGGCAATCAAGACCACTTCAGGGTGGAACACATCACCTTCATTGTCGCCGACTTCGAAACGGCCTACCACATGATACTAGGCCGACCAGCACTCGCGAAGCTTATGGCGGTTCCGCACTACACCTACATGGTGCTCAAGATCCCGACGTAGTAAGGCATCCTCAGCCTCCGTACCAACCTCAAGATCGCATACGAATGCGAACAACAGACAATAAACGCCATCGAGAAACCCTGTCCCCCGGACACGTACAACTCCGAAGACGGTGACAGCCCAGCCGCGAAAAAACAGAAGGAAGCAGAGCAGCCAGCGACCACTCCCAACCCCGCCAGCACACAAACATAGAGGCCGCCAGCACACAAACATAAAGTCGAGACTACGAAGCAGAAGCGACCACACCTAAAAACAAGTCAAACTAACAATTACAACCTCATCCTACTGATATGATAAGCGACTACTTCACTAATATTCCTAGTCCAGAGATCAAATTCATGTCGAAGCTGACATTGCAGGCCACAATATATAATGATCCCAGGCGTGTTGGTACCAAAACGACGGCACTCGTTCCAGACGCACAGATGAGGGCCGACCACGACGACCAGATTTGGCACATCCTCCGAGGCACGAATCCACAACCGCCGCCAGATCCTGTGCATATCATTACGGGAACACTCCCGAAGACGACGCAGGCTTCGATCACAAAACCGACCATCTGGAAGGGCACCTCCGCCGAGGCAACCAAGAATAGCAAGCGTCTCCGGATTCGCCGAATCAGCATAGTACAACATCATAACCCTGAAGTACATTGCAACGTCATCTCCAACAGCCACCGCCCTACCAATAAGCTCCTGCCCAAAAGGATCCTGCCCCCACAACATCAACCGCTCCAAACCACGGAAGAACAAGGCCTCCCGGTGGTCGACATCAAGAAAACGCTGCACGAAGGCAGGCTCCAGGAAAGGGTAGTAAGGTCGGCAAAAGTCCTGAAGACGCCGAAGAGACACGAGCCGAATCGTCGAAGCGTCGTCGCAAAATCGGCAGAAGAGGCGGCAAATTGGGCGAATCCTCGCATACTCACGAACATTGTCGCCGCCGTCGATCACATGAAGAAGAATTCGAAAGACCAAGTCCTCCGGCAATGCTAGCAGGGTGGAGAAACCAACCGCAAGGCGCGCACCGTCCCCCTCCATCTTTGCCGACCAAACCTAGCACCGACGGACTCTCCTACTTTTCGCCTAAACCTTGCTGGCGACGCGCGTGGAGATTACTAACAAGACGTACGGAAATCGTCTCGGATCACCAAGTATTGGCACCAAATCGCCGGCTATTCGAATCCTAATCGCTCTAAGTCAAAGAAACGCGACCCTTCCTGTTCCGTCAACCATCAGGATAGACTTAAATACCAAGCGGCGCGGCGCTTCGACTTCAAGGGTTTTTGGGAAACCGCAATGATCAAATATGGAACCGCCACGACACCTGCCTGTTGCGCACCAAAAACGGGCCGATAATCACACATATAGAATACGACCCATTTACTTCCTCTTCCTTATACATTCACTTATAGTCAATTACATGATTTACGACTGATAATTTTTTCTTTGCAATATCACCAACGCTACAGTCCCGGGGACTGGATGAACATACTTGTTACTCTTATGCAGCAACATCAGACGACTACAGCAGTCTGGCTGACAAGTTTCACAGAGTGGACGACACAAACAAGCTCGGAGACTCCGACGACAGTAACTACCACCCGAGCACTGATCGCATTCCCGACCAGGCTTGGGGGCTTCGTCCAAACTACGCACCGAGCAAGGCTCGGGGACTGCGGCTAAGACGCCGAAGGACAACACCCGGGGACTGATGCCCGGGGACTGCGAATGAAAAGCAAATGACCCCGATACAAGAACCTCTTCAAGCTCCTTCCATCAGGCTCGGGGACTACGGGTATTCGCAGTCGTTTCTTACTAAACTTATATTTCAGTTCTCTAATTTTTAATATATGATCCTGATACAAGAAGCCTCCAGTTTCTTACATCAGGCTCGGGGACTACAGGTACTTGCAGTCGTTTTTTGCAAACTTATGCTTCAATCTTCATACCTTATGCACTATTTTATAAAGCATGGCAGCACGTGCATACTTCACCTGCTACCATGCTCGGGGACTAAGTGGGTACACTTCACCTTGTGGTGAATGTACTAATTTTCTTTTCAGCAAAGCTCTACTGTTTTCTGTGTTGTTTTTGCAGAGCCTAAGTGGGTACATTTCACCAGGGAAGGACTTTCCAAAAGTTTCTTCTTCTTCAGCATGTTACATTCTTCAAACAAGCAGTCGCAGCATCCGGCAAGGCGACCAGCTCACGATCAAGCTACGACGTTCTCGACCAGCCTGACTTGGTCGGGAGGCTTCTCCAAGCAGCACCTCGATCAGCCACCCTGGTCGGGACTCTACGACGACCACTCCGCGTGATGGCGACCAGCTGAACACCCCCGAGGATGACGCTGCGGGCTCGCCAGAAGAATGCAACGTTCTCGAGGACTTGTTGGGGATATTACCTCAGCATATCCCCAGGGACCTTATGGGCCTGCCGACCAGAAGACGGCTCAGCCCGCGAGGCCTTGCGGCACGCGACCAGCCCGCCGTGCTCGCCAAGGACTTCGAAGAAGTCTTGCTTGCCAAGGAAGATCCTAGTAGATAGACTCGGATCCCTTTCCATAGGGAACCGATCGTAATCTATTAGAATATGAGAATTGTAACCATGCTCCCCGGCTATATAAGGCGAGCAGGGACCCCCCTCCAAAAACCTCTGACAACCTCTCTCAGATCATCTACGAATCTTGTAACCTAATACGCAAGATCAATCCAGCCACCAAAACACAGGACGTAGCGTATTGCGGCGATTTGCCGGCCCGAACCTGTATAAATCGCCATGTCTACGCTCTCTATGTTACGCTTGATCGTCGTCGCCACACCTCCGCCTACAATCTACTACCGTAGGGTACCCCCTAGGTAGACTGCGACACATATTTCGTCGACACACCGACAAGCTAAGATCAATGGTGTCCATGGACGAATCGACTGTGGCAGAGAGCGATCGATGACACGTGACACGTGACCTAGATGGAGACTCGGACTCTCCCACGGTCTCTGAGGCTTTTGCTTTTTTATTTGTTTGAATCCATTCCCGCTGGTGGGATTTGTCTACCTCTTCAAAAATTCATGTGTGGAATTGGAGGCGGATTGCTTGTCCTTTTGCGAAAATCTTTTTTGCCATGTTCTCATTTTCATGTCAATTTCTCTAGACTAAGTTACTTTTGTAAGCATGACCCCTATATACAGGAAACAAAAGAGAATTTTCAGCCTTGAATGTATGTTAATTTTCCATAAGTATCATTTTTATGACATGAAATCTGAATTTAATGTAGCATTATAAATTGATGCTACCGCCGGTTGATCATTTAAATGTACATTTACATGTTGTAAAACCAAAGAATCAAAGTTTTGGCCACCGTACCTAAAGATCTTGGAAATGAATGTTAAAGGCTAGATCAACCATATATGTTTCAAATTTAGTTTTTTTTTCACTAACATGTTTCAAATTAAGTTCAAATGCCCTGCACTGACAATAGTTAGAACTAGAAACAAAATCATTCTGAATTTTGATTTGGTTTTGGTGCAATACACAGCGGAACCACAAACATGGAAACCGAATCATCCTTTTGGGAATGGAAACTGAATCATTTAATCGGTGGACAAAATAGAGTAATACTGTACGTACCGATCCATCAGAGGAGAAAATTCCGCAAGTGTAGTTAGGCCGCGGATGGGGATTAATTGGCGCTAAATTATCCTGCCGGCCAAAGTTTCCGCTTCAATACAATAAATATACTGCATTTACACGCAGCAAATCTCGTTTCAGGGCTCACCAACAAAATTAATCGTTTCACAGAGCGGAGACCCTATAAATACATGGCCAGACATATCGTTGCCACCACACCACCAGCAAGCACAAGCTGTGATCGAGGTCGTCGTGCTAGAGATAGAAACTAGCAATCAGCTATGGCCGCACCGGGGCACAAGATCACCGTAGTGCCGCTGCTGCCTCTGCTCATCCTCCTGCCGCTGACGATGTTCTCTTCCATGGCGTCGGCCACGCGCCACTCGCCGTCAGCGGTGAGCAGCGAGGACTTCGCTGTGCTGAGGAAGGTTCCCACGGGACCAAATAGCCAGACCAGCGACCCACCACCGCCGCCGTCTCGAGTGGCCAAGAGCCTTGTCGTCGACCTCCCGGTGTTAAGGAAGGTTCCCTCAGGACCAAATAGCCAAACCAATGACCCACCACCGCCGCCGTCTCAAGTGGTCAAGAGCCCCGTCGTCGACCTCCCGGTGTTAAGGAAGGTTCCCACGGGACCAAATAGCCAGACCAGCGACCCACCACCGCCGCCGTCTCGAGTGGCCAAGAGCCCTGTCGTCGACCTCTCGGTGCTAAGAAAGGTTTCCACTGGGCCAAACAACCAGACAAGTGATCCACCGCCGCCGCCGCTAGTTGCCACGAGCGCTTGATTCCCGGAGCTGCAGGTGAAGCGCTGTACTTGTGCGTGAGAGGGAATCCTGATGCTTGTACTGCCGTTATCATGCATTAAGATTTCATTTCATCATGGAAACTCGCATTTGTACTGACATAATTAATGCATATGCCGTGGTCGTCGTAGCATTTCCTTTGAAGCTAGAAAAAAAATAAGCATTTCTTTTGAATTAATCGACAGTAGAAACGAAATATTACAGATATGATCCTGGAGTTCATGTTGTGATTTATTTTTTCCATGTTGCATGGATCGATAGACAAGACGTCAGTCCTCGGCCTCCTTGTTCGCACAGAATCAAACTGACGTCGCAGTCTCACAACGGCAGGAGCCGCAGAGACACCGTACTACCTGCAGCGTTGCCTGAGGTCGGGCCAGAAAGGCAGAAACGCCGGCTCTTCATGCTGGTGGCAAAAGGGCTCTGCTGAATCGCTGATCCGGCGAGAGCTCAAGCCGGCTCCGGCGAAGAGGAATACTACGTCAGAGAAGAAAAACTATAGAGGCGACGCATGCATAATCCCGGTGCGCGGCAGCACAGGTAGTGTGTCTTACTAAGAGCAGGTACGTCAGCTTGGCTAATAGCCAAGACAACACAGCAAAATTCTAGATGGAAGAGAAAGAAAGTAGGAGAGAATGAATCGGTCGACGGAGTTGTCGCCCGGCTGCTCACAGCTTCTGATGAGAACAAGGCACAGACTCCAACATTCCTATGCTGCCTGCGTATGAGAACAGAGGGAAGAGGGGAAAAGGTACTAGTGGTGGGTCCCATGTAGCTTAAAAATATATTTTTAAAGTATCTAAAAGTATGTGTTATCGTATGTCTTCATAAGAGTAGTATACATATGATGTGACTTAGCTATTAGACAAGCTTATTGGCCTTGCTCTAAGTTCTTATCGTCTAATTTTCTACATGCATGCCAAATGTTTTTCTGTACAATCTGTCGCGTTGACTAAGTACCGATATGTCAGCAGCAACCTATCTACTTTACAACTTTTTTTTTCGCAAAGAGAAGCTTTATTAACTAGGCATGGACAAATTACAGCCGCTACGGTGGAAGGACAACAAAGCACACACATGCACTTCCAGTCCGCCGAATATTTATAACGTCTAGCTAAAGAAGTTAAAACATTTATTACATGATGGCATTCTCTTTACTTGGGAACACTTTCAGTCAATCATCAACCGAGTGATACCATTATATGTTACAGTTTCATGAATCATGATGATGCAATTCATATTAAGTGATGTTCTCTAAACCCTTGGAACCATAGAAACATACTCCCTCCGTCCCAGAAATAAGGACGTTTCGTTTTCCGAAAAACTTCCTTTGATTAATTATATATTAAAAAATATTAATATTTATAACATATAATTAATATTATTGGAAAGATTTTTGAATCTAGTTTTTTTAATAAATTTATTTAAAGATCCAAATGTTGCACATATTTTCAACAAATTGAGTCAAACTTGTGACATGAACACCCAAAACGTCATTCTTTCTGGGACGGAGGGAGTATTTCTGTTCATCAAATGTCTTATTTTTATGGTTTTGTGTATCAATTACTCATATGTTCATTTTTTTTTCTGAAAACCGCTATCTGTCATAAACATTAGTATAGATTCATAGCTCCTGAAGAAAAAAGATGCCATTGTTTGCTATACTCCACGATTTTAAACAAAAAAGATGTCGCTATTAGCCAGAGTTCACAATTTTAAACCTTATAATTAATCTTAGAACAGGGAACTTACGAGTTAATAGAGGCGGGCCTTTACCCTAACACCTTATGTCCACCCATTAAAGGTGGCCATGCAGCCCGTGGCACGGTGGCCCGTCGTTTTGGCCCGACCCGAGCACGGCACGGCCCGGTGGCCACCGTGCCCGTGCCGGCCCGTCCCGAGGCACCAGGCTGTGCCTGGGCCGCACCCTGGCCCGTGGCACGGCACGGACACGACCCGGTGGAGAAAGTGGCCCGGTGATGGCCCGAGCCCCACCTCCCACAAATCTGTCTAGCGGCCTGCTAACACCCTCCACTCGGCCCAAGGATCAACCGGCCCATTCTGCCATCCCCTAACCCTAGCTGAAACACAGCCTGCCACGTTCCCCCGACCCCCCGCCGCACTCACGCCGCACGCCCGCACCGCACGCGCTGGCGCAGCGCTGCGCGTAGCTCGCCGCTCCTACGGTCCTCCTCGTGCAGCCCTCGGCCCCTCGCGCAGCGCCACAGCGCCTCCGCTCTTCCTCCTCGCCGGCGGGAGGCGCCAGGGCTCTCCTCCATGCCCCGAGCTCCGCGTCTCCGTCCACTGCTCCGCCTCCGTCGTCCGCCCCCAGGCCCCAGCCACCTCGAGCTTGCGTCGCGGCGAGGACCGCGGCGGCGCCGCAACTCCGCCTCGGTGGCTCGGCCTTCTCCCCCTCTCTGCTCTCCTCTGTGGTTGCGGGCCGGCACGCCCTAGACGTGCCCACCGGGCGGCACGACACGAAGAAATGGCCCGCGGGCCGTGCC